>CACTHL010000759.1:0-128246 GCA_902712375.1 Dioscorea dumetorum
GAAACTACCTCCAAGGTTCTGAAAGCTTGGAATCGGTGTGGAGGAATGATGCAGCGAGGAGCAATTTTTCATTAGATTCAAGTGTTAAGTATCAAATCATCGCAGCTGAGTATCTTGCTGATGTTGTGACTGAACCGTGTTGGCTGCAATTTGGGAGAATGGGGTCCTAGAATAATTACATATAATTCTAGAACGGATCTGGACAAGATAATTAGTTTTCTGCCAATTAATCTCCGGTTCTCCGTGGAGACCATTTTCGATAAACTCCCCCATGGAGTTATACGGGGAGGAAGACCGACAGGACCAAAGGAGAAAATAATTGGGAAGGTGACGAAAGATGGTAAGCATAGTTATCTTCACCAATAGGTGGTGGTCCTGGAAACACTATCTGTAAAAATGATACAAATCATGTGTATTTCCATTCGTCGAAATGTAGTGTTTGATATATGTTTGTTTGTACCAAATTCTCATAGTATTTGCTCGAAAAGATTGGTAAATGATCTGGACTTCATCTTTTGATACATGTCAATGTTCAGTCTCCTGTGAAATTTCATTTGTAGTCATCATGACTTTTAAACTTATCGACGAAAAAATAAAATGCACAAAATTGAGCTGTAAAGCATCATGGACACATAAATCTCAAAATCAGTAATTCTATTGAACTTTAGTCAGAATTTGAGAGTCTGAAGTCACGATAGACCAAAATTTGCCATACAAAGTACATTGCTTTACAGTACCCAGGATTTCCCCAAATGAAGCAGTACATGATCATGAAAGCATAATGGTACTTATTATTTCTTTTTCATTCCACTTTTATCCTCAGATCTCCATCCTTTTGCTGTCCAAGTTTCCTGATTCGAAGCAATTTGCTTGTCCTATGAACTGCATTAGGATCAAAGAAAACCGCAAGTTCATGACCAGAGAAGAAATGAAATCCATAAATGTGCGTTAAGACAAAATAAGCAAAGGCGAAATCATTGGCAGCTCTCTTTAAATTCTATGACAACAAACAGTAGCAAGAAATAGGATCAAATGATTGTTGAAAATTTGGGAAATATCTGAGCTTTTGTTATTCAGGATATCTCAGGTTCTAATGATGATACAAAGAACTAAACAAATACCCCCAGTCATTTCTCCTTCTCTTCATCAGAACCTACTTCCGAAAACGGGTGGTCCTTGGCTGAGTTTTTGCATATGCAGGGCAATGAACTTTTTTGGGCCCTTGAGCTGCCATGCATCCGCATATTTGGGCATAGCTTCTCTAGGATCTTCTTCCATCCTGGTGGCCCCTTACTTAACCCACCTTGCTACATTACAACAAAAAAAAAAAAAAAAAAAAAGAAGAAAAATCCTTGCGTATATGCTTCCAAAAGTTGAAAAGCCAAGCAGTTGAGTGGAATACTTTCCAACAGTTGTTTACCTTCAGAAGATACTGGGTCAATAAACTGCCTTTTGGTGGTACTGACTCTTCCACCAGCTGGCCAGGGCCTGCCATAGGTATCCCGGGTTTGTGCGATTTAAGAGGGGCCCTTTCAATGCCTTTCTCTTGCCGCTACCGCTCGGCTGGTCCCTGAATAAAGAAGGTAATGCCTACGGGTTGTGAACAACCGGTTGCACTTCGTAATCATCAACTGATTTCCAGGCTGAGGAGCTCTTCCAAAACACACAGTGCTCCTCTTACTGATAGATGGATCTGCCAATATGTGAGTCCCCCTCCCTTCCTTCTTGTCCCCCGACTGTTGCAAAGACCTGCAGAAACTTAGAAAGGTTGCCAAAGAGTACAAACGCGTTATCATTAAATATCAAGAAAGATATGAATTAAGACAATGCTGGAAATCTAAACCTGATTAATCTTTGATGCCAGGCACAATGGACAACACTATATTTAGAGGATATTCCCAATCCCTTGATACAAGCTCGAGTTTTCTTCGGTCAAAAGCAGAGCATGCCTCCACTTGCGCCTTCCCTCTCAATAGAGTGTCCCAGTAAAAATTAACTGCTCATCAGGGCTAAATGCAGCATTTGTCTGTGCATAATGATTGGGAAGATCTTCAAAGACCTTGAGAGGACTCTTCATTTGCCGCAAATCCGAAACCCCGACAAAAACTTCAACCTTTATAGTAACTTGCATGTTCGTGTTTACATTGGTCACGCAAACAACTTTCTCAAAGTGAGCCAATGGTATGATGTGCTATGCTTGAAATGTGAAAAGTAACGAAATGGAAACCATACTACCTTCAAGGTACCATCAAGGCCCCACAGCAGGAGCAATCCATCGACAGAAAATTTGAGTCCAGTCATATCATCAGCATGTCCCTTGTCTACATATACATCCGGTCTGCTTTCCCATCCCGGTTTAATGCTCCACATCTGCCGCAATAGATGAACATAAATAAATGAGCAATGCATCAAAGAAAACCCCTACCACTAGCAAGGTTTTTATTATTGTTCACCTCTAACTAGCCATTGTAGGGTACATATCATATCATGTAACAATCGGTTAAGACATGAGGTTGAACTAAACCTTCTCTAATTTTTTAATCAAACTAAGCATTACGGTTGAATTACAGTGAATCATGAGGAAGATATACCAATGTAAGTACTAAGTCATCACTTCAATATGCATAGATAGTGGGTACAAAATGTGATACAGAAGCCATGTTGAATGATGAAGCTACCTGAATAGAGCCATCTCCAATACCACCAACAATGCATTTACCGGTATGATTCCAAGCGAGGAAGTGACCGGAACTCTTGCTGGCCTTGCAAGCTTTGGTTTGATGACCTGTTCATGGAACAGTCCATAAATTGATAAGTAATGGTATTCACATGCGTCAAATTCCAACTCATAAAATATCAGAACAGACATAAACTCCATGAAAGTTTCATTAAATAAGACACAAAAAGGCTAAGAACCAGCTTGAAGTGAATACATAGAGCAATTACAGAACCAGTGCAGTTACTGGAAGGATCATGTCTAAAGGCCAAGGGATCCTTACTGCAATGTTATTATAAACACTTCCTTAACTGTTCTCACAAACAATCTTTAGGAACAGGTACTAATCAAACAACAGTCCAAACATTTTTAAATAAATCACAATTTATTTTAATTAAGATAACCAAACATCTGTATTATCTTATTGGATACTTAGGCACAGACCTGCTTTTGACTATTGAATTCATTACATCCCATATCCGCAAGTGATCCATCCTCAGAGGATGTCAAGAGCTTCATCCTTTTTCCTTGGGACTCATTCTCCACCACTTAAGCCAGATATGTGCCCCTTGTATTTCTTCAAGTCACGTATATACATATCCCCCCCTTGGATAAACTCACCTAAAGTAAGGCCATATCTCTGTCGTAAATCTGAAATGAAGATACAAGTACTTGGTCAAACTCAGGCAATAATTTCCATATTTCACAACAATTTCCTGCAACAATATGAAATGAAATGAAATGAAAGAAGAGACCTGGCCTGTGCTGACCCAGTTACACAAAATTCCGTCTGCTGTTGGACTCAACCTCAAGCTACGAACTTACGAAGACCTCAAATGGTTCCATGCTGCCTGAATGCGACTGCAACTTGGAATCTGTCCCTTGAAAGTCATACATCCGAACAGTGTAATCATAGCTACCAGTGCTGAAACTCTTGACCCTGAAATGATCAATTGCAATAGCTGAGACAACCTGAAAGACATCAAATTGAAACATATAAATTCACATTAAACATTGGTGAAGGATAAAAGAAAATTAAGTTAAAAATTCAATTACCATAACACCCCACAACAATCTTGCCCACTACTGCTAAGCACACTATTGGTCATATTGATATTTCGCTATACATACAAGCTTCATTAAGAACCTCATAAGAAAATTGAGACGATCAAGAAAAAAATTCTTTTAAAAATCTAATCAACATAAAAAACAACCTTTCACCAAAAACACAGAACCATTTCCCAAATTTCTCTCCAATCGCTAAGCATACTATCTATCACATTGGGTATTTGCTGCATATGCAAAAACAATTAAGACATTAAGATGAAATTGTTATCACAATGACATCAATAGCACATCAATACCAAATAGAAAATATCTATCATTCAAAGAAGATGGATTTTTACGAGTACCTTTGGAATGTCCTTCGAGAACAATCTTCATTGCTGAGCGGAATCCTACGAAACTCTTCCGGTCCGTCTTCATCATCAGAGTCCATCTCATCATCATCATCCGATCCCAATTGGTAAGCAGGGCCACTGGTGGTGGCCGGGCAGGTCCGATCATCAACTCGTCATCTTCATCCCCCAGATGCCTCCGGCTGCAGCGTGGCGGCGGGGGCCCAATCAGCGCATCCTCCTCCTCCTCTTGAACAGTAGGACCCTTGGATCCACACAGCTAGGGTTAGGTTACGGTCCACGGGGACGGGGCCTTCAGAGCGGCGAGTGGAGGAGTGGTCAACGGAGGGGCTGTTGGCTGCGGCCGCCCGGCTTCTTCCGAACGAGAGGGGGAACTGGGCGCGAATCTCATCGTCCAGCTTCGCCGCCGGCGCTCCATTGAACTCTCTCTGACGAAATTCTTCAGCTTTGGTTCACCGGGAAGTAGCCAATTTTCTCTAAATTCCTCTATTTTCCAATCCTAGATAATCACAACCGTTGATTAGATGCATTTCCCGAATCTTGGAAAGCTTTTGGTCTAGATTTGCCTTTTAGGCTCCACATTAGTGAAAATGCCATCTGAACCATATCCAAATGTTTTTATTCTAATAGCAATTTAGAAGCAAAATTTAATTATTAAAAAAATTTTTTTTTTCCTATTGCTTACGTTTTGATTCAACTCAACTTAATATCACTAAAAAGTTTTAAAGTTATATATATATATGTCAAATTTTTTATTATTTGGAGTTCCTTTGATACCTTAAGTGTACGTGTGCATATATGTCTCTATATCTGTACTTCCATTAAACTTTTAAAATAACATTTACTTATTTATTTACTTAGACTCTATCCTTTGCAACTTCAAGGTATCAAATGAGGTCCAAATAATAAAAAATTATAATTATTTTTATAATATATATATATATATATATATATATATATATATATATATATATAGGCCTTTGACAAATGCCTTAAATAAAACATTTATTTATTTAGACCCTCTCCCTTGCAAGTTAGGGTATCAAATGAACACCAAAGAATTTAATAAAAAAACTTTCACCTTCATCCTCTCTAAAGTTTAACCCCCATATTTTCACCAACATATATAAAGTCCATGAATCCATATCTTTTTTCCATACATATATACATACGTACATACATACATAACACCACCTGAAACGCAACAAGAAAGCCTCACACACGTGTCAAACAAACACACTAAACACAAAAACACCAAGACATACATAAACCCTAACAATAATAAGTCAAGCTCTAGTGGCAACACCAGTGCTCTTTGGAGCTAGTTCATGACCATAATCTGGATCAGTGTAACCGTGTCCATATTTGCCACTGAACATGCCCGCATGCAATAATACCACGTAAATCAACTGAGTCAAAGCCTGTATTATAAATGAAGGCCTCCAAAACCGCTAAGTCTCCATCCTCCGTATCCTCCCACGTGTATCTCCTTGCATGCCAACCTGCATGCCATGCAAACCATTCATCATACTACGTACGTACGTGATCATCATTTCAATGCATGCATGAGGAAAAGTTAGTGTAATGAGATGACGTGGACAAATTCAAAAGCAAGGGCTGCGTGATGGCCCATCAATGAGAGAAGAAGAAGAAGCGGCAGCAAGGGCTGTCATTCCTCCTAAACCTTAATATGTGTGCCACTGGTAAAAGTTGGTGGCCACGCTCTTGCCAACTCCGGCGAGGATTGCAAAGAATTAAAGTAGAATGTCGCGCCGTTTCCGGCCACCCCTATTAATTTCGCTTTAAATTCCATAGTTAACCCATATATATATACATACATACAGATCATGGTAGTTGGGCTGTTGCTAGCTTCCTGCTTTTAATCATAATATATTACTTGGAAAACCATGAAAAAGAAATTTTTAATAACTTCGATGTTTAATGTTGAATTAAAGCGATGTAGCGTTTTGATTGGTTTTGATGAGTAAATATGTTTTTTATTATATATGTTTACATCTAGTCCCTGTTTATAAAGCAAAACTTGCTTTGCATTTGTTTTGGTTTTCTAACTAAAACACATTCAAAGTTCCACTTGGTTTTGTACTTAGAATATATACAAGGTTCCACCTAAAAAAAAGTAATCATCAAATGGATTTGGTTTCCTTAATAGCACACATATATACATATTAAGGTTATCCAAAAAAAGAAAATTTTAGACTTATATACACGTACAGGTTAAGGTTATAAAAAAAAAAAACAGAGTATTCTAGAAAGAGGCCTTAATTATTACTTTGCTCTCAACATATTTTGTGCAAAGGTGAGTAACTTCTCCAAAAAGTGAGAGGGAAATGAAAAGATAAATGTTATATATATATATATATATATATATATATCTTATCACAACAAATGGCATAAATAAAAAATAAGAAGATAATATAATGCAAACCAGGATAGTGAGATTGTCCATTGATGAAGTGGTTCAAGCACCAACTAGCAAAACCCAAGACAATGATATACATCACAAGGTTCAAGAACAAGAGCGGTGCCACCATGTTCTTCCCAACAACAGCCCTTGCCATCTTTATGACTGATTTATGTTTGATTCTCCAATATTATTAATTCTTCACCACGCTTCTTCTTCTTCTTCTTTCCCCTTCTTTTATATATATATATATGAAGAGAGGAGTGACACGTGGCAGAAGGATGCAGCGTGTGAGGGTGGTAAGCTTACAAGTGGTGTAATACGTGTCTGCATGGATATATTTTATGTTTCCCATTAACTCCACCGAGCACCGCTCATTCCTGCCACCTTTTGTTTTTTAAGTTATTATTATTATTATTATTATTATTATTGATATTGAGAGAAGATGGACTCAATTATATATTATTCAAAAGGAGGCATGAGAATTTCTGATGCAACAACTCATGAGAAAAAAAGAGTACTAATTAAACTACATAGACATGAAATGAAAGATGATAATAAATGACAAAAGTTAAAACACAGACACATGAACTCTACTCCAAATTCCACAATCTCCCCCAATTCTCATCCGCATTCCAATCTTCATTAATGGAACTAGGACCATCATTAATTACTTGAGCAAAACTAGTAAAAGGGCACATGTATTTCATCATATCATCATCATCATCATCCATGTCTTGTGTTGCCATTGTTTGTTCAAGTAGTTGTGGATTTATCACTACTTCTTTCATCATTTCATCATCTTCATTTTGTTGTTGTTGTTGTTGTTGTTGTTGAATTTGAAACTTTGGTTTTGATCTTTGAAGATTATTTTTTGATGAAGATGAGTTGGCTTTTTTGTGATGTGTTCTCCAATAGTTTTTTATTTCATTGTCTGTTCTTCCAGGAAGACTTCTTGCAATTGTTGACCACCTTCATCCATGCCATTATTTGCATTAATTCCAATATATCCATGAGCTTCAACTTTATATATATATATATATATATATATATATATATATATACACATAGTTATATGTATTACATAAAGAGATTAGACATTAATATATATATATACATACACACACACAATGAGAGAGGTTAATATATTAAAAGAACATAATAATTGGGTTGAACTGGCTTTTAACAAAAGGGGAAAAAGTCATTGGAATGCTAAGCTTTCACAATGTTGAACTCTGGATAAATAATAAATTATATATATAATAAAGATATGAAGAAAGCATGCTTACTTCCATCTCTAATTAAATATTGTGCATTTAAAAAAAAATATTTATTTTAATCTATGATCTTGATAAATTTGTTTGTTTTAATCCCTGACATTAAAGTGATAACTATGATCATACCAAACATTATCACATTACCATGGATCTAGGCCAATTAGAAAGAGGAAAACTAATTAACAAATCTATCTAATTTAAAAACCAAAAAAATTATTATATATATATAAAGAGATGTAATGGATAGTTAATAAATTATTACCTGTTTCCCCATCTAGCATGCAACTCTAAGATGATATTCTCCTCTTGAGGAGTTATCTTTCCTCTCTTAAGGTCTGGCCTAAGATAGTTCACCCATCTCAATCTACAACTCTTCCCACTCCTTCTCAATCCTTCACATTAATATTGATCTATTAATTAACATCATAATATATATACATAACTTTATTCATTAATTAAATTATAACTATATAAATATTAATATAAATAGATACCTGTGATTTTGGACACAGAGTTCCATCTCCCTTCTCCATGAAAGTTCACATACTCACAAAGAAGCTTGTCTTCTTGAGATGTCCATGGACCCTTCCTCCATCCATCAACTACACCTCCCCATCCAAAATGGCTATCCATTTTGTCTCCCTTGGAATAATGCACATAACTCTCTTTATATATATATTATATGGTTGTTGATGTATTTATTTTATATGCAAACTCCACTAGTTGTTGTTGGGCTTAGAGGTACATTTAAGAGTTGGTTTAGATTAGAAAGTTAGAGTGATGTGTTATGAGATCATTAGAAAGTTATTTGTGTTACTCTTAAAATATTATATAGAACCATGTTTACCAAATGTTGAAGGACAATGCCATATAACACCTCATCATATGCTTACTTATCATATCATTAAATGCTTAATTAGGTGTCATCAAATGTGCTAATTAGTACTTAATGATCAAGTTATTCCACTTCTCTTCGCTTCACTTTTTTCCTTGTTATTTCTTCTTTTTTTTAATATATATATATATATATATATAATGGCTTAATTATTTTTTTTACAAAAATCACAAGTGCTCTTTCATTACCAGGTTGATAAATAGACAGATATATCTGTGGTGTATTAGTTACAAGTGATTTACCGATCACCTAAAAATTTATTAATTTTGGCTTACGTGTAGCTGATGAACACTTAATTGTTAATTTATATAATCAATATTTAATAATTGAATATTTCGGGGAAAAAAACCATAAAGCACCATGCGATGTATAACAATTATATAATTAAGCATGGAAAGGACTGTACTATGAGGTTGATATAATGTGGAGGAAAATTTAAATTATAGAAAAGGGCATGCTGAGTGTGACATTAACTTTGGAATCAAATATTTGAAAGTTAGTCTACACCCAGTGCTAATCACAAATCTTAGAATTTATATATATTAATTAGTACGGATTAATTGATCTCCAAACACGTATCTTTCAACCTTGTTTTAGTAGGCATAGCCACTATTACTACAAGTCTACTCTTTTCTTTTTATATTTATGATAAAAGTTTCACCAATATATATATATATATATAAAAGGTAGGGGTGGCTTGGGGATTCATTTGTTGATATGTAAATTGTAATAATTTTTTTTTAAAAAAAATCAGTAGTAATTATAATAAAGAAGTGATATTTCAAGGTACTATATTCATAATTATTCAATATTTTTTTTACAATAATTGATCAAATTTACTGAACAAATAACAACTAAAATTCAATAATGTGCATGTACTTTAAATTAATAGCATATATATACCAATGACAATGTATATAACTTGGCAAGAATGTGGCTTTTAATCCTTCAGCTTAAGTATAAACTATGAAGTTAAGATGTATTAAGGAATTTGTGGGATAGATGTTCCCACTAATGAGTGCATTAACAATTGCAGAACAACCGAGAAGAATCAAATTAAATAATTCTTCAATAAACTACTGCTTTGCAGGATCCTATATATATTTTTAAGACTAATCTTTAGTCTCGAGTTTTTAAAACAATTTAAAAAAAAAACTGTAAGTGTGATACTTCATATTAGATTAACCATACATTAGAAAACAAAGTATAGTCTTCAAAGTATTCATTAATGTATTTGATCAGATCTAGACTCTTTCCTTTTACCTCATTGTTATGCTCCAAAGCTGGCACCTAAATTTAGAACAACATTTATCAGTGTACTCTAGAGAAATCTTTACGGAAAAAGATATAACATACAAACACAAAATATGATAAATATCACCAGCAATAAATTAATTGAAAAAACAACAAAAGCAAAAGCAAGTGAACAAACACAATTAAACCTCCATTATTCAAAAATTATTAATTAATATTAATAATATCTTAAAACTTTACAAATGGGTTAATAAAAAATTAATTAAAATTTCCCATGTATTGATTACATATAATATATTATATTATATTATATTATATATTAGTATGTATGGGGAGGAAAGTGGGAGGTGTACCCACTGAATGCAAAAAAAAGAAAAAGTAAATAAAAACCCACCAATGAAACAAAGGTAAATGTAGTTCAGGGAGTTTTAGGGGATGAACTTTATAGTATATATGTATCTCATATGTATATATGTATATACTAGGCTTCTAATATATATATATATATATATATATGTGTGTGTGTTAAAACCAATCATCTAAGCAAAAAAAAAAAAAAATCAAATAAATAAAAAAAAAAAAAAAAATCAAGTATATATGACCCCAAAAATTGAGCTTCTCGAATGAGCACCATTTGAGTAGTTAAATATGAGACCTACTTACTATCTATTAATAAATATGTAACCTGAACCACTCAGAGCCTATGAACCATAACATGAAGGCATATTGATCTAATTATCCTTATTTTTTTTTCTTCTTTTTTTAAAAAAAAATTATATAAAAAATAAATTTAATGGCATTAATCACTGTGATAGACCTTAATCTCAAATTAATTTGTATATTTGTGAAATGCCATTGGACACAAAGTGTACTTCAGAATTTTGGTGACTAAACTCACTTATTTGGCAATAAATGTTTCCCAATCAAGTCCAATATTTGAAATCCATAAAATCAGATGTTTTTTTCAACTAAGTCATTAGTGTTACTATTAGGTGTGACCATTTGACACACACTTTCTATCTAATTAGAAGTAAAAACAGATCAAAGGAACTTATATTCTTTTCAAATATTTGTTTCTATTTATATATTTAAAAGATTTTTTTTTTTAGAGTCCGTAACCAAATTTTTATTTTTATTTTTATTTTTATTTTTTTAATAAAATATGATAAACGTGCCAAAAACAAACTCAATAACATCCATTACGATAGCTTATAAGAGGTGTGTCGATATCAGATCTTTTTTCCCAAAACACCCTCACACTTACGAATCCAAAATGATATCAAATTAAGCATTACCTTAGACTTTGACTTCCAACATTCCATTATTAATATTATTATTATAATTGCAAACAACCAACAATTTGGATGATTCAAAATTGAAGCTACAAACTAAAGGACTTATAGCCTAGCCATACCTCGTTCCCTTGTCGCCCTATCTCAAAAATAAAAAAAAATAAAAAATAAAAAAAATTGGAGCTACAAACCTGCACTCTTTGGACAATGAAGTTGCTACACTAACATTTTTTTTTTTTTTTATAAAGTGGGCTAATAAAACTGAACCAAAATCCCATCGGCCAAGCATTACTTAATATATCTTAAAATTCACCCACAAAGAACATGAAACTAAAGTAACATTTCCATGTAATACATAAGAAAACAGTAATCATATGACCGCTGATAAACCATGGCCATTTTCCAGGGTTGAGGAGACAAAAACCCTCCAAACCAACCCTCCATTTTATTGCTCCCTCTTACTGCTGGGGATGCCATCACAACAGTGCATAAACAAATGTGCATCATGGGACACACAACATATACATCTATAATGAGTAAGAATCAAAAAGCTACTTACTCATCATGAGTGCTTCTTGCACTAAAGGCCTTGTTTCATGCACAGCCCTATCAGCCTTCTTTACAGTCTCTTCTGCACATCCATCTGCCATTCTCTGAACAAATGCAGCGAACTTCCTCCAATTCTCAGGATGAAACAAATCCATTCCCATTCTCAAATATGTAAACCCAACCATCTTCAATCCTTCATCATCACCATCATTTCTCAATGCTGTTTTAAGTATCTGCTCATGAGCAGCCTCATCGTACCTAGGCAATGCATTTTCTCCGGCAAGGCCAACGCCGGTCTCGCGTGCAGCCTCGGCCACTTGCTTCACTAGAGCTTCAGGCCTGCACATGGCTTCGGCAGGCTGCTCCCAATCCTTCATCTCTACGCAAGTGAAGTTGAAGATTGCACCGTGGCGGGCGAGCATGCGAGCAATTGGGAGGTAACCGTTGTTAAAACGAGTGTTGTAGTAACCGGCGGTGAGTTCAGGTGCGTGAGAACGAGTGCCGTAGTGCCAGTGAATGCCTGCAACTTTGATAGAGATGACAGTGCCGGTGGAGGAGAAGATGGTGGTGGCGCCGGAGAGGATGAGTTCACCATGGTTCAGGAGCATTTGGGAGTACCAGGTGAGGAAGAAGTCGCCGTATGGGCAGTTCCAGCCACCACCTTCACGCCGGAAGAATGGGGCATCTTCCGGCCAGTTGTTGTAGGTTCCGGCATCTGTTGGCCCGCTGTGGCCCCATTCTGGTTTTCCGGCTGCTTCTGCTGCTGCTTTCAGGCTGCTCAGCATATACTGTGATCAAATAACAAAGTATTATTCATTTGAAAGTTTAATTTGTACATATAGTATTATCATCTGTGCAATAGATTAAAACAAAAATGTGGATAAGAAGCGATGCAATGGATTGTGATTAAATTCTAGTTGAATGGATTAAAATTTGAATCGAGCAAAAGAAGCTAAGCTAAGAATGTAATGCAGTAACATGTAATGCAGTATAAATATAAAATTGAGGTATAGCTACCAAGAGACTAATTGTCACAGTTTATCTGACTGTCTTCTCGCTGTTTGACTATCAGATAAAAAGAAATATATAAATATATCATGGACGAAGTTGGATGAGCAGAATTTATTTATCTGCATCTATTGCAGTAACATGAAAATGTTGATGATAAGGTGAGGGGCCTACACAGAAAATAGATCTCTGGTTTTATCGTTAACAATACATGGTAAGGTGTCAGTCATTATTCATTTAGTATCTATTCGCAATGTTACTGGCCAAAGCCACTTCATCATACATTAACTCACGCACACACGTTTCTGACGGGAATATTCGAGGCATTAACTTTAACTTACAGATGAAAGAAATATTGAAGATAAATTATGAAACAGTAAAACAAGAATATCTCCAAGTACAATATAATGAACATCATTATCACTGTTCTACAATCAACAGCACACCATTTTATCTAATTTACTTCTAATTCAAAATCAAACTATAAGTAAAGTATACATATTATCAGAGATTCAGAATGATAAACACAAAACAGATAGCAAACAGTAGATATTTAAGAAGTTGATGTCATAAGTTATAGAACAAATCGGGCATATCCAAAGAAAAATTCTACAAGTTTGTGTTTGTATATGTTCAACTGATTATCTGGTGACTAACATTCCAAGATATGTAATCCATAAGCAACGCAAGGAAACATGTAAAGATCCGAGCTTGAAGAATTAGTGTGGAAGCAAACCTTATCGTAGCACTGGAAAGCACCAATTCCAGGAAACTTCCAGGTGCCATTAAGCTCCGGATACGACGGATACCTCAGCTCCCCAGCAGGCCCCATACCGACCTGAATTTCCTGCAACCACACACACAACCCCACGTGTCACCTTTCTATATAAAAAGCAAAACTTTATTTACCACCCCTAAACTAAAGTAAAGAATAAAGATAACCCCTTTTTGACAATACTTAATACTTTTAACATTATTCCCTCAATTAAAATCACAAAATCATATAATATATACAAATTGAATCATCAACACAAACGCAAATAAAAAAAAAAGAACAATAAAAGGAAGGGAGCGTACCACGATGGTGGAGCCGAGGAAGTCTTTGAACTGGTCCCGGAACGCGCGCATGAAGTCGGAGTAGCACTGGACCGGTGACCGGCCTTTGAGAACCGGGAGCGAGTCACAGCCCAGGGAGACGTACTCGTAGTTCCGACGACCCCATTGGTCCGTGTACGCCAAGTCTGGATGCTTCTCCATCTCCTCCAAGACCCACTTTGGCAGCGGTATTCTGTACCGCAAGCACAGGTTTAAGTAAACATTAGACTCTCATCCTAGTCGTAGGATTAAGCTTGGATGGCTCTGATTTAAAGATCAGCTGACCAATCACTTGGTACATGTGATGATTCACATGGGCGGTCGCGGTGTACCGTTTCGGTCAATCACGAGAAGAGTCACGTGATTCGTACCAAATTAATATTATTTTCATTTATAATCAAATAAACAGAATTACAAAAATTATATATTTTTTATAAATAAAAATGAAAATAATAAACATAAAATTTTAAAAAAAACCAGTGATTGGATAAAATTTATTATCCATAAAAATCGATAAGAATCAGTGAGTAAAATTTCTTATCCATCCTAGAAAACCAACCAATAAATAAATAAATAAATAAATGAAAATCAAGAAAAAGAAGCCCAGAGATGTTCAATAATTATATTTTTATATATTAAATTGGTCACTAATTCCCAAAAAGCGAGAAGATAATTAAAAAATGCAAAAAAAGGGAAAAAAAGAGGCTAAAAAATGCAGAGAAAGAGAACGCACGTGCAGGAGTCACCGACGTTGCCGCCGCACTGGTGGAACGACATCACGGCCTGGACCTTCAAGCCATGGCGGCGAGCCATGAGCATCAGATCGGAGTAGCCACCCCAATCGTACTCCCCCGGCCGCTCCCTCTCAACGATTCCCCACCAAACGTCGACCATCACGCCCTCCACGCCGGCGTTCTTCAACGCCATCAAGCTCGCGTTCATCGCTTTCCTCCTGTTCAACCCGCCGCCCGGCTTCACCGTATCCAAAGGGAGCATCACGTAAACCGGAACCCCCTTTCGACTATGACTCCTCACCGCATCGTGGACCACCTCGTCGGTCTCCACCGCTGGAGCAGAATCGGCGACGAGGGCTTGACAGGCAACGTTGAGGTCCTGCCGGATAGGAGTGAGAGCGGAGGCAGGGGAGCGGCAAGGGCTGAGAGGGGGGAAACTCCGTCAAGATCCGCGTTTCCAGCGCGACTGATCAGGCACCGTAGGTTCGCCTGCGCCATCGGCGGTTTCCACAGCGCCGCCGCAGGGTCAGCGGTAGTCTGCCCGCCGGCGGCGTCGGATATCGGCGCGGCGGTGAGGGATCCGAGCTGGTGAGCGATGTTGAACGCCATGAAATCTCGATCTTTTCTCTGAAGCGTTGTTTCGATTTGATGCTCTGAAATGTGGGTTCGAGGGCGAAAGAAAGCGTCGGTATTTTATAGGAATCTCCAAGGGTATTTGAACCTCTCTCTGATCGCCACGTGGCTTTTGATATGCGGTGGAAGGGAATCAACGGCTAGGATGGGGTGGATCTAATAGGCAATATGGTCCGTAGATGATGCTTTGAGATGAGTATTTGGAACGATCTCGATGAGATGAAGATTCAGAGAAGGTGCCATAGCTGATAATTGTAATCGTGGACGACTGGGAGAGGCCCACGTGTCCCACAATGAAAAGACGCGTGTCGTGATGGAGAAGGGGTGAAGATCACGAGGGTGGCGCTGGATGCTTCGTTTGTGATCGTGGTTACGATTGTGGCACGTGGCCGAAAATGGGCCTCTTTGCAAGTCTTAGCCGGATTTTGGTTTTTGATTTCCGACAAGAATATATATATATAAGATATTTTTTTGTTAATAAGTTGTGTGAGATGAGCTTATAATAGAAAGGAAAATATATTTAAAATGGTATTTTAATTCAACTTCATTGTCATAAGAATCATGTTTGTTATTACTAAAAGAACATTCTTTTTGATAATTAATTAAAAAATTACGCTGGATTCTAAGGGGTTTTTTAAATAAAATCAATTAATCATGTAATATTTAGGTAGTGTTTGGATAATGGGATATTGTGATACATGGATGGGGATATCTATGATGAAATATCCATGGATAGGAATATCTATATTTAATAAGTGTTTGGAGGGATTTAAGTAAATATAATATTCAATAAATAATTTTTAAAATATTTTTAAATTGTTTAATTAAATTCAATTATAGTGGATGATTAGAGAAATTTATTTTTTAAATATTTTTAGTAAGTATTTTCAGAAATGGGGGTTATCCCCATCCAGGATCTATCCATGCAACCAAACAACGTGACTCCGGATATCCTATTCCCATCCAGAATATTCAGGCTTTCAAACACTATCTTAAAAAAGATGAATATATGCCTGAATTTTTTGAAAAGGATTTTTTAGTGTTGAAAAAAATTAAAATTATATTAAATAATTGAAATTATAAATATTCAGAGTATCAAAAAGCTCAGCGGACATCTCATGTAAAGGAGGAAGAAAATTAATTTAAAACTTATTGAAAACAACGATGATAATGATTCATAATTTAGTTATTTTGGTTTTAATAAATTGAATAATTAATTTTCGGTTCATATGCATGCTTTTATTTATGCTTTTAAATTTTTTTTATTTTTTTAAAAAATATATTTTCGCATGTTTGGAATATAACGGCCACGAATCTCCAGGTGGGAGCTGGCGCTCGATGTAGAGCAAGAAGGGGCGGCTGGGACCGGGCACGAGACGTGGTTTACCCACACATTCCCCACGTGGCCCCATTAAATTCTGATTTCTAATCTTGATGCATTTAAATCTATAAACGGACGGTGACAAAGGACTTAAGAAGCAGATATCCATGTCAGCCGTCCAACTGAATCGAGATCAGCATAAATTATCAAGATCGTTCATCGGACGTCAAGTCTCTTTCACCCTTCGGTGGACCCGGACCCGGACCCTTTCACTCCCTGTCTTTTTGCGAATCAAACCCTTCGTTAACCCTTATTTATATTTCACCTCTCATTCCTCCTCTTTTCATATTTTGAAAATCATTGTTTTCATGATATATATATATATATATCATATATTACGTATTTGACGTCTTATTGGAGAAAAAGTAAACAAAAAAAAAAAAGTTAAACAAAGAACAAAAGTTAAAAACCTCCTGTCCTTTTGCCAATAAAATTCTCACCAAACTCTTTGTTATATTTCAACCCTCTTACTATATATATATATATATATATATATATATATAGTCATTTTTTTCTTATTTTTTTATTTTTAAAAAATAAACAAATTCCCTTTCATAGTTCTAAGAAAACTATTTTATAGATATTTTTTATTTCGAGAATTAAATTGGTAAAAACAAAAACGGAAAAAATAAAAAGAAAAAAACAAAAAGCTGGTGTCTTGTTTATGTTGTTTTTTTTAGCTTGTGTGTTTGTTTGTCAGGAGTCAAACAGTTGGAACGTAGAAGTCCTTCCACAACTTTAACTTCACTTTTGCTCTTTCAAATCTCTACATCAGCATCAAACCTACCTTCTTCTCTGCAATTCTCTTGCTCTTTCATGGAGTTTCATAGATCTCAAGCTTAAAGCTTGAATCTTGAAGCTTTACTTGGCCTTTTCATGGTTGCCACCTTTTTTTGCAGCTAAGGAATGTTAACAATGGCGGCTTGAGGAACATGGGAAGTTAGAGCTGGAGAACATCTTCCAGTGATGCCCCTTTTGATAGTCTTTGTACTTTGTATCTTGTTCTTTGTCTCCCCTTGTCCTGGCAAGTATATCTATCTCTTTTGCTCTTTCTTGTTTACAAGATGTTTGTTTATTTTCCCCAGAGAGTTGAAATTTGATAACTTGAGAACTAAATTTAGCATTTTCATGAGTTTGCAGCAAGTGGTATACCTCCAAGTTATCCACCATTGGCCTTGAGGTCAATTCATTCTCCAAGACATAATGGTATTATATTTCTCCTTTGGCAAAGCAAGACTGCAGTTTGATGTTTTCCAATGGCTGTATCTAACTCATTTTTTGTTGGTTTTCATAGTTAGTTCTTCTTTGTCAAAGTATCACCACAGTGCTCCTCCTCAAACTCAAGGTTTGATGTGGTAAATTTCTCATCTTGTGTTGTTATTGTTCATTGTTTGTGATTTTGGAATTTTTTTTTTGTTGGTAGATTGTGAAGGGATATCATGCTCTGATCCACTCACTCTAACTCCAATTGGTTCACCATGTGCCTGTGTATACCCTGTTCAAGTTGAGATTGATCTTGGTGTTACTCCATACCAACTGTTTACTATTATTCCTGAGCTAGAAGTTGGGATTGCAGCAGGGACATATCTGAAACAAAGCCAAATCAGAATAATGGGTGCTAGTGCTAGTGTCCGAAGTACCGAAAAAACGACAGTTACCATTGATTTCGTGCCACTTGAGGGAAAATTTGATAACATGACTGCATTTCTGATTTATGATAGATTTTGGCAAAAGAAGGTGCCGATAAATGTGTCGCTTTTCGGTGATTACAATGTGATATATGTTCTTTATCCCGGTAATCTTATGCATTAATTAATTTTATTCTTGTTATCCATGCGTCATTGATTTCAATATTGTGTCTATTCTTGTAACATGTTCTCAGGACTTCCGCCTTCTCCACCAATGCCGGGAGGATCATCGGGTCACATCCCGTCCACCATCGGCAGTCATGAAGATCCTATACCGGCAAATGTACCACCTAGAAAGAAGCATAGTATGAATAGTGCAAGTATCGCCATTGTTGTGTTCACCATGTGTTCCCTTGCCTTGGTGTGTTTTGGGGTGAGTTTTGTAGCATGGAAGTTGAAGAGTGTAGGAAGATCACAATCTGCTATTGCTGCTACATTTGCCGCTTCAACAAGCAAGACAGATGGTAATGACATGCTCAATTGTTGTGTCTGTTGTTTGATGTATTTGAATGTTACTGTATGTGTCTGTATTATATTATGCAGGCATTAGGTCTATTGCATCTCCTAGTGCTTTTACAAGCTCGAGATCGATGTCTTTTGCTTCAAACATTGTTACTCTTCCTGCTTCAGTAAAGATGTTTTCCTTGTCTGAGCTCGAGAAGGCGACCGATACATTTAGCTCTGAAAAAGTTCTGGGCGAAGGTGGATTTGGCCGTGTTTACCATGGGATCATGGAGGACGGAAGTGAGGTCGCTGTGAAGTTGCTTACAAGAAAGGACCATAATGGACAGTGTGAGTTTGTTGCGGAGATTGAGATGCTCAGCCGACTTCACCATCGCAATCTTGTCAAATTGATTGGAATATGTATCAAAGGACACATTCGATGTCTCGTGTATGAGCTTGTTAGCAATGGAAGTGTTGAATCTCATTTACATGGTACATTAATCATGTCGATGCTATAAATTTAAGGTCCAAGTTATTTTTGACTCTGTTTTTCTGCTTTTTTTAGGCGTCGACAAGTGGAAGGGACTTCTTGATTGGGATGCTCGGTTGAAAATCGCACTTGGCGCTGCGAGAGCATTGGCATATCTGCACGAAGACTCCAATCCTTGTGTCATTCACCGTGATTTTAAGGCGAGTAATGTCCTATTGGAGGACGATTTCACTCCAAAGGTTTCGGACTTTGGCTTGGCAAAGGAAGCATCAGAAGGAAACAAGCATATTTCCACAAGAGTCATGGGAACTTTTGGGTGATTCATTAGAAAGTTCTTTCATAACTGAATGTTTTGGTTTTGAAAATGACGAAAATTTTGTTGTGAACAGGTATGTGGCACCGGAATACGCAATGACAGGGCATCTATTAGTGAAGAGCGATGTCTACAGCTACGGTGTAGTGTTAGTCGAGCTTCTCACAGGTAGAAAGCCGGTGGACATGTCACAGCCTCAAGGGTCGGAGAACCTTGTAACATGGGCACGTCCATTGCTCACCAGCAGAGAAGGATTGCAGAAACTAGTAGACCCTTCACTCCATGGAAAATTTGATTTCGATAACTTGGCCAAAGTTGCAGCAATTGCCTCCATGTGTGTTCACTTGGAACCATCTCAGAGGCCATTTATGGGAGAAGTAGTCCAAGCATTGAAGCTGATATGCAATAACATGGATGAAAACAATGAAGAGACATGCTTTGCTGCAGAATGTGAGAGCAATTCATGGGATGAAAGTGCTTCTCAATTGAAGCATGGACTCACTCCATTTTCATTTGCGTCAATGGATTATGGTTCGAATTCGTTCTCGTTCGAAGATTCAAAGAGGATTAGCAAATCAGGTCCTCTGAGAACAAAAATGAAGAGATCTGCATTTCATAGATTGAGAGGGAGTATGAGTGATCATCAGTTCCTTTCCCGCTGCGCCTTCGGCAGAAACAGGTACTGGGTTTGAGTTCTGACCTTCTGAGTTTTTCTTTTCGTGTATCTTTTTATTAACCACAAAAGTGCAAATAATGTTCATGAATCTGTCTAATGCTCTTGACTATTCATCTATGAAACTTAATGTTTTTCTGCAACTTGAAAATGTACAGACATTGACACAGGAATTTATGAAACTTGACAATGCATTGTATTTGAGAAATTGTCTGATAACTGATCTGCAGGGGCATACTTCATCAACAAGATTTAAAAAAATTGTCGGATTAAGTTCATGAATCTGTTGCTTGTTATCATGAAGTTTTCATATTTTTTTTTTCAGACACTCAACCTGCCAAGAATATTTCTGCCAACAACAAAAATAGATTCAATTAACAAAATCATGAAAACAAGTCTGCTAGTCTGAACACAGCAAAACACTTCCAAGAACACCACAAAGCTCACATGGTGGAATAAGTGTTTCGGAAATAATAAAAACTAAACATCTTGTAGATAATCATGGCATGAAGGGGCTTAGTATCCACCCTTGAGATCATTAACCACGTCATAGGGAATTGGAGTGACAGTTTCCAGTGTAGCCCCCTCAACCATGAAACCTGGTTTGGGACCCTCCGGCTGCCTCTTGGTGCTGATTTTCTCGCCGCGCACCTTTGCCTCTGCCTTAAGCTCATCGTTCTTTTTCTTCCTCAAGCGGAACTCCTCAGTGCATCTCGAAGGCATTACATGCTCCACTCTGACATGGATTCTCTTCCTTATGATCCTATTTCCTACCTGAAAGCAGTATTGGATAATAAATATAAGGCATTTAACTAATTTACGGTCGCTTAAACACAACATCTCCTCGTACAAGAAATATGCCAATCAATTGCACTTTCCGTGTATTCAAAGTGAACAATTTTATAACAAATACTTAAGGGCCTGAACGGTCAATTACCAGGCAACAAAGAATACTGTGAGGCCACTGATCTTCAATGGGCGATTCAAATATAGCACTGTATATAGTTTTGACAAAATACAATAGAAAAATAAAATTTGACGCCATTGTGGATGGAATGACAAGCAAAGAATAATGGAATAAAATGATCACCAGCTTGAAATTCAAGCATTAGCTACTACTGTGTAGTAGCTATAGTATGCATCTGGTCATGCATATATGAACTCTCACACATGAATGTCCACCAGCTATATGTATCAAAGATAACAGATAACCAATATACAAATATATGATCTAACTTTATATAACAGCACAAACAACACTCAAGTGAAGCATATGATCCATCCTGTACAGGCAAAAAACTCATACTTATACCCAGGGTTGTAAAAATGAGCTCAACTTGATTCAGCTGGGCCTAACTTAGTGTTCAGCTGGAAGTTGAGCAGCTTGTCCTCAAAATCAGCTTGAAAAATTTGCTTGACCTCAACTCCATTTAAATTTAAAAAATGCCGGCTTTTTTCGCTTTAACTCGGTGTTAAAATTGATTATATTTACATTTGAGAATTCAAATCCGAGTAGATTTAATTTGAAACTGAAAACGCATTCATAGCTATTTTTGTTTTTAAAGGTAAACAAGACAAATGTATAATGTTTTCAATATAATAACAAAATTTAAACTATTATTTAACACTGTAAATATATAAAAATATTATAATACATTTATATATTCCAAGCTATCAAGAAAAGCTCTATCAATCCGCTTGAAAATAAGTTTGAGTTTGAAAACAGAGCTAAGCTCAATTTGAAAGCTCAAAATTTTGAACCAAGCTTGAGCTGATCATGATCACCTTGATCAATTGACAGCCCTACTTGCATAAAAAAAAACAGCCAGTACCACTAATAATAATGATTATTGCATAAAAAATGCAAATTAATATCTATGTCAAATGAAAATCTCATTCCATTTCACAAAAATGACTGTAGACTCTGCAAGACTTGCAAGTTTGCATCAAATTTTTAACTTTCTAACAAGCCACCACTATCACAAAGGAATACACCCTAAATCAAGATATCTCATCACAAAAACAGTTACAAATCATATGCAGAGAACTCGATTAAAACAGTTAGTGACAAGACACAAGCTCATTCATTTTTGTTGTTTGGATCAAGCTCTCAATTTTATCATTACCATAAACAAACTAACCATAACGTATGCCAACAAAAACATTAAAAATATATCAAAAGTCAGATCCACAACGTCATAAGCATTAGATCATCGAATGGCGAGGAGATGAATACCTGCTTGTTGACCTCGACGCCAATGGCGCGCTTAGTGACATTCCAGACCTTACCCGTGCGGCCATGGTAGAACTTGTGCGGCATGCCCTTGTGAACGGCGCCGTTCACCTTGATGTCGACATAGTCCCCGATCTTGTAAGTGCGGAGGTAGGTCGTCAAGGGGATGTACCCCTTCTTCCTAAACGGCCTCGCAAAGAGATCCCGCGTCCTCGATCGAACCCCGTGCCCCGCCGGCATCTTTCCCTCCGCGCGCCGCCGCTCCGAAAGAGAAGAAGACGAGAGAAATGGAGGTTAAAATACAAAACCCTAGTTTTCTTCTACGTTTTATAGAAGATTTCAAGGCTGCTGAAAAAGACTACTATACCCCAGTCGGTTTTATTTTGGACCTTGTTGTTGCGTGGGCCGTGGAATTGGGCTTCCTTTCAAGAATGTCTTTCATTTTCTTAAAAAATAATTATGAAGCATTGTTTTACATTTTAAAATATTAATTTTATATTTTATAAAATTAAAAAAACTAGTTCTGTCTAAGTGAAAATATTCAATTATTTTAAAAAATAATAAAAAAATTCATGTGAGAGGAGTTTAATAAACTACAATACACTACTGTACCTAAATAATATATTTATTTTAAATATTATTCTTAATTTGTTATATAACGAATGGTTTTTATATAATTATAAATTTGACAGGGATCTAAATGTGAAATTCCGAGGCTTTTTGACAAGCGCGCGCGCGAGATTTCTTTGCGCGCGAGCTTGAGAGCTTGAGCTTCACCGGAGATCCATGGCGGCGGCCTCACCGGACGAGCACGTCCTCTCCTTGCTATCCAAATCCTCTCACTTGCGCCATCTCAAGCAAATCCATGGCTACCTCATCGCTGTTGGCCATGCCCGCACCCAGTTTTTCGCCTTCAAGCTCGTCCGCTTCGCCGCCATCGCTCTCTCCGACCTCGCCTACGCGCGCCTCATCTTTGATTCCCTTCCATCACCCAATGTATACCTTTACACCGCCATGATTACCGCCTACTCCTCCGCCCCCGATCCCTCTTCCGCCCTCGGCCTCTTCCGGCTCATGCTCTCCCGCCCCCGTCCCCGCCCCAACCATTTTGTCTATCCTCACGTCCTCAAATCGTGCTTTCATTCCTCTTATCTCGATTTCATGAAATCAGTCCATTCGCACATCTTGAAGTCCGGTTTTCAGGATCATGGCGTTGTGCAGACATCGCTTCTCGATGGGTACGCTAGATTTTCCGATGTAGGCACTGCACGGAAGTTGTTTGATTCATTGCGTGAGATAACTGTGGTATCTTGGACGGCTATGGTGTATGGGTACCTGCGGGTTGGGATGGTTGGGAATGCAGTTGCGTTGTTTGAGGAAATGCCTGAGAGAGATGTGCCTTCATGGAATGCGGTGATTGCTGGTTGCACCCAGAATGGGCTTTTTTCTGAGGCTGTTGGGATTTTTAGGAAAATGTTAGTTTCCTTTGCGAGGCCAAATCAGACGACTGTGGCTTGTGTGCTCTCGGCTTGCGGACAACTGAGTATGCTCCTGTTTGGGAAGTGGGTGCATGGGTATATAATCAAGAATGATATTGAGCTGTGTCCTTATGTTTCGAATGCTCTTATTGATATGTATGGGAAATGTGGGAGCTTGAGAGAAGCGAGGTGGATTTTTAGTACATTGTCGGAGAAGAGCTTGACTGCTTGGAATTCGATGATCAATTGTCTTGCCCTCCACGGGCATAGTGAGAGTGCTATTGCAATGTTCAGAGAGATGGAATGCGAGGGATGCGAGCCGGATGAAGTCACATTTGTTGGGCTTTTGAATGCTTGCACACATGGTGGGTTGGTTGATGAAGGTATTAATTATTTTGAGTCAATGAGTAAGGATTTCCAGATTGAGCCCCAGATTGAGCACTATGGCTGTGTGATAGACCTTCTTGTTCGTGCTGGGAGATTTGAAGATGCGATGGAGATAGTGAGAGATATGAGAATAGAACCTGATGAGCTTGTGTGGGGGTCTTTGCTTAATGGTTGTAGGATTTATGGGGATGCAAAGTTAGCTGAATTGGCAGTCAGAAAACTTTTGGAGCTGGATCCTGAAAATGCTGACTATGGTGTTATGTTAGCAAACCTATATAGCGAGAGTGGAAAGTGGGATGAGGTAAGGAAGGTGAGAAAGCTGTTGAAGGAGGGTGGAGGTAAGAAATTACCTGGGTGCAGCTGGATTGAGATGGATAGTGAGGTGCACCAGTTCTATTCCGGTGATAAATCCCACCCTAGATTTAAAGATATTTATATGGTTTTAGAGGGAATATTTGGATTGGTGGAACTGTGAGAAGATGCACAATGAATGGCTGGGCATGAGTGCTTCAATGTTCAAACTTTAGAAGGTTGAGCATGTAGGTGAATGCATCCTGGCAATGCATTTTCGTTTCTACAATTGAGTTAGTGTTCATTCCCTTGCATTGCATTTGATCATTGATTTTGATAAATAGCAGCCATTAATATCATGCCCTTTGAAATTATGTCATTTATGGAAGTGGTGAAAATGAAACAAAATATTAGTTCTCTCACTGTAATAAAGAAGATAATGCAGTGTGACTAAGAACAATTCAATGGTTTAATTATAAGGAAGCTTCAACTTTCTTTTTTCAGGGTTGTTGCCATGTGCTCCAGCAATCATTAGATACATACATAAGGTACACTTGTTGCTAAGCAACCCGAAATACATTAATACTTTGGTTTCTGATTCCTGGTGAACTGCACCATAGTAATGCACCTTACTCTCCATGAGTTCATTTTGGTTACTTTTTTTAGTTGAAGAAGAAAATTTGTGGTCAATATGATCTTCTACTACTTCCCAGTTAGTTCAAGGTTGGCATTATCATATTTAGGGTTTCCTAGCTACTTTTCCCTGGCAGTGTGATTCATACTCTTTTACTTGTTGGCTGCAGAACTGTGGGTGAAGCGACAGATGATTACCTATCTCATTGACAGAAATGCTGAAACAGTTAGTTTGACACAGGGTATTACTTGCTTTGAGGAGCATGATTTATTGCAATTATTGTAGCTCCAGGAGTTTATTATTTATAGCCAATTGTTAATAACAAGGATATTAATTATAATCTGAAATAATCTTTGCAGTTTACATGGCTGGTGTTTTCCAACTTCGATTTAAAGCATTGCCAATGTATTTGCCTTTTAGCCAAGGCCTTTCTGTGCAAATCTTGAGAGGCCATGCTAAATTGGTGATGGGAAGTAAGCCATCTCCATTGAATGTTTCAGCAATATGATTGTTGGAGTTGTTTATGATACTTGTGAAGATGTCCATGATTATGTAAGAGTACATTTTCTTGTGATTTCGACTCCATTGATATTGTAACACTTTTTATGTGTGAAATTCCTTTGTTGATTACCACTCCATGATTCTGCAAGAGACTAGGTTCCTTTTCCAAGGCATAAACCTTGTACCTGCCCCAACCACACAGCTTTTGACTTGTTCCCTAGTGCTTTTTCTAAACCTGCAAAAGTTTAATAGTTTGGATTGTCTACTTCATTATCTATCTGCAGTGTTTGTGTGCAACTACTGCTGTTTAAGTATGGCTATTGAAAGGTAATCAATTGCTGATGCTGTGCTTGCAATGGTATTGTGACTTGAGAATCTTCTGCTAAAGGTTACTAATCAAAACTTCCATTTTCTTATTTCTGTAAATCTAATTCGTGCTTATGGTGCTTCAGAATAAATCTCTTCACACCTTTTTGGCTAGACAACCACTTGGAGGATCAATCCTGAAAATTCAAATCTCGTGTAGAATTAGAGCATGACCACATGAAAGCAAGCAAGCTAGACTGTCATGAATTCTAATTTTCTTGAAAATCAGGCACGCAAGCTAAAAGTCTATTAGTTGCTTTCTTTGTACGAGCCATGGGAGTTGTTGGCATTTTCTCTTGATAAGGAAAATACTATCTTTGAGGAACGCCAATTAGAACCCTGAATCAATTTATCTTTTCTACCTGATATGATGAGCAGGGAGAAACTCTAGATAACTATATTGTGAATAAGACTTCCACGAGGTGACAAGTGATGCTCAAATTTTGTTTTCTATCTACTTTCCATCAAGATTAGACGTTTGGGTAAGACTTCCCTTCTGGATTATATTCAAAACATCTGATCTTAGTGATTTACATCACAATTTACGCCCACTTGTTTGAGATCCCACTGACTTTTATCCTGTTTCTTTAATCCATGCTCAATGACTTTTGAAACTGATATATATTTCCAAAATAAAGAGACATTTAGACCACCTTTCTATAAGATTGCTGCTTTTACCTTCTAGATTCCCCATTTAGGGCAGTCAGGTATCTTTCTTTCTCCAACTCCGAAAAAACAAACTTTTATAAGACATAAAAGAGAAACATGGTGTTTGGGAGATTCAAGTTCATTGGTTGATCATCCAAAGCAGAAGACTAGTGACAACACCCACAAACCCGCCCACCTTATGACCACACAATGGACAAGGAGAAGTCTAGAGGCCAGTGGTGAACTCAACACTGGAATAGTTATTTTTGAAAACTTATCTCATTTCACTCTTTCAAAGTTTCGAAGTTTTCTATGAAATTAACAGAAGCTAGTGAGTTTACAAGCTTTTTAATTCTAATTTTAGCATTGAATATTGAAAACTGAACTTGTTAATTTCAAGGCCGAAACTCTGCATTAGTCTTGGGTACCGCAGTTATACTAACAGCAGGTAATTTAATATCATCTCAGCAGACTAATATATTGAAATCTAAACTTGAGCCCAGACTACATCTGAATTTAGTTATCCAGAGTCCTACAATGCATGATTTGAATAACATTAGCACTGAAAACTGATGCCGTTGTATAAAAACTTGTTGAAACTTGGATAGCAGATGCTAATGACTTTCCAAGCGTTTAATTTTAACTTTTGCTTTCATTCAGGTTGATATTGAGACTGTAATCAGTGATCTTGAGGCTGAAACTCCACACGAGAATCAGGTACTGCAGCTATTTTAATAGCTGTTAATTTAATATCATCTTCTAGTAGTTGAAAAGCTTTTGAGAATCATTTAACACTATATTTAATGTTTAATAATTTCCTTGAAAGAACACATGACAGTCAAAGTTTTTGATAAAGCCTGTGTTTGTCAAACCTCATTGTTCATTAGTAGTATAATTTTATGAATAGCCAATCTCTATACATCACCATGCATATACACACATGCTTATAATATAATATCACTATCCAAAACACTACCTTTTGAGCAAATAAATGTACCAATATTCATGTCAAGCTAGTGACGGCAATTTTCCCTTATTCACTTGTTCTTTATTCAAAGTTTCCTCTCATCTATTTTAAAAACAAAACTTAAAACGAGAGAGAGAGTAAAAATATATGCATATGATTATTTAGTTACTAATTTGATTTAAAATAGAATTATAGTTTGAGTATTCTTTGAATTGAAGTAGGATTAGACAATTTGAATCTCAGTATTCTATGTAAAGCTGCCTCCTAATTTCTAGCCCATAATCCACAAGTTCCAGATTTCTCTTTTCCTAGCAAGTGATATTAGAGCTCATAACACACATCGATGGAAGAAGGTGTTACTCTATTACAAGCTTCTCCATGGAGAGTTGAGGTAGCAATTGACATCCCCTCCATTTCAAGATCCTTTAGTTTGAGAAGAAGCATGGATTTATCTAAAGCTCATAGTTTGGCAAGGAGTAGAAGTTTAAAGATCTCTGTGGATAGCTCGAGCATGAGAGTTTTTTCATGAAATGTGAGTGATTTAATTTGTGATTCATTCACTTTGTCGAGAAATATGGTGGAGGAAGTGCTTGGAGATGTTGATGACTCTGAGATTGCACAAGCAGGAGATAATGGTGATAGAGTAGCTGATCATTTGGATGCTGAAAATGAGAGCTCAGAGTTATTTTCTACAAATAATGATGAGATACATGGAAAATTACTGCTTTCTCCACTTCCTACTGATGCTACCTTGCATTCAACTCGGAAGAATCAGATTGAAATTAATAACAGTTCATTTCTTAAGCAAAAGAAAGATAAGCTTCCTGGGAGATTGGATTACATTTCTTATATGGTTCATTTGGCTGTGTTTGGAATTCCACGGGTATTCACAAGGTACCTATTGCGGAAAATTTTTCATCCTAGCCTTCTGAAACTCACAGGGGATGATTCAGCACTATACCTTGATCTTCCATCTAATATTCTAGGTTCCTTCCTCATGGAATGGTCTGGTGTGATATTCATAGCCGATATCCGCAATGTATCTGATCATTTGGTGATTGGATTAACTAGAGGGTACCTCGGAAGCCTCCTACATTCGGCTGATGGAATATGAAAATGCTTGATTTATCAATGAGAGGCCACTGGGTATTCACCATTGGCGGCATTGTTCTAGGTATGGCCATTGTCAATGAAGACATTCGATACGGTCTAGAGACAGCAGAGGCGATTCACTGAAGTTCTTTGAATTGGCATAGCAAAAGCTCTCGAAAAACCAAAGTAATGCTCGAAAACTTGAGAGTAAACACTCGTGAACGTTGTATTTTTGTTCTTCTATCAATGCTGTTAATCTTTGGAGCTTATAGAGTGTAAGTTGTGTATTAGCAAAGAAAAAGCTCGATAGCATCACCAATGGCGCTGTTCTCTGGTTAGGCTGCTTAGTCGTGTTGATCGGTGTGTGGATCAAATGGTACCTTCCAAGACTAAATGGCCGGGGAATTGGAAGAAGGAGAATCCTCAAGTGGCTTCCGATCGGAACATTAACTGCTAATGTTCTTGCAGCTTGTATCATGGCAGCGCTCGCAACGATTTGTAAAGAAGTGAATACGCAGATATGCGCAATCATAGTGAATGCAATGCAATTTGGATTTTTGTGCTGCTTGAGTACAATCTCTACTTTTGTTGCTGAAATTTTTGCAATGAGGCAGAGTGGATATATTTTGAGGGCTAATGTTTATATGTTGTTGACTGTCATTCCTTCATTTGGATTGGGGACTTTGATGTACTCTTTTATCTGTTTGGTTGAAACATTACAATAAGTTGTATTTCTTCAATTGTTATTCAGATTGAAGAACTGTGAAATTTGTGTACCATTCTTTTATTTTATTTTATTTTATTTTAAATTCATTTCCCCATAAATCTTTCTCCTTCCCTTGAATTTAGAAACAAAGTTGCAGAACTCAAAAAAAAAAGTAACATTTGCCCAACCACCAACTCTTTTAACTTTTTTTTTAATTTTTAATATTTATCAAATCTTCACAATTTTCCTAATTTTCAATATTTTTATTTTTAAATCTGAATTAAATTAAAATTTACCTCACTGATTTACTTCTGCGCGGCTAGTGCCAATTGCCAAATATTTTCCACATTCTACCCTAGAGGAAAAAAAAATCAAACAACAAAACTTAAATAGTAAATTAAAAAAAAAAACCTTGAAAAACATACAATCAAAATAAAAATATACAAGAACTTTCAACAATTCTTTCTATTAACAATCACCCAATTTTTTCAAGATCAAAGAAGCAATCACTCTCAATAAATTAATAATTAATTATTTAATCATTTAGTCCCAAAATTTATGTACAGTAAAGATAGAGATGTTTATTGAGCTTACTCCACATCTATATATTTTCTTGAAACACAATTATCGTATTCTCCCTATAAATTCTCTCCTCGCGCACTCTTCTACTTCCTCTTGGGTTTCTCCTTCGCCTTCCAAAAGTGGGACTTAAAAAAAAAAAGATTTATTCATGAGAATTTGACTTGGTTCATCAAATTTAGGAAAAATCTATTCATCTTCATGCATAGTAGTTTGACTTTGACTTTGATCATTGGATTTAGAAAAAAACCATTCATTTCCATGCTTAAGTGGTCTTAATATGCATGCATGAGAGAGGTTGACTTTGGATATTGAACCATGCAAAAATAGATACATCCTTGAAAAGTCTATACATAATGCAAATAAGAAACTGGAACAAGCATAATAATTTTTGTGAAATTGCATCCTAAAATCTAATTTATACTTTCTGAGAATATATGAGTAAAGATAGCTTCTATAGAGCATAATGGAAATCATCTATTTCTAATTTCACTTAAAAGTTTCTATCATTTCAAACAATACCACAAATACTTACAAAACAAGTGACCTTTTTTATTTTTTTTAAGGAACCAAAACAAAAGTCTTGTTACATGTAAACCCATTATTCAATTTTAGAGTTACAAAATTCACTATTACTGCTACACAAAGAAAATGTCAAAGCTTCTCTCCTTTTTATTCCTTTGACAAGCAACAGCTAAAACAAAAGACAACAAGAAGTCAGCCCCATAACACCAAGAACAGAATTAGACCATTTCTCAAGCAATAGCAGGAGCCAAAGCTCCAAGAGAGACTTGTGCTCCATTGAACTCATTCACTCCCTCTTCTTCATCCTCTTCTGTTTCCCATAAAAAGCAAGCATATGCGGCGGCGACATGACTGATGATGAATAAATCAATTCAGTAACCGATATTTTGGTTCGAAACTTAAAAGAGAGAGAATGAGAGACAACAAACTATCATAACATGAACTAGTTAACAGCGAAATCATCAAAGTTTTCCCCCTTTGAATTTGATTAAAGACACATTGGCTTTTGATACACAAGTTTATCTTCTTTGACAAAATGATGATTCGACATAAAATTAGACAAATGGTTCAGTTGTTAAAATTGAAACCTCAAAGATTCACGGCAAAATATGATCATGAATGATTTTGATGGGTTACCTATCATGAGGAGAAGCCTGAATTGCTTGTTCGAAGTAGGTGCAAGCTCTTTCTTCGTCTTTGTGCAACTCCCACACTAGTTTTGCATACTGTGATAGGATCTCTCCATCTCCAGGCTCTGCTAATATAGCTCTTGAGTAGTATTCTTCAGCTTTCGGAAGATCACCTTTTGTCTGTTCACCAACCATCAAATCAAACCTCAATTCAGAGCAAATTCAAAGCAGAAGATAAGATAACCTATATATATATATATATATATATTCAGCTTGTTAAGTGAATGAGACTATAATACACTCAAAACCACATGCTTCAGCTTTCAAAAGATCACCATTTGTCTATTTACCGAGCATCAAATCAGACATCAAATTCACGGCAAATTTAAAACAGAGGATAAGAAACCTAAACTGATATATATTCAGCTTGTTTAGTGAATAAATGTGAGCTATTATATGCTATAATCTCTAAATCACTGCTAATATAACTCGAGTAGAATTCTTCAGCTTTCGCAAGATCATTTTTTGTCTATTTACCAAACCTCAAATTCACAGCAAATTCAAAACAGAGGATATGAGCCCTAAACTTATATGTGTGTGTGTGTGTGTGTGTATATTCATGTTTAGAGAATGAATATGAATGTGAGACAATTACATGCTAAAATCTCAGAAGCACTGCGAATATAGGTCTTGAGTAGTGTTCTTCGGCTTTTGGAAGATCACCTTTTCTCTATTCACTAAGCATCAAATGAAACCTTAAATTCACACAAATTCGAAATGGAGGATGAGAGACCTAAACTTATATATTCAGCTTGTTTAGTGAATGAATGGGCGACTATTATGTTTATATGACAAAATTTTCATAAACAATGAAACATTGTCTTTGGTTGAACAAATCGTATATTCAAACAAAATATATGAAGAAAAAGAATTATCAAATTAACAAAACCACACTGAAAAATGTAACCTTTAAATTGCAAGACAAAACCAAACAACAACAACAACAACAACAATAAAAACAACAAAAGAAGACGAAGAACGCAGAATTGACAAAATCTCAGCACAAAATTGCAAACAAAACCAAATTGAGAAAACTAATCATTAAATTGCAAACAAAACCAAAGAAGAAGAAGAAGAAGATCACCAAATTGACAAAATATCACTACCAAATTGCAAATAAAAGAAAACTGAGAAAGCTAATCATTTAATTGCAAACAAAACCAAAAAATAAGATCACCAAATTGGCAAAACCTCACCCAAAAAAAAAAAAAAATCCAACAAAACAACAACAACAAGAATAGGAAGGAAATGCCAAACTATCATCTTTACTGATCTCCGAAGAACTAGTCCCCAAATTGAAAAATCTCACCACTAAACTACAAAACAAAACCAAAAATCCAAAAAAAAAATCACCAGAACAAAAAAAGGAAAAGAAAAGAATCACCTCATAGAGAAACTTGGCATAATTCCTAAGCACCAAAGCATTACTTGGATCCTCATCCACCATCTTCTTATAATACATCTCCATTTCCACCATCTCACCGCCGCCACCGCGGCCACCACCACCCACCATCATCATCCCAGAAGCAACCCTATCAATCCCAAGCCCACGGGCAAGAAACAATGGACCTTGCTTCCCTCCAGAGAAACTAAACTCCCTTCCAATCCCTAACCCCTCCTGCTCTTCATCTTTCTCCTCCTCCTCCTCTTCTTCTTCTTCTTCTTCTTCTAAGTTCTGTGGAAGCTTTGAGTTGTAAACAGAGAAAGAAGGGATCGATTCAAGGGTTGGGTTGGATCGGCGAGAAGATGAAGAAGGTTCATGGTGGTCGGAGAGGAGGGAGTGAAGATTCCCGTCGGAGCGGGTGCGGCGAACTCCGGCGGAGGAGGAGGAGGGAGAGGAGTCTGAGAAGGGGGAGGCGTTGCAGGAGATGTGCGAATGGTGGTGGTGGTAGTGGTGGCCTTCATTGATGAGAGAGTTTAGCATTGGAGTTGATGAACTCCTTAGCAACATTTTTTTTCTTTTTCTTTTTCTTTTTCTTTTTTTTTTTTTTTTTTGATGATGATGATGATGATGATGATGATGAACTCCTCCTTTCTGGTTCTTCTTATTTATAAGGGAGAGATGGAAGGGGTTTTATTTATTTATTTTATTTTATTTATTTATTTATTTATTATATAAATGGTGGTTGTGTACTTGTATTGTGAAATTTTGAATTTATTTTATATAGATTTTTATTTTTGGATTTACTTATGTACCCTTATGGTCCTTATCAATTAAAATGACAAAAATAAAACTAATTTCATTTAGAATTCTAATTGTGATTTTGTTTATAATTCTTTATCTATTTTTACTTGGAAGTTAAATAATACATATATAACTCATCATCTAAGTATTACCATTTACTTAGACACAACAACAACTAATTGCAAAAAAATATACAGTTTTTATATAAATAGTAACCATTTGATTATGATCCAATGATTCTTTATGTACATTTTTAATAAACAGTAATCTGTTTACTTGATGATTTATTATATATATATATATATATGTATATATTAAAAATATAACTTTTTTAATAATTATAATTATATTTTTATAAAATTTTTGCTTTGCTATGGACTATGCATCCTTTCTTAGATTATAAGTGTAACTCTATATTATTATTATATAAATAATATTATTGATCTAAATAAAAAAATTCAGTTAATTGGATGTTTTGGATTGATATTTCTAGATACATGAAACCAACTTGAATTTTTGCATTGAGAGTAGTTTGGAAATTACAAACATGTGAAAGGGGCATATAAGTAATTTTATCATGATTTTTTTTTCCTAATTGGAAAGTGATTGTCAATGAAGGAGACAAATAAATTAAAGGAGGTGAGAGGAATCACATGAAGGGCTCTCATTCTTCACCACTTGCCCCATTATTGAATGAAGGGCAAAGCTTGAGATCCATGCAAGGAGTGAAGAAAATCTAGGACTCTTTTTAGAATTATTTTAGGGATTTTTTTTTTTTTTTTTTTTTTTGTGGCTTGAAAATTCATTTGGTTTCATTAAAATAGGCCACCAAATTAAATTTTAAGAGATATAAAAAAATCTATGATAATATGTTTTTTAAAACAATTAACTCTCATTTTAATGGGGTTTTAATGCATTGTTTATTTCTATCATTTAGCACTTGCATTGTTTTTTTTTTAGTTCTTGTAGTATTTCCTAGTAAAAAATAGAAATTATTTATAAATTTATGTAAAATTAATATTTGTTCATATGCTGCCTTGATTTTTAGATGACAGTGAAAAAAATTATAAAGCTAATTTTCTTTTTTTCATTCATTTTAGGAGACAAAAATAAAAGAAAAGGAATATATATATATATATGATGGTTAAATAAAGATTCGATTCATTTGTTACCTGAAAATTCCATTTTGTCCGCATCTAATTCATGGGCGAGAATTGAGTTATTTTATTATTAAAATTTTTATTGATTTGACAACCATGAAATAGCTATAGTGTTCCTCACTACATGGAAATTAATTAATTAAAAAATAGAATATGAAATAAATAAAACAAAAAAAATCATATAAAATTGAGATTTTATTCTTGACAAAAATCAAAACAAGGACCAGCATCATCACAAAAAATATATTTAGTTAAAATATCTTTAATATAGTAGTAGTATCGGTTCTATTATAAAAGATTTAATTTGTGAGAAACTTATATTCCCGACTGCAAATTTGTAATATTTCCTTTGCGCATGCACTCAAATATTTATATTTTTTTGAATTTTTAATTAAAAAATAAAATTTAAAGATATTTTTAGATTTAAAATATAAAGATGTTTACAATAATTATTGGATTTACATCCAATGGTTACATAAATAATGTCAAACAAGTAATCAACAATATAAAAAAATATATATATATAATACATTATAAAGTATTTATATTAATAATAGTTATTTGATCGTAATCAAACTGATTTCAATCTAACATTAATAATAAATAGTAACTTGCATACATATTTATTCATATGATTCATTATATGTATATATTAAATTAAGGTGATTAACAAGTTGCACCGCAGCCTCATGTCGGTGGAATATTCAAAGAATCAATAGAGGCAAAGTGGGCAACGTGTTTGACCAAATCAAGAATATTTAAAATGAAATAAAATAATTAAAGAAAGCAAGAAAGAAGGGGCACTATGAGCCAACCATGTATTTTCTTGTTGGAAAATGAAACTTTTATTTAAATCAAGGAAAGAATACTAAAAAAGCTATTTAATTGCATGTTGCATGCATGTGTTCTACGTAACACGCGTTGGAGAGGCAAAATCTCACTCACACTTTGCATTGGAAACAGCTCACCAAATTTTTATTTATTTATTTATTTATTTTTATTTTTTGGTAATTTGTGTTGAATAAAATGGAAGATTTGCAGTGGTTTGATTGGGATTTGATTTGTTTTTTTTTTGTGTTTTTGTGGTGTTTCTTTGAATTGAATTGAAAGTCATAGGTGTGGAAAATTAATAATAATATATATATATATACTGGAAGATATATGAATAACACTAAAAATATAAAAGTTTTAGGTATTCTATGAAAGATACATGAAAGATGGCAATGTTTCTTTTGATCATTGTTACTTTGATGCAAAGAAACCAAAACTTATAACACTTTGGTTTCATTAAGAATTCAGTTAGAAAAATAGACCATCTAATGGTTCAGGATTTGGGCTGTGGGTGAGATATCTTGCTAGCATTGTAAAATTGTAAAAAAAAAAAAAAAAAAAAAAACTTAGAAAATTCAAATTCAAAACTAGTTGGTGTGTAATTGGCTTTAATTAGAAGAAAATGACCACTTTTAATGTTTTTTTTTTTGTACGCTAGAGATTATAATCAATGTTGCTCTCTCATTCATCAAAATTCAGAAGAGCCAAAATTAATTATGAAGAAATTACAATATATCAAACATTTCATATTACCATTTTTTTTTTTTCAAAAAAGAACTACTAATTGACATAAATTATCAACTTAAAAGAATGTGCAAACCCTATTAAGATTTTGTAACTCAAGACCATTTAATAACAATATTACATGGATGTACTTTGTCTTTGCATTCAATCACAAGAACATCAGTTTAAAAAAAAAAAAAATGAAAACCATATCCTCTTTAATCATTAAAAAAACCCTAAACTCTAAACTAAACAAGCAATTTACAACAAAACTGAGACTGATCCGAGAGAAAACTACAAAATTATCATCAGCTCTAGTATGGCTTGGAAAAAACTATACCCATATATTATTCACACAATCACCAACTTTAGATTCCTCAATGATCTGCAAACCCAAATAAAAAAAAAGAATAATAATTAAATAAATAATCAATCACTAAATAAACCCCATCTATATCACAGCAATTACAAAAACAATCACTTAATAGATAAACAATCCATCAAATATGGGCTTAACATCACCAACCAAAATTTTGTTTTTCCAATGTATCATAAATTTCCATACAAATTGCAAATTAAAACCATTAACACTAGTTAAGTAATACTAATTTACCTTCATAGTACTTATCTTGTTTTTTTAGCACTTGATATGACAATATAGAAGGAAAAGAATCATGTAAATTGAAATAATCACAAGTGAATAAAAAAATAATTTGCGAAAAAATAATTAAAAATTTTAAGCGCTTATAAATGCATAAATATAATAAATAATTACAAGTTTAGTACTTTATATATTTTTTATTTGCAAATTGAAAACCCCTAAAAATTATATATATATATATATATGGACACAGATATCACATCAAGGGGAAAAAATCAGAATGAAAAAGAAATGAATTGAAGAGAAAAAAAGAAGTCACCTTCTTGCCCTTTCTTCAGAGACCTGGCAAAAAGCAAGCAAGTCACCAGGAATCCAAACCCTGCTACTCCTCCGACCACAATCGCCACTGTTTTCCCTGTTTGCTGCCCTAATTCCACAAGAATTCAACCAAATTTCCATCAATTTCCCCAAATAAACCACTCCAAAAAGCTATAGATCCAGTGATTCACCTCCAAGATGCCCTTCTCCACCGGCGCCGGCGCCACGAGGAACGCCGCTGGGGTAGTAGCTATAGCTAATATAGCACTTATCGAGATAGGCTTGGCCGGAGGCGGCGCCGCCGCACTCCACCTCCACCTTCTCCACGGCTGCGGTGACGCAGTCGCCGCAATCCCCAGCCGATAAATCCCCCTCGCACTGCGCCATGGCGTACACCGACTCGTAGCTCGTCGCGTAGAACCCGGCGCCGCCGCTCCCTGATAACCCGCTCTGAAGGCTCGACAACGCAGTGCCACGCTTCTCCTCGAACCCGCTCCCGCCGCCGGCGTATCCGCAGGTCTTGAAGAGGAGCTGCGTGCCGGCGACCTGCGGGAATCCCGCGATCTCGTAGAGCGCGCAGCAGCCGGTGAGCTGCACGCGCGCGGCAGCCGCGGTGCTGCCGCAGAGGGATCCCCACATCGGCGTGAGTCTGGAGACGCAGGTGGAGCAATCGGACGGCGTGAGGTCACCTCGGCACTGGAATCGGCCAGAGAATGCTTGCCCCGCCGGCGATGTCGTAGATGTCTTGTAGAACTTGGAGGTCGTTGATTGCGCGACCAGCGCCGTCGCTACAGCGGCGATTGCTTGCTGCGCGGTGGCGCCACCGCCGATCGTCCCATTGGCGCAGCCTTTGTACACCAAGCTGTAGAGATCCGCGGCCATGGCGATGGAGGTGAGTGCTCTGAAACCATAGACCAAGATGAGATGAGAGAATCCCATCTAGGGTTTCTCTTTTTCTCTCGTTCTCTTTCTCACTGCTTCTCTGCGTCTCTCTTTGTAGCTTTTGCTTCGCTTTTGTTTTCTATTGCGCTTTGCTTTGCTTTGGAAAAAGAAAACGTTTTTGTGTTTTTGCTTTTCGTTTTCTCTTTTTCCATTCTCGTTCTCTCTCAGTGCAGGCCCTTTGGAGTCTAGATAATACCAGCTTTTTTATAATTAATTAATTAATTAATTAATTAATTAATCAATTAAACGATACGTATATCTGATGATTTTAATTATTGAGAGAATGGAGAATAATAAAATGGAGAAAATGAGATTTTATTAGTGGGGTTGGGAAGTGGGGTATATATTATATAATTTTGAGATTATTAGCATCTCGTTTTCTTTTTCAGATTGTTCTCATTCTCATTTGAACTTTGAGAAGTTTCTTTGTTAGGCGGTAGCTTTTGTGAATGCTCTACAACTCAGAGAACTTTGCAATTTGTTTCTTAATTTTTAAAAATTTTCCCTTTTTTTTTAACTATTAATTTATTTAAATTATTTAAAAAAATTCAGTGCAAAACTAAGTTTGATTTGAATTAACTATCTATGTTCTACTTTTTTTAAAAAAACAAAATTTGTTATTTTTGAATTTGTAATATAATTAGAAAAATATAAAAATATAAAAAAATTCCTCTTTATAAATTAGTGCCCTGTTTAGATGAAGAGCTCTCTTGCTCTACGATGGTGTTTTGAGTGCCTTTTATCTTCACGTTTCTAGGGTTAGGGTTAGGGTTTCTTCATTGATTCTCGAGAGGAGATGACGGCGATGGAGAAGCGCTCCCTGATTCGCTGTAGTAAGGGGTTCTTTTCTATACAATCTTTGGATCTTTTCTTCATTCCATTTGGTTATGTTTTCCTTCGGATCATCATTGTCTATGCTTATTAATTTGTGTGCGTTGTCTTCACGTTTCTCGGGTTAGGGTTCATTGATTCCGGGTATCAAATGCTGTTTTCATTGGAGGAGATGACGGTGGTGGAGAAGCTCTCGCTGACTCACCGTTCTGAGGTTTTTCTATGAGATCTCTGGATCTCTTCTTCATTCCATTTCATTTTGTTTATTTTCAGATCATTTCCTTTGATATTTAGTTTCATGGTTTCCGTGTTGGTCTTTTCTTCATTTCGATTTTTTTTTTTTTTAATTTTTGGTTTCTTTTCTGTGATGTTTTTAACGATCGGTTTTTCTACTATACTTTGCACCCTTTTAAAAATAATATGCTTCGCTCTTTTTGGATTTTCTATACATACACCACTCTTCTCACCCTTCAAAACTTGTTTTATTAAGGACTTGTTCATTTAGACGTAAGTGGGTAAGTGGATAGAAATGGACTTGTTCATTTAGACGTAACTGGGTAAGTGGATAGAAATGGACGATAATAGACTGATTTTTTTTATTTTTGATGTTTTTTTTTTCTCTGAAGTGTTTTTAGTTAAAATCACTTTAGTATTTTTTACACCGAAATGGGAAAAGTGAGTTTTATATAAAGTTCACTTCCTTTCATTTCCAAAGACTCTTTAGAAGTGACACTATTTACACCGAAATAAACACCAGTAGTGAAAAATGAGCACTTCAGAAAGAGACATTTTATGCAGAATGAACACAGGAAGTGGTGGAATTCATATCACTTCTATCAATTTTTCACCCCTTCAGAGAAGTGGTACTTATTTCCCATTCTCACTTCTTCTCACTTACATTTAAATGTTCTCCATTTTTCATAAAGCCAATGGGATTGATATATTGATATATGTATTAATGTATATATACACATGGATTTACACACGCCCTAGTTGATATATCCAATTTTCATTAAATTCTTGCCTCTACTTATTGTAAGGCATCGTGACTTGTGAGGGAGGAGATGTGAACTTCTTCTTTTTGATTGCATGCATAAACAAATTTGTGTGGCTCTCTGGTTGGATTGTCCTAATTCTTTAGTTCTCCTATGCAAAAGATTACTTTCTTATTCTTCATTGTGACTTGGTAATGTGAAGATCCTTTACATTTCTCAGAAGGATACATTATATTCTTTGGAGATCCTGAGCTAATGAGATAGTGCATCTTCTACTCCTTTCTTTCTTTCTATATATTTTTTAAGGATCAAATCCATGTTTTATACATTCAGGAGAATTTTAATTTATTCTGTCTATTACTTCTATCTTGTCCTCTTCTCCATTATTATAAGTCTTGCAATTTATTCAGGAATCTGAAATTGCTTCTTTGTCTGAAGTGAAACAAGCATTTCAGACACATTGACATTGCCATTGGAGGAGCACTATTATGACCAGACTGATATCCATTTGAGAAGTACATTTCTTTATATCATAACTTAATTACCCTGATTAATACCTGATTCATTCACTGCTGAGTGCAATGAAGTGTTTCTTTTCTTCTTGCTTGTTACATAAAGCAGCATGAATTTGTTCAGTGATCATCCCTCTCACTCTGGTAAAGTAGTGGTTTTTGTTATGTGCCCTCAGTTCTAGGGCATTAGCAAGAGAGATTAGCAACATCAAATGTATGAGGAGGAAAGTGCTAGCAAATGCATGCTGCCTTTTTTTTTTTTTTTTTTTTTTAAATAAGGACAAGCCACAGATTTGAACACTATTTTTTGATTTAAGAGGGAAATAAACTTCCTTTTTTTTTTTTATTGTAAGATGGTATAAACCCATTTATTTTCATTTTCAATTTTTTTTTTGAATTTATAACATTTTAACTCCTCAGTCTCATTTTTATTTTTTTTGTGTAGAAAATAATATTACCTTCTCATTTAGAGGCAGCGGTATTTATTTTGTTTTTTTTTCCCCTTCAGTTTTTTATATATGAATGCTTCTTATTTCTTTTACATTTGTATAAAGAAAAAAATCTACACCATCTACGCTATATCCTACTTTGCCCTATTTACTCAAATTTTATTTTAAAATTAAGATTTGGTTTTTAAATAACAATAAATATTTACTAAAATTATTAACTTTTAAATTATATATATATATATATATATATATAAGGTCATAACCCAGGCAACTCGCTGCCTCTATCCGACCCCAGTCTTACCCTAAACTATACTGACAATAAATTATTTAGATTTAATAATTTTAAATCAATATATTCATTGGCAAAAATTTAAAAATATTTATTTTAATATCTATTATTTATTAAAAAAATATTTTAACTAAACCAAAATTTTTAGAATATTGTTTTATCAATTTAACGTGAAAAACTCACATTATTATATTTGGTTATAAATATAAAGTATATTAAATAGCTTTATTACATTTCCAAAATTGGACAATTAAAAAGAGTTAAACTTGATGCCTAGAAACATCCCATGTAATTACATAAAAAAAAAATTAAAGTTTTAAATTGTTTGAATATTGAAGTTTTACAAGATCCTCTCACTACATCTTCCATTCAAATAAACACTTTTACTTGATCGATATCCATTGTTTAATTCAAACACTTGCTCTGAGACCACATAAAATGAATTGAATTTTAAGTGATCAAAAAACACAACACACATATCCATACATATTATTATATTAAAAGGTAGTAAAAACATTAATGAATAAAGTAATTAACAATAGTCAAAGTAGTTGAATAAAAATTAGATGGAATCAACTAAATTAGAACAAGTAAATGTTAACATTAAAAAAAAAAAATCAAATCAAGTTTATTACTATCATAGGTCAAGCCATACATAATATTTGAATCACTAGCTTGAAGAGATTATTAACATGTTTAATGTAGAAAATAAGGAAACACCATTATTTAATTATTAGCCTTGAAGGATAAGAATTGGTGGTTGAGATCATGAAAGAATAATATACATACATACATACATACATACATACATATATTGTGCACAGGGAATGAGTTCAACTACCAACTAATTATAATTAAAGATTAATTATTATGAAGTCTAAAAAATGAAAAATATGAGACATGCATGCATGCATGAATGCTAAACATGGTTGGTAGAGATGAAGATGCTAATGATAAAAAGGGAAGTGCAAAGAAGTGAGAAAAGTTGACAGGCAAGTTGCATGCTTGCATGGGATCTCAAGTCTCTTCTAACCAACCAGAATAAGTCCTCCTATTTTAGAACATTATCCAAGGTTCAAAGTAAGTTGGATTTCTTGTCCTAAAGAAGTTGGACAAGATGCATGGCCTTGGCTCCTAAGGGAGCATGGATAGAGAATTATGATATTCTAAGGCAAGGCAAGAAGAAGAACAACTACTAGTCCTTGCATTTGGCCATGCACAAAGAGAACAATGGCTCAAATCATGCATGCAAGTGGAGAAGGAAAGATATTTCAAGTGTAGTGAGAGGTTTTTTTTTTTTTTTTTTTTTTTTTTTTTTGTACCTCTAAAGAGGTGGCAAACACTTAATGCATGCTAGCTATCTCTCTCTCTCTCTCTCTCTCTTGGATTTGAAGTGGTGATCTTACTTAGATCACAATGGAGTTGGTCTTGATTAGGGGTTTTAGATTCTCTTGCCCTATCTCTCTCTTTTTTTTTTCCCTTTGGGACATGAAGAGCCTTTTTGAAGGATTGATGGGCATTAGTTCCTTGGTGGTGGGGGAGTAGTAGTGCCTTTGTTTCATGCTTTTGCTTGCCCTTATCTCCCTATACTTTGTGACTACTCTTTGGTGTCTAGGGAATAATATTGTATTCAATTGTTGCTGTGAAACTTAATTAATTAAGTTATATATATATATATATATATATATATATATATATATATATATATGTTCTTAAGAAAAGTTCATTTTAACTCTTTCTTTTTCTTCTTCTTCTTCTTCTTTTAATAAGAGAACTTTCAATAAAAATAATAATAATAATAATAGTTTTATATATCTTATGTTATTGATCAAAACATTAATATATAGTTTAATGGTTCTTCTTGTTAATTAATACTCTTTATTGTTAATTTTCATCAATTACTTGAGTTATATATATACATATCCAACAAGAAGAATATTCTTAACGATTGGTCTCTAGATAATCTCTCTCATGCACTTTTTTATTTGACCCTAATAATAAATCATTAAGCCTAATTGAGTTTTAATTATATAGTGCAAATATATAGAATCATATATATAGATGTTCTTTGGGACCCTTTCATAAAGATGTTTTTACTAGAATTAATAATGATTAAAAACAAAGATGTTGTTGTTTGATCAATGTTGAGCAAATCTATATTTTCTTTTTAACTCGAGTTCATCGATCAATTGGTTAAATTCGATATTTCGGTTTACTAATTCCAGTATACGACATGATATATAATTTTCGAATCTCATATCTTTAATTATGTACTAATTTTAGATTACGCTCCCGATCAAACCTATCAATTAATAAACAATCATGATCAAAAAGGATATCAACAATCATGATCAAACTAATTTATTTATAGGAATGAATGACTTTGTTTATAGAATATTAATTGGCGGAAAGGGATGCCATGATATCTATCTAGCATCATATTCATATTGATCTTTCACTCATGGCACAAATGTATGTTGATTTTTGTTTTGGTCTTGGATCAATAGGTGGTATATGTAGGTTAAGTTTATAGGAAAACAATAGGTTAATTCCCTACTACTTTGTCTAGCTAAACAAAACATAGAGGGCCACAAAGTTGTTGACAAATTAAGGTGTGGTTTTATTGTTCTTAGTTTAAGTAGTGACTAACTTTAAAATTTCATTGTTGTTTTCTTATGAACAAAGGGAGAGAAAAAAAAACAAGCAAACAATGATTCACACATAATGGAATATATTTCAAATGTTTAAGATGATGAAAAGAGAATCTTAGTTTCTTTAGAATAAAGTTTAAATTAAAGGTATTGTAATATTTAGCTTTTAGCATATTCATTTTCTACACCTAGTTAATACTTTTCTTTTAACTAATTAAAATAGATGAACCACACTCTATGTTAGTGTTTTTTTAAACCTCATTTACAAGTTGGATTAAGTTTAATTTGCTAATTTAATTTTTCTTTTAAAACATAATGTGAAAAACCTGATTTCAATCTATGTTATATAACAAAAAAAAAATATATACTCTCTATATAGAAAACACTATATAGATATTAAAGTTATTAAAACTCACATCAAATTAAAGCTAAGGGAACATCAACTTATTAGATAAAATAAGCATATTCTACTACTTTGTTCTCTCTCTCTCTCTCTCTTGATGACCTTCTTTGATATTATTATTATTATTATTATAATATATATATATATATATATCTATCTTATGTGGGTATATATATGAGAAAGGGGTATAGACTTTTATCAAGGTCTTCTTCTGCTTTTTAATTTCCTCCATTTGACACCAAGAGGAGAAGACAAAAGAAAGAGTTCTAATTTGTAGCAAAGTTCAAAGTTCATAGAGCTTCTTCTCAAGAGAAACATTGTGCTAAAGAGATACAAACACACTCACTCTTTCTCTCTCTCTCTCTCTCTCTCTCTCTCTCTCTCTCTCTTTGATGTTGCAAAACATGATCCAAGTTTATCCAGAGCATCTACAACTAGTAATTCTCTTCACCCTTTATCATCTTTCTTACATGCTACCATCTTCATTCTTTTTATTTTTCTTAAGTTAATTTTACCTTTTCTTCATTTGAGTTTAATTTCCATATGTAGCATTTGCATGGCATGTTTTCATGCAAAAAAGAAAGTAAAATTTTCAAGTACTGTTATGAAAAGAAGTTGCATTTTGTAGTGTACATACATGTAATTATTTTGCATTTGTATAAGGTGCATATGAACTTATCATTTAGATTATTCTTTTTTTTTTTTTTGTATAATCTTAATAAAAGATTATTAAGGTGGCAATCAAAATACAAGTTTGAAAGTGAAGTATAAATTATTTAGCAGTTTTCTTTTTCTAAGTGTGAACAAACCACAGATAGTATTTGGAACCCTGAATCTTTAAATTGGTAGGGGAATGAGATAATCAATCACTTATAAAGAGTTGGTTAGTTAATTTTTTTTATAATTTTAATATCATTAAAGAATCAAATCGAAGTTTAGTATGCTAATCATCTTCCATCGTTTTCACTATTCTCGATGGTTCTTCTTGTTATTATTATTATTATTATTTTTTTTTTTTTAGTACGAAACCCTACCATCATCATCATCACTACATAATCAAATCGAAATTCGTATTATGAAGATCTCTCTTTCATTTCCCACATTATTCTATCTTAAAACTTTATTAAGAAACAAAATCAAAATTTGAGTTGAGAAAATTAATATCCATTTAAGTTTATGCAAAAGCTCCTACTTCTTATAATTATAAAACCATTTAATTTCTTCTCTTTATAAACAAACATGTTGCATCAAAACCACTATATATATATATATAAATATAAATTATAGGGCTAATGAAAGACCACTCTTTACCACCTTTCTTCACATGATGACCATTACTCTTTAATAAAAGCTCAATGAGGGTACTATAAAGAGCCTCATTATACTTTGTGCCTAAGGAGGAAGGGCCCTATACTCATTCCGTTTGAAAAGACTAAAAGCACCACCACTTCTCTCTGGTTATGTTTGTGCTTTGATTCTTAGTACGATAGCATATATATTTTTGTATATATATATATATATATATATATGATATATTCTTTTTCAAAGAGGGCAAGGTGCCTGATAAAGTTGCATACATCCAAAACATCCTTTTATTTTTTGTAAAATTTCTATATTTTACTAGAGTTATTTTCAAATTAAAATTAATATCTATTTAATTATTTGTTTTTAAAAATACATATATATTTTCCTCTTTTCCTCTAGAGCTTGATCGGTGAGTTTAAGCTTGTAGTTTAAAGTAAGTTCTCGTAGAATTTGTTAAAATACTATATTGAGCAAGAGATCACTTATGTTTGAGCTTAAATTAGCACGGAGCTCACTTATAAATTTGAGCTTGTTTAAGAGAGAGCTCGAACTTGAGATCAAGTTTTTATAGGTTATTTATCACTAAGTTTTCTGGGAGTTCTTAATAAAAAAATTATTATTAAAAAAATATAATGGGCATTGGATTTAACAGGTAAGATTGGAGAAACCAAAAAAAGTAAAAAAAAATTATTTTAGACCAAAGGTCATGTCAGTCATTTTGGCAAATAGATTATATATATATATTATATATATATATATATATATATATATAAACTTCACCTCCCATTAACTTTGTCTAAAAGCATGTTTGATGTTTAACCAACATGTTTTCATAAAGTTCCTCTTTCTTAGAGATATTTTAATCATGCATGTGTTTGTTGAGCTTATTAAAAGATACTGTGATTATTGACTTGCACTAACCTGAAAAAGGTATAAAAGTTAAGAGTAAATCATTTTAGTGTAAATCATTAAGTTTACTTTTACTATGACAAATTACTAGCATACTTTGCCTTTTCTTTATTTAATTATTTTTTTTTATTATTTTCTTATTAGGTCTGTATGAATTAGAGGCAAAGACTGCCTAGGCTCTAATATAATATTATTTTATGTATTAGAATTTGGTATATTCATTTAAAAATATAGATTAAAAAATATATATATTTGAATAGTCAAATTATTTAAATGAAAGGTATATAAACACAATATTTTACAGCCTTAATACATCATTATATATATATATATATATATATATGACATCTAGATAAGTACGTAGATTACTGTTTATGAATACCGTATAAAATAATATATATTTTTTACTATTCTATAGTATTTGATATTGTTTATTACGGTGTCTAAATGAACTATAATAGTTAGATATAAATTCAATAGTTATTGAAAACGATAGATATATATATTAGCATTTTAAGAAGATATTAAGATTAGGCACATGGACTCCAAATCCTTTCCTAACTCCACTCAAACCATGGTCAAACCCTAGTGGACTTCTCGAATCTCCACCACAACACTAACGCGTTAAGAGACAAAAGCAATAGTGCTCATTATCATCCCTAAGTTGACTACACTCTCCCAAATAGTTGACCTCGTGTATCTTGTTCAAATATAAATCAACCCTAAAACTCACACCCAACTCCCAACCCCACTAAAACAACCACCCAATCCTAACTCTAGTACCATACTCACTCCACGCTGGTCTCTTTGCCGAGTCACTTTCTCACGTCCCTCCCATGCACAGTACGTATCCTTCACGTATATATATAAACCCTAGTATCTCCACCACCTTTCATCATCTCCATCACCACTTCTAAACTCACTCATGCTTAATTACATGTTTGATCAACAGGAAAACATCACCGAGATGTTCCCCGATGATGTCTCCGGTTCCGGTGGCTCCACCGACATGTCCTACATCTCCGACGATAAATTTGCATCGCTTTTTTCGCCGATCATGTTATCGACTATGCTCGAGACTCAATATTCATCCCCTAGTAGTACATCATCACCACTCTGTGGCTATAATTTCAGTGATGATCATATCATGCTGCCGGAGACCCTCACCGGCGGCTACTCATCACCGGCGATGCCATTCACATATGTCGGTTTCGATGCTGGAACATCTTGTTCATTTATAGAGCCGGATGTTAGTTCTTATTTTCCGAGTGTTATCGATGACTTTCAGCTCTCCGGTGAGGCCCCTACAATGTATAACTACTCGGCCGTGCCGTCGATCGGTGGAGGCCTTCAACCGGCTTTTAGTTCCAGTGACATGCAGGTATATATATATCGAGTCTCTCTGTTACAATGCCATGAAATATAATTTATTTATGTATTTTGTTTGTATTTAGGTACCGGTGGAGAAGAAACACAGTCCTGCATCATTGCCAATTTTAGAGGACTCTAATTTGAAAATTGGCCGGCTTTCAATTCAAGAAAGAAAAGAGAAAATTCATAGATACTTGAAGAAGAGAAATGAGAGGAATTTTACCAAAAAGATTAAGGTAAAAAAAAAATTTCAAGAAATATATTATATGTGAGTTTTAAGAATTTATGTTTTAAATGGTTTTTTATTGACTCTTGAAAATGAATGTTTTATTTATCTATTTATTTATTTATAGTATGCTTGTCGGAAAACATTAGCTGATAGCCGGCCTCGAGTACGTGGGAGATTTGCGAAGAATGATGAGTTAGGAGAAACCCTAAGATCGAGTTCTATTCACCATGAACATGAAGATGTAAGTTTTATTTAATTATATAAATAACAATAATATGCTAATTATATATATATAATGATAAATATTGATATTTGTTTGTTTATTTATTTATTCTTATATGTTTGTAGGTAATGGTGAAAGGAGAAGAAGAAATGTTTGATTCTTCGGATATATTTGCTCATATAAGTGGAGTGAATTCCTTCAAATACAACTTCACAATTGAGTCATGGATATGAAATACCATATGAATTAGTTTTGTTATTTAAATTTAATTAGGGTTAATAAAATGAACCCCTTACTAGAGTTATATATTTTGTCATGTAAGACATGTATGAAGAGGCATTAATGGAAAGTTTTTCCATCTCTTAGTATGTAAATTTCCTTCCTTTTTTAATAGTTTATAATCACAGATTTTCTCTTTAAATAAATATGTGCAAATATGATTACTCAATGAAAGAGACATACAAAGTTGCATTAAAGTCTTTGGAGCAATGAATTATATGAGTATGGTTTAAGGAAACAATCCAAAAATAATAATAACAATAATAAAATAATACAAATTAATGAAATTATAATAAAAATTATATGGAAATATTTATGGTTTTTTTTTGTAAATTAAATTGGTGAATATTTTTATTTACACTATTAGATATATATATATATATAGAACCAAAAATCACATCACACCAAAAGAAAAGTCTTTTATTAGCCTTGAGATGTTGTTGTCTTAATGGGGCCAAAGTTAACATCATGTATTAACTTTTCTTTGAACTTATCTAAATATCTTCTAATAAATAATTATTTAAAAGATCACATATGGATATTCTCACATGGAAAAGAAAACCACAAAGTGATTCACATGGGATTTAAAATTAGCCAACGTCACACATGTAATATTAAATAAATAGTCTCTATATTTATATATACTGTAAAATGTTTCATAGAGGCAAAATGTTTAGATTATCATTTCACAGTAACACTAAAAATAAAAAATTAGAACAAAATGAATTTGTTCTTGTACCATCTCAATAAATTTAATCGGTTAAAGCAAAACTAAGATAACATCATAAAATCAAAATAAGTAGTGTATTTCTAGACTAATTTACAATTCAAAAAGTTGGAGGTCTTATTTTTTTTTTTACTAAAACATTTGAATTTCCCATATCTCAATTACAAACTTACATTTAATTTTATATAAAATTTTTATTTTTATTATCTCAAAGTGAAAGATTTTGTAATTTATTTTTATATAAAGTTTTATATGAAAATTATACATCAAAAAAAGTTGGACGCTCCCTTATAATCGTTTTTTAAAATTGTTAAATTTCAATCACAAAATCACACTTAATTGTTGGAGTGGTGGGAAATTGTTGGAGTTGGTATTGAGCACAGGTCTGCATAATGTATATAATATTAAAAAAAATCAATCTTAATTGGTTTATTGATATCAGATCCCTCAGACAGGATCTTAACTCACACAAACAGCATACTAAATATAACATTAAAAAAAATAAATCATCATTCGATTTATTGATATCGAATCCTAAAAGTAGAATACTCTAATTGATCCTTTTATTTGTCACAATCTGCCCTTTTAGTCCATTTACTTTAATTTGGCCCCGATTAGTCCCTCTATTGTCAATTTGAGGTAAATCAAGTCCAACAACTGACCTACGTTAGGTTGTCCGTTTGAGTTTGCTGATGTGGCTTTATAATGGATTGGTAGAATACCCTAATTGATCCCTTTATGCGTCACAATCTACCCTAATTGGTCCCTTTATTTGTCACAATATGCCTTTTTAGTCCCTTTACTTTAATTTGGTCCCGATTAGTCCCTCCATTATAAAACCACGTTAGCAAACTCAGACGGACAAACTAACGTCGGTCAGTTGTTGGACTTGATTTGCCTCAAATTGACAGTGGAAGGACTAATCGGGGTCAAATTAAAGTAAAAGGACTAAAATGGCAGATTGTGACAAATAAAGGGACCAATTAGGGTATTCTACCAATCCTAAATAGAATGCTAATCCTCTTAGAAAAAAATGTAAATCTTACTTAAACAGTTCAATTCTATATATATATATATATGAGAGCAGGTTTTTTAAGAATGTTTATAGAATATAAATGTATGGATGTTTATTATTAGCAGTTCATTTTAATTTAACAATGATGGGTTTCTTCCAAAGTAGGTTTTTTATAACTAGTCTCTAATTTAAGAAGAAAAAAGATGTGGGTGTTGATAATAAGAATATTTAACAGTTGTTATTAGATGATAATTTAACGGTTGGTAAACATACATCTTTAGAATTGATGAATTTCTTATATATATATATATATATATATATAGGACGTCTCTAAAATTCATATATGGGGATGTCCCTAGGAGCCGTTAGATCAAATCCTAGTAGCCGTTAGATCATTTGATCTAACGGCTCCTATCATAAGATTCAAAATAAAAAGAAAAAAAAAAAATATGTGTACCTTAATTATTATTATAAACACAAACAACTCCATCAAAAACTTAAAAAAGTTGATCAAGTGTAAGAACGGCGAACCCTGCATTTATCTAAAATCCCGAGTTGAAGGTGGTGGAAGCATTGGTGAAGATGACGGGCAACGTTGGTGGCGGCGTTGGTGGATACGACGGGCGGCGTTTGGAGGAATTGGTGAAGACCAGTGGTGCGGATCCAACAACGAACTTGGAGCATCAGAGAAAGTGAGTGGAATCCCAGCTTGGATCCTTGAAAGTTATTGTGATTTTGGGGCCAATGATCCAACGGCTATCAGGGACATCTCCGGATATGGATTCTAAAGAAGTCCTTATATATATATATATATATATATATAACGTACCAGAGAGAGATTGGTGGGAAATGGCTGGAGTTGGTATTGAGCTCACGTTTTTTTATCAGCTGGCCACTTGCAGCTCGGACACTAGTCACCGGTTTCCACTGTTCACAAGGCCTCACTCTCTCTCTCTCTCTCTCTCTCTCTCTCTCTCTCTCTCTTTCACTCTCACTCTGTCTTTCTCTTTCTCTTTCTCTTTCCATCCCTTTCAAGCTCCACAGGGACTACATCTTGCTTGCAAACAGCCAACACTTTCAGTCCATACTTTCCCCTTTTCTTCTCCTCCTTCTCCATAGAACGGCGCCCAAGTGGAGCAAAACCAGTTGAATATGTTTGCTAAAACAAAAGGAAGATGAAATCTTCCGGAAATCACTGAAAAAGGTTAGATTTTTCTCTTTTCTTGTACGCGTTTTGCTCATTCTCTCACCTTGAAGGAATACTTGGTGCTCTGTGGGTCCTTTTGAATCCTTCTCTTTAAAAGTCATGGCTTTAGAGAAGACTGGTGGTACTTTGTTTATCTTATCTTAGTGGCTTAAATCATTGAGCAAAACAAGAAGCCTTCTCTTCTCTTCTTCATTTTTTGGATTCTCTGAAGAACTTTGCTGTTTTTGTGTTAAAAATATATACTTTTCTGCTCAACTTAACAGAGATTGGAGCTTAGGGTGTCTATGGAGTAAGAAATCTTGTGCTCTTTTGTGATTCACTCTCTTTAGTTTTAACTTTCTGATTAATTAATCTTTTATGCATTTTGTGAGTTATTTAATCCAATTCACATGTTGAATAGTCCCCTGCTTTTCATTCTATTAACTTGGTTTTCAGTTTTTGATTTTACTTTTCCTGGTGTTCTTGTTTATATTCCTGCATGGTGTTGCAATGGATGAAATTTGGATTTGATAGTTTAGGTACCGATAAAATGCAGTTATATTGTAAAAAATTTGTCATCTGATTGAATCCTGTTGAAAGGTTTTCGGAGGTTCATTCACTTATCCTAAAATGGGATTAATCCACTTCCATTATTGGCCTAATTCACTATTTACAATCTTGGGCAAGTCATTTACGCCTACTTTCCAAGTTCAGCTAGTCAGTAATGGCAGAACCTTGTTCAGTGAACTTGCCAAATATCGAATGTTGGGTTTAAATTTTACATTTTGTTGCATAGAAAAGGAGTTTCTCATCAATGTGTGCCGTGTTTTTCGTAAAGCATTGAATCAAGAAGAAGAAGAAACTTTATATAATTCGCAAACCTTGAGAAACAAGATATGTGTGGATTATTTCGTATTCTTCATCTTTCTTAGTGTTTTCTCCATGTTCAAGGTCAGAATTTGATTGTTCTTTCGCGCTTACGTTTTTCCTTTTACCGGTAAATTTATTTCTTAAAATCTCCTACGTTTCAGTTTGATGCATCTTGTTCTTTTTCACAATGAGTTGGTGGTAAGATCTTTGCGTAATGCTCTGCTGCAGATTGATTTCATGAGCATTCACCTTCACCTTCATCGATCTTTAAATTTTGTGAATTTGTGTGGATGAACTTTAGTCAATTGCTTTAGAGTCAAACAAGGAGTTGGTAGGATGAGTTTGAATCTGAACACAGACCAACAGAAATGTCGACGAAGATGTAGAGAGAAATCAGACCAGCGCAGTGATGAACTCAAACTTTCGGACAATGTCAGTCGTTGGCATTCCTTGGGTGTGTTGCAATCTAAAACATGCTTGAAAGCTCCCTTGTTACACATCCCATTGAATTTGAGATCCTCTGAGTTCGTCTTTCAGAAAACAAAAAGTGTGAATAATGTGAGTGAACTTATTTTCGAGTATTTCATGGCAGCTGGTTTCCGGAATGAGGCTCTCAGTTCCTCGGGGAAAATTATTCATGATTCACCGGCGAACATTGTCAAGGCCGAGACCCTACTAAATGATAATATGAGCCAATTCAGACGAAGATCAGCTTACACTGAATGCCTGGAATCCTCGGAGTTAACTAATGGTTCATTAAAAAAGCTCGAAAAAGTTCATGCGTTGAAGAGTTCGGAATGTCGGTCAGATCAACTGACAGAGCTTTCACACAACTCCATTTCGAAAGCATATCTTCGTTGTGTGTGGATAGATGGCTCACCGAATTTTGTGTTCACAATGGATGATAATTGGGTAGAGGTGTTTGTCGCCAAACCTTATAAAATTGGATCTATTGCTGATGGAGCTTTGGAGTACACATACTTGTTCCATGCAAGAAAATGTCATAAAAAAGGTACCAAAATTTTCATCGATGATTCCCGGGAATTTGTTGCGAAAATGAATGTATCCAATTCACTTGTTCAAAACTCGAGCAGTTCTAAAGTCACAGAGACCGAGTTTGTTCTGTTTGTCGCTAGTGAAGACTGTCCGATGGAATTAAAAATTTCATCCTCTGCTTCAATCAAAGGCAAGAGTTTATCTAAGAAGATGTCGAGGATATTCAACCCAAGCCATTCGTCCAACAAGCGTAAGCCAAGCTTTCAATACGATGAACTAGTAAATCCGCCATTCCTGTTCGAATTATGCAATGCCGATGGAATAGACGCAAGGAACTATCTCGAGTTAGATTTTCCTCCAAATCTTGAACTGGCTGCCATTGTCGTGAAGGATTCTCAATGTAATAGTATGAAGAACGAACCGGAAATCGGTGGTTGGGGACTTAAATTTCTGAGAAAGGTTAAGTTGGACAAGTCCGATGTGACAAGGCAAAGTGAGAAGATTATGAATGTGATAGTGCCGGCTGGTTTCCATGGCAGTCCGAACACCATAATTGGCGGCCCATCGAGTCTTACTAAAAGATGGCGATCAGGTGGACGTTGTGAATGCGGTGGATGGGATCTTGGATGTGCGCTCACCGTCCTTGACCAAGTTTCATCTTTGGCAAAATCTTCTCCAGAGGAACACTCACAAGAAATTTCCGAACCTGTCTATTTATCTAGAAAGGTACATATATGGTATCGACGACTTCTAAATTTCTCGTATTCTTTGAATGTCCAAGTAGGAATTCAATGTAGAAAACTAGCTTGATGTGATACATATTGGTTTGCGACTATTTCAGGGTGGCGAAAAAGGTGAACCGATATTGAAAATGGTGAACGCCGATGAGGGACTTCACTGTCTCCACTTCGATCGATCTCTTTCGGCTCTGCAATGTTTCTCTATAGGAGTGGCTATCATACATTCCCAAACTCGAGCTTTCAATCAAAAGCTCTGTAGGTAAAGAAAGAAAGGTTTTGGTTTTGCAGTTTGTGAAATTATAGGAGATTAAAAAAACAAAAACAGAAACAAAGACAAATGGAAAGGATTAGTTTCAGTTAAATAGATGTGAGTTTTTGTGTATTCCAACTTTTGTAATATTAATCCTTGCTTTTGTTTTGCAAAGTAATATATGTGAATGATTGCAGTTAATGGATGGCAATCTTTTGTGAATTTAGCAACCATATGATTATGTTAGAGTTTGTGATTCAAATTCTATTTGTTTCGAGAGCTCCTTGTTTTATAGATTTGTTTAGAGAATTTAGACTGTTAAATGACATTTAAAAGAATAACAATTCAAATTGAATTCAGATCAATTTTATGTGCATATTTATGTGTTCTTATTTATTTATTTATTTTATGGTTGTTATTTTTTTCTTGATTATATAAATTGTATAAATTTATTGGTGATGATTCTGGGAATTAATATTAAATTATTATATATATATATGTCCGACATCCTTAGCTTATGATTTAATGGCAATTGCTTAAATCATTGAGTCAAGTCTCTTTTATCATGTTCCTCAAAGGCCCACATTTCTCTGCATAGATTCCCTTCATACTTCTTTTCTTTTAACTGCCCCCATAAAAATGTGTAACTAGTATATCACCAAAATAAATAAATGAATAAATAGATACACAGAGATGGTGAAATTTCATGGAGTTACATACCAAAAATTGTAAAATAATATTATTTATACCAATAACATTTTATAGATATGGATTTTTTGAATATTGAAGAAAACAATTGATGTTTTATTAAATAATAAATTTAATGATGTCAAATATAATTTGATCAATTGTGTAAAACACAATCACTTGACTTTTTGCATATGAGACTTGACTTATATATTGTCAACGGTCTTTGGGTCAATTGGCATTTGGGTCCCCCGTGAGGACGCTTCGCAAGTGGCGAGAGTTCGAATCCTCGGGGTGATGGTGCATGTCTGAGAATTGTGAGCACGAACGTGGGTGGGTGCACGCGCCATGTGTGCGGCCCCACAGCCACGGTCGAGGCATGCGCACGCCCTTTTTTGCGTAAGCCATTATGGGTTTCGTTCTTCTAGACAAAAAAAAAAAAAAATACCAACTTGCGATGACAGATATATACTCTTCACCATTAGTGGTTTCATTTCATTTATCTTACAACAAAAGAAAAAACAGAAAAACAATAATCATTAATGAATCTATAATTTTAAGTGGGAATATAATCAAATATGAGTTTCACAAGGGTAGATTAACAGTTATTCATGAACCAAAAACCAAAGAAAAATAACCTGATCTGATGGTCCCACTGACAGTTGTAAATTTCCTTTTTTTCTGCAGTTCTTGTTTTTGGCAGGGCCATTTGCCCACATTATTGCTCTGCATCTTCATAAACATTTTTATCTTTTTTTTTTTTTTCTTCTTTTGCTCCTCTGTATATTTCTTTTTATATAAACACTGATCAGTAGTAGTTCTCTTCATTCCCATTGATTTACAAACAAACCTCCAAATCAAGAAATCAAATCAAAGATGGCATCTCTTCTTTGCATGATGGGAAACAAGAAGAGGATTCATGCAATAAGTTGGGCAAAGAGATCATTGTTTGTTGTTGAAGAGAAGAAAGGATTCATGTGTTCTTCTTTTTCTCTCAGTGAAACAGGTTTTTTTCAAGGTTAAGTCTCAGTGGAAACAAGCATTGAAGTCTTCTTCTCCTTCTTCTTCTTTGAAGCAGAGTGGGGGAGTTGGGTTTGGGTATGATCCAGAGAGTTATTCTCAGAACTTTGATGATGGTTTTCTCAATGAACAATAGCACTTTGTTTCTTCAGCAAATTAGAGGTTTTTTTTTTTCTTTTCTTTCTGTCTCTTTTTTCTTCCTTTTTGGTTTCTTATTTTGGAGTTTTGTTTTATGCAGGAATGTTGATATGTAGCAAGATTAATGGAAGACATTGCTTGAAAAGAAAATTGGCCTACATTTTGAATGATGTATCATGGTGATTTCCATTTTTCAGAACAGTAATTATATTCTCGATTTCACCTATTTTATAAGTTAAGCATTTAAAAATTTTCCATTCAAAGTTTCAAACACATCTCCACGGGTGAACGGTTTTTGGGTTAATTAACACTTAGGTTCCTCCCGAGGATATTTCGCCAAGTAGCGAGAATTCGAATCCACGGAGTTAGGGTGCACGTTTTAGAACTCGAGCACAAACTATAGGTGGTCCCAAGCATTCATATATGTGCGAGCTCCACGTGCCACAATCGAGACGTGCACACGCCCCCTGTTTTTAGTTTAACGGGCCCATTAAAAATTCATTCATCTTGACAAAAAAACACACACCTCCGTAATATTATTTGAGTTTAAATTGTTCACTAAAATAAGAGAAACAACTACATACATACATATATATGCAACTGATATCGAAATACATAACACAATACGCAATCAGAGATCTTCGGTTTGCGCCTTAATAAAATCTTCGGCTTTGTAAGAGTAAAACTTGCTGACAAGAAGGAAGGCCAAAAAGTTCACAAAACTAAGAACAGCAAGGAGTGCATAATAATAATCCAAATGAGAAGCATTGAGGTTATCCATCACCCATCCTTTGCCATTATTCCTTCTTGTGATTTCAGACACTGTTGAAAGTAAAACACTGCTTAGAAAATTTCCAACTCCATAAGCAGTCAAAGAACAAGATGTCCCCAAACTTTTCATGCTTTCTGGTGCTTGATCATAAAAGAACTCAATCTTTCCCACCACCAAGAATGCATCTGATATTCCCATGAGAACAAATTGAGGCAGAATTATGAATATCGACAAAGGAACTTGGCCGGCTTTTTTCGATTGAATATTGCAATCCATGCTTTCTTGCAACACTTAGTCTCCATCTTTCAATGAATGCAGCAATCACAAAGAGTAGAGTGTGAATGAGTACTCCAACTCCTATTCTTTGCAGCAATGTGATTCCTCTGGGGTTTTTTCGTAATCTTTCTCGTGAAATTCACGAAGAATCGGTCGTAAACGACGACCGAAACAAGCATGGATATCGTGAGAAATGCGGAGAGGCTCGCCGGAGGGATTTGGAAGTGCGGACCGATGTGTCGGTTTAAGGTTGTTCCTTGCTTGATGAAGAGAGTGTTCACTTGAGCTATCATTGTGCATGGGATGAACATTGTGATGAGAACTGGGAGCATTCTGAAAATTTGCTTTGTTTCTTCTACTTGTGTCACTGTGCATAGAGTCCATGGAGATGTCTTCCCATTTTTCACTGCAGCTTTGTTCAGAAATCTACATTTCATGCATTAGAAAAAGGTCTTATATTTTGATCACAACTTGGATTAATTCTACTCAAATTCAGGGTAGATAATTATACTCAAAATATAATCATATCAACTCAAATTCATCTTTAAATATCTCGATAATTATGATGAGCTTATGTTTATTATAAACTCCAACAAGTTGACATAACATAATTAATATATATATATATATATATATATTAACAAATGTTATGCTAGAACAAATAAAATTCTTTCTATATTAATCTCTATATAATTACAAGTATATATAAATGTACGAGTATATAAAGATAACCACCACGTACTATATAAAGAAAATAATCAATCTAAGAGATTCTATGCCAATTATAAAATATCATGTACACATTTCGGAGATATAGAAAATTCCATAGATATTCTCTAATATTCTACATAATATATTTATGATGAGTGCCAACCGAAAAAGAGATCATGTGTTTATATGGATGATGACAACGATAATGGCGACTTAAAAATATAATCACAATAAAACGGAGAAAATCATACCTCAACGAATCGGTGGGATCAATCCTCGTCCTCGACTTCTTCGCGTACTCCTCCAAGTCAAGTTCATGAAAATCCTTAGGATCACTAGGAAGAACAAGCCTCCATTTCCTCAAAGCAGCCACAACAACCCTTGCCATCCTTGTGAAAGGACTCCCTTGTGGGACCTTATGCCTATAAAAGGGAGTCCCAAGCAAGAAGATGAAGAGAGAGACAACAAGGCCAAGCAAAGGGATGCCATAACCAAGGGACCATCCCACATTGTCTTGCAAGTAAACAAGGACAGTGTTGGCAAAGAGAGTGCCCAAAAAGATGCTGAACATCCACCAGTTGAAGAAGGAGAGCTTGTGAGTCCTCTCAGTGGGATCAAAGTCATCAAATTGGTCTGCACCAATTGTTGAGATGTTTGGTTTGGTGCCACCAGTTCCAAGTGCAAGTATGTAGAGGCCAGAGAAGAAGATGGCTAGTTGCAATGGGGTTGCTGGTTTGCATTTTGTTTGGGTTGCACAATGTGGTGGACTTAGTGATGGAATGGACACTGCCATCACCAACAAGCACATTCCCTATTGCACCACCATATATAACAACTTCATTGTTTTTTTGCCATATAAAACAAAGTAGGTATATATACATATGTGTGTGTATATATATATATATATATATAGAATGTATGTTACATGAAATATTAGAGGTGATGGATATGGAAAACCCAAAAAAAAAAAATTTGATTGGAGTAAATAAATGAATTGAGCTACTTCATTTCTATATATGTATCTAATTAATGTGGAAATGCTTTTTTTTTTTTTTAAATGGACAAACCATATATAATTTATAGAAAGAACAACATGTAGATATAACAAAACAAATGTTAAAAAACTTAAATGATAACTCAGTAGAAATTTAGACGTAAGAGAGACAACGTCCATTAGGAGTGGAGTAGAGATACGAGGGGACTACAAAAATGGGAAAAAATAAATAAAAGCAGAACACACAGACAACGAAAAGTTGGAGAAACCATTACAGCTGTTGAAGATGGGAGCCAACACCCAATAGTTTAAGAAATAGTTGAAAATTCTATGTCTGTGTTATCTTACCGTCTTTTATCGGATTATTATATTTTGGAAGAGTTTTGTGGTGAGAATACTAGTAAAGTTGTTATCGATATAAAATTAATTTAATTAAATTGGTTAACTAAACCAATGAATTATATATATATAATTAATGTAAAAAATATGTGTAAAAAATAGGTATATACTTTTTGCGTGTGTGTGTATATAAATGTATATAGTTTGAAATAAATTATTTAATTATGTTTTGGCCTTTATACTAATAAATAACATTTAATACTTTTAATTATTATACTTGTTTCTTTTTCAACTAAGTATGGTACTACTTAGTTTTAGAGTGAAGAGGCTTGTGTCTGTCTCCCAACATTTAGGAAGAGAAAAGTAAGCGGGGTAGTCCATCTTTTCAACATTGGGGTGCTTCTTTTCAACATCAAGGGACCATTCATAACTTTTCATACACATAAGTCAAAGTGAAAGTCAAAGTCAATAAGCAAGCTCACTAATTGTTGGTTTGGCATAGTCCATAGGTGCCAAAATAAAGAAAAAAAATCACAATAAATAATTAATTAATTAATCATCTTAATTTTGTGATTAATCCAAGATATTTTTTCTTATTATTGGAGGTTCAAAAAAATTAATAAAATATTTTGTATTCTAGATGAACATTGCTTCTTAAAATTGAGTTTAGATATGGAAGACAAAATAACCTTCTATTATTAATAATAATACATTCTATTTGAAAACATTACACTTAGTTATCCTACTCTTTATCATACTCAAATACTCCCAAAGAAATAAAAAAGATATTTTGAACCAACAATATATATATATATATATATATTTAAAACTTAAATAAAAATAAAAACATTTAAAAACTAAAGATAGAATGAAATTAGTAAGATGACTTACCATTACATAAATTACAGATCCTGAAACAAAAGTCCAATATCTCCCAAGATGAGCATCAGCAACATAAGCACCAAGAATAGGAACTAAAAACACAGTTCCTGCCCAATTAGTAACATTATTAGCAGCCTCAACAACTCCTTCATGAAGCCTCTTTGTGAAATAAATAAACAAGTTCGACGCTATCCCATAATACGCCATCCTCTCAAATACTTCATACACTGCATCCACACCAATCGAACGAAACACTTATATATTCTTATTTACATCAAAATTCAACCGAATATGATAAGCGATTCAAACCATATATATATATAGGAAATTTATCAACTATGTATATTTTTAGAAATCAATTCTAAAGAAGTCTCTTTACCAACCGTTAGATTATCATCTTACGGCTGTTAGATACCTTTGTTATTAACACCCATATCTCTCATCCTCTTTGAAATTAGGAATTAGAGATAAGAAGCGCATTCGGGAAGGACTCCATCACCATTAATTAGATCAAAATGGACTGCGTTAATAATAAACATCCATTGATTTATATTATGAAGTGATAGAATAAGAGATTTAGACCATCTTTACAATAAGAGAGTTTGAATTCATTGCGCATTCATATATTAGGAAAAAAAAGAAGAAGACTTAGACATATATGTTGAGATTTACATACCAACAATAAAAACAAGCCTTCCATCCACCTCTCTTAGACCTAAGGACAGGATTGCCCTTGAGATCAACAGAGCCATCCTTAGTGAAGTGATGATCTCCTTGCCCATTCTCCAAGTTCTCTGCCATTGTTATTCAGTGAAGAATAAGCTTTGCTTGTATTTTTCTAATATTATGTAGTGTTTTGTTTCTGTTGAATGTTGTGATATTTTGGTTGGAATACATTGCTTTAATATGTTGGCCCTTCCATCATTTATTGGAGGGTTGAACTTGTTGTGTCCTTTATGGACCATGTACAGCAATATTTCACATCATCAATTAAGAGCATATATATATATATATATATATATATATATATATATATATATATATATATTTGGCTTTTTAAAGCTCATATGTTGATTGGGGGGTGAGTTTCTTTTTTTTTTTTTATTCATAACTATTATAATAAATATTTTTAAATAATATAGGTTTGGATAAGTTCATACAATTCAGCAACTTTAATTGATATTGGACTAATCTAAAAGAGTGTTTTCCTACTATGTTGACTTGGATGCTTTTTTTTTTTTTTTTTTTTAATTTTAATGAATGTGATTTATTACTTGGTCAAATAAAAAAATAAGAAAAGAAGAGTTGAAAAGAAATTTCAAAATAAAAATGTAATGTCATGTTATAGCAAACAAAAATGATGTAATAATGATAAGAAATGAGGTAATTTATATACAAGGCATCAAGTTTTTTTTTCTTATCATGTTTATTTATTTTATTTAATATTGAATTAAAGATTTAAAAATTAGAATATGAATTTAGTTGGTGAAATTAATAAAAATTTGGCACCATTATTTTTTATATGAAAATGTTAGGCTTGTATCAAAATAAAACAAGACTTGATAGCCTTTAGGAATTTATGCATTAAGGAGTATTACTTCAATAAGTAGCTAATTAAATTGCTAACAATCAATTTTTTTATATATAAATTAATATAAGTAAAGTATTTTGTATCAATAAAAAATATTACACTTTATGAAATTATAAAATTATAAAATATTAGTGATAAATAATTAGTCAAAAAATCAGGCAAAAGATTTGAAAAAATGAGCAATCATAATATAAAGATTTGTCCAAATCCTTTTTTTTAATCAAGCAAGTTGATGTCATCGTCTTAATGAAGTTTGGCATTTTCTTTAATGACATTAAATTGATTAAAAATGTCCACCAGTTTTTTTTTTCTTTAATCCACTTTTTTTAAGTTTCTTAAGTTTTTTAAGATTGGTATATATTGTTTTACCAAAATGCCCTTATGGGTTTCACATAATTCCACACTGTATTAAATTTCTATTTTTCATTAGAACGAGAAGCCTTCATTCTTCTTCTACTTTCCTTCTCCATGATTAATTGCTATTGATTGCTTAATTACATCATTAATTGTTGAGACATCATTATCTTCCTCACTAAATCTAATTATAATTTAAAAAAATAATTAAACATTTTAATAATAATAATAAATAAATAAATAAATAATGATAAAAAATTGAAAAAATATTACTTAATTATTAATGATAGTGTTTAATCTCTTTCCGCTTAATTATAATTAATAATAATAATAATAATGATAAAGAAATATATAATTTTATAAATTGAGAAATATTACTTAATCTATTAATGATATTATTTAATTAATTTTATTATTAAAAATAAAATATAATAACATTGTTTTTTTCTTGTTTATTAATCATAAGGGTAATTTAGCAATATACTATGTAATCTTACCTCCACTAACCTCCCAACCAAACATAATAAGATTTCAAACCTCCAATTACACTACCTTCTATCCAAGCAAAATATGGTTCAAAACATTCTTTTACCTTACTTTACCTTACTTTTATGAAACCCTCAAATCCTTCCATCCAAGCAAACCCTTGCATTTGGATTCGAAACTTTATTTTATTTTTTAAATAAATTTGAGTATTTTAGTCATTATCTTTCTTATTGCATATTCAGTTATTTTATTCATCTATTTATTTTAGCATCATTGTGTCTATCCATTTTGAACTAGGGCAATGAATGTCCCACAAACTAAGCCTTATGCATTGATGCCATGCCACTGATAGTCTGATCAAAAGCCTTTTGGCATACTAAAGTATTTTAATTATTATATTCAATTTTGTGAGTCTTTTTTTTTTTTGGGTTTAATGTGGACAAGCTATATGTTAGGGGTGTGTGCACAAATTGGAGATTAATCATCCAGCTCAAGTGCCTTCAGTCTGAATGAAGGGTTTGGGACGAGCGTCTGCATTCATAACCGGTGACTTATTATCACTATTACTTCCAACGAGTTTTGAACCCAAAACTTTTTAATGTCTCACCCTCATTTTCCGAAATGGGATCAATTACTACTGGATTATGAGCCTTTTTGGTAACCCCCTAAAACTACTACAAATTCTTTAATTTAAATATAAGTAAACCATTTTACAATAATAAAGACAACATAATACTATAATAAAACCTTATAAATATATAAAAAAAATTTAGTGATATGTGATTGGCTAAAAGGTCTTGCAAAATGATTAATCATCCCATGACATAAAGTCATCGCCTCTCAAAAGTTCAAAACTTTTTTTTCCCGGACACTAGTCACATTATTGACAATTGTTTTGGGCTATTTTGTTCATATATATATATAAAGTGACTTTGAATTGATTTTTAAAACGTCAGCAAACTCATAAAAGAGTTCATGGATAACTTCTTTGAGTTCAAAATCAAAAATAAAAACAATAACGTCTCATTCTTATTTCTATAAAAATAGAATTTTAAAATTAAAAAAAAATCAATACAAACAAAATCATAATAACCAAAAAAGTATACAAAATTGAGAAGCACACAATCTTTATAGATCTTCAAACTCCGTATTATGATTTTTAATTCATTATAAATTAGATAAAAACCCTTCTTTATTTTTTCAGTATAAACCCTAATAACTTGTATTTCCCATTCATTAAATTTTCAATTTGATCCGATGTCAGATGACAGGTTAGGGCGGGGTTCATTTCGGTATAAATGGTAGGAAGTTAGAAAGTGGGAGAAATGCCACTTCTCTAAAGTGAGTGGAAGTGATATATGACTTCCGTCATTTTTCGTGTTCATTTTACTTGAAATGTCTCTTCCATAAAAGAGCTTATTTTTTCACTTTTGATGTTCATTTCGGTGTAAGTAGTGTTACTTCCGAAAGGTCTTTGGAAGTAAGGGAAAATGGGTTTTATAAGAAATTCACTTCCCTCATTTCGATGTAAAAAAATACCAAAGTGGATTTTAACTAAAACACATTTCGAAGAAAAGTAAGTGGAGGAAGTCGGTCAATTTTCCCCCACTTCTCTCCCACTTACCCCGAAATAAAAACCCTCTTAAACCGAGAAGAAGTCTATCAAATAATACAAAAAAAGAGATTTCTTCTATTGTCAAAAGTTCGACTATACTATCAAATAATAATAATTTGCATACCGACACACACGTATACACACACATAATATTTAGAGACAGAATCATAGTTAAAATAAAATAACTCTTCTTTTTTCTCATTCCTTGGTTTTTGGGAATCATGAATCACCAGTAGCTGCAATCTTTGACAGCAAACCACTGGATTTCTTCATTTCAATCCCATGGTGAACAACATCAATATTATAAACATAAAACTTAGAAACAACCAAAAAGAACAACAGATTAACTCCACTCAAAACAGCAAAAAACAAGTAATAATAATCCAAATGAGAGCTATTCAAGCTATCCTGAATCCATCCTCTGCTTCCATTCCTCTTTGTTATTCCTGCCACTGTTGATAAAAATATGCTGCTCAAGAAATTCCCAACTCCCAAACTTGTTGTGAAATAAGATGCACCTAAGCTTTTCATGCTGTCAGGTGCTTGATCATAGAAAAACTCAATCTTGGCAACATCCACAAACGTATCTGCAACTCCCATTAATGCAAACTGTGGTAAAAGTATGAATATGCTAAGCGGAATTACCGCCTTTTTATCGGTTGTAAGACTGTATTGTTTCGCGACACTTAGTCTTTTCCTCTCCACCAGTGAGGCAGTTATCATGATGATTATGTGCAGAACCATGCCAATTCCCATTCTTTGCAGCAGTGTGATGCCTCTGGGATTCTTCGTGTATTTTCGTATCGCCGGTACGAAAAGGCGGTCGTAGATTAAGAGGCTTATGAGCATCGAGAGTGTCACAAATGCGGTGAGGCTCGCGGGAGGGATTTGGAAGTGCCGGCCGATGTTTCCTTCTAGCGTCGCACCTTGCTTGATGAAGAGAGTGTGGTATTTGAGCAGTCATGACACTTGGGATGAATGTAACTATCAGCACTGGTAACATCTTGATCATCTGCTTTGTTTCTTCCACTTGTGTCACTGTGCATAACTTCCATTCTGTTTCTGCATTCCCTGTTTTTACTGCAGCTTTGTTCAGAAACCTGCAAACATGGATTCTTAGTGAAGAGAATAAGAGTGAAAAAAGGGTATTTATTTCATTGATTGTTGTATTATAGTAAAAGAGTACATCTCTATTTATAGACAAACATTCTAGTTATACTAGAAAAAACTACAATGAAGAAGAGCTTTGCAAAAGCAATTATGTCCTTAAAAATACACAGAATATTTTCGCCTTTTTTTTAATACAAAAAAAAAAAAAACTTTGATGAATGACTTTAATTGTAAGATGGATGTGAGAATTCATACCTTAAAGAAGGAGTGGAGCCGATTCGAAACTTGCCGACTCTGGCATACTCTTTATCATCAAGTTCATGAAGTTCATTAGGATCATCAGGAAGTGGAACATCTGATTTCCTAAAAGCTGCAACTAAAACTGCAGCAATCTTTGTAAAAGGACTTCCGGATGGTAACTTGTGTCTATAGTATGGTGTCCCAATTAAGAAGACAAGAACAGAGAACATGAGACCGAAAGTCGGTAACGCATAACCGACGGCGAAACCGACATGATCTTGGATGTACACAAGGACAGTGTTGGCAAAGAGAGTGCCGAAGAAAATGCTGAACATCCACCAGTTGAAGAATGAGAGCTTTTGAGACCTTTCTTTTGGGTGGAAATCATCGAATTGGTCCGCTCCCATTGTCGAAATGTTCGGCTTTGTTCCACCCGTCCCGATCGCAATTATATACAATGCGCAATAGAAAATGCCCGCTTGAAATTTACTCGCATGGATGTCGCATTCATTTTGTTGTTCGCTGCCGCATTTTGGAGGTCTTAGTGACGGAATCGAAACCGTTAAAGTTAGCAAAATCATCCCCTGCATCAAGCTCAACACTAAACTGTAAAGATTCAATAGAGAAAATTACAGAAGAAAAAATACGAATACGAAAAAGAGGAGTACCGCTAGATAGATGGCGGACGAGAAGACGAAAAGTCCAGTAACGACCGAGAAAAGCATCGGCGATGTACGCGCCGATGATCGGTGTCGTCCACACAGTTCCGGCCCAGTCTGTGACATTGTTTGCAGATGAAACAGTGTTTTCATGCAGCTTTGAGGTGAGATACAGCACTAGATTTGCTCCAATCCCATAAAATGCCATTCTTTCAAACACTTCATATCCTAAAAAAAGGTAAAAGGAAGATCAAATAAAGAGTTATTCTTATACTTATTCTTATTTCTTATTGATTGTTATATGATAAAAATACGGGAAATTCGAACATTTGAGATAAAAATGGAAGAAGGCTTGCCTACTATGTAAGAACAAGCTTTCCATCGGCCTCCCCGGGATCGAAAACAGTGCCGGCCTTTGAGATCAACAGTGCCATCCTTTGTGAGCTCATCACATCCATTGGCAACCTCTCCAAGCTCTGCCATTGGAGGTAAGAAGAAAGAAGGAGATGAGATCTAGTTGGGAGTTCATGTGGATGAAACCTTGGCCTCTTTAGATAGTGCCAACTGGCAGGTGAAGAGAAAATAGCCATGTCCTTAAATTCTGCATGGGATATTTCAATTAAATGGTTTTTGTTTGCTATGAAATTTCGACCTAAACTAAACCTATCGAATCGGAAGTAATCAGAAAAAAAAAAAAAAAACAAAAATAGTACTAAAATTAGTTCACTTCCATCTAAATTTTACCTTATTGGTTTAATTCATACGCTCAATTTATAGTTTACTCTCAGTTTTCTAATTTTTTTAATTATATTCTTACGTTAAGAGAGTTGATGTTTCATTTCTTTTAAAAATTTAATAACTGAAGATAAAGTTTGATTCAAATGGTTGAACTTCAGAGAAAAAACCAACAACATAAAGCTTTTCTTGGTTTGATTTACTCGAACGGTTTTATCTTATCAATTGAATTTACTTGGCTTTTTTTTAGGCTACATAAAGGTTCATTCCATGGGGGATGCATGGGAGGCAAGTAAAAACAATCACATATGAACTAACTTCCAAGAACTTGAGTTTGCTATGCTGATTCATCCAATGTGGAAACCTTGGAATGATATTAACGGGTCATCATCTAACAAAGGACTGCTTTTAAATTTAATGCTAATTGTTTCATTTTCAATCACTATATTCAAAGACAGCCTTTCTCTTTTTTTTTCTATTTTTTTTTTTTGGTTGTGTTATTGTAGGTAATCTGGCAAGCACAAGCACAAGCAACCAAGATAGGTATATAATCGGTTAACTACTGTACAATTCAAGATTGGGTAAGTCAGTAATGACATTCTTCTTCGTGGAAATTCGCGAAAGTTTCAATCCTCCAGGCTACATTGCCTCAAAACCGCGAGCATTTAATCGCGCGGGTCTCGCTGCACCACGTGCGCCATGTGGCCCCGACACAGCCAGCCTGCAGTGTGCGTGTACACGCCTACGTTTAAGGTGAAAAAAAAAACATTAGCTGCTTTTGTTTTTCTTAACAAAAAAAGAATAGGCATAAATAACCTTGCAAATTCATATTTGAAAATATTTTTTATTCATTATTATGTTAATTAAATGTGTTATTTTAAATATGAAAAGGGAATTCGGGCATTTATAAAGTAGATATGAGAAAATATATAGGATAAAACTATATTAATCAAGCAAGATGAGTAACAACATCAAAACCATGGGATTAATTAGAATGCCAAAACATAAATTACAAGGAAAAAGTATACATTAATATTGGTCAAAAACGACAATGTTAGTTATCTCATATTATAATCATCCCCAACTTTTCATTTTATTCAATCTGTATCAAAACTCATTCTTAATCATGTAAACTTATGCTTCTAAAGTAAAGTAAGCCCAGCCTATAATATTGTTGTATAAAATATATTTATGCTGTAAAAAAAAAGAACCTCTGATCTAGTGACATTGGTTTCATTATAAAAACATCATTTTTAAGACGCTCATTACTGAGATTCAAAAATATTATATACAGTCTCTATTTGGAGGTGTGGATTTACAGCCCAATTTGTGCACTGGGTTGAACAAAATACATAAAATTTTTATCTACTATTTACACACCAAAAAATGATCCTGAGTTTAAAAAAAAAAAACAAATTCCTTATTTTGGGAAATAATGCTTGAAATGGTAACTATTTAGAACCACACAAAATTTGAAGATGGCTTTAGGATAATTGGCCAAATATTAACAATCAAGAAAGGGATATAGTTAAAGTGAATCCATGGCCATAAGTGGGTGTCCAAGTAGAGAAAAACCTAGCTGGGCCACAATGAAACTAGGCCCCTCCGCATTAACAAGGGACAAGTGTCCACTCTTTTAAGAGATTCCTCACTTTGTTTGTACTATCAAAATTAATGACTCAAAGACACTTGGATCACTTTGATTGGAGAATATGAGATTTATAATAACAACATCATCAATAATAATAATTAATAATTAATAATTAATAATTAATAATAATAATAATAATAATAATGAAGGGTGCAATGCATGAGCCTTGTGGTGGAGATAACACACAACTTTGGATGAACTCAATTACTCCATGCATCAATTAGTGATAGTTGACACTTTGTTTAGTTTGACCAAACTTGACAGGGAGATGCCAGTTCAGTGATTTTATTGCAAACTTAATGTTTCTTGGTGGACCCTGCTGCAATGAAACTTATATATATATATATTATCAACAACTGGATGGTGTAACCTAACTAGAAGGGAAATAGTTGGAAGTAGGTTTGGCTCAATTTAGAATTAGGTCTTTTGATTAAATGGATAGGGTAAAATTTCATGAATTTTTTTTAAACAACTTCATGGGCCATCTGTTCTTATTAGTTTACTACAGATAAAATTTATGTACAGAATTAAATTAGAGGTGTTGAAAATGACTAAATTAATAATGTTTAAGTATAACCTCTGGTTTTAAGATTACGATGCGGGTTTGATTCCAAGTATGTGTTCGCTCTAAGTTTTTATATATTTAGAGTAGTGAATGAAATTATAATCAGAATAGTGCACACAAAGTGTTGAACTATAAATCGTTTGTTAGATGAAATAATTTTATTTATTTATTTTATTTATCGTGAATCAATACTTCGATCATTGGCATGTGATCGATAACTTAGTAGGAATCAGCATATTTGTGTTTTACTCCCTATAATTATGGATAGAAAATAATTAACCATGATCATTCAATATTATACTATGGATAAGACTATTCTTTGGATGATTTGGAATTATATTATAAAGCGCTGATGATTTGAATTTGTAGACTTAGAAACTTTAGTACCTGATTTATCACATATTTAGATTTCTTTTTACTTTTTACTCAGGGTTGAAGCAAAAAAAAAAAAAAACATTAAAAAAAATAACTGATTGGAAATGTTTAAATATATCTAAAATTTATTAATTTTTTAATAATAATTTCTTTTTAATTCAAGATTTGGGAATTTTTTTTTATTTCTTTTGTTTTTTATAACCTATACAAGGAGATAATATTATTTTTTATTTTAGTTAAATTCTAATTCAGTAAAATTGAGCGACCCCTTCTCTCAATTCTCATTAATTTCATTGAAGATTTCATAGAACTCATTAATTCGTTATCCTTTGATTTCCTACAAAATTAATATATCAAATACAATTTATTTGCTATTTTGAATAAGTGAGACATGAAACACCATTTATATGTTAAAGTAGCATGCTATTAACAATTATAAAAAATTTTTAAAAATAGTGAAACACCTAAAATACCCTTAATTTGTATTTTTGTTTATAAACCCCTTAGAAAACCGATAATTTACATGACCATATATATCATTAATTCACATGATACATAAGAGAAGGATTAGATGCTTTGAAGTGATCAAGCCTTTTTAGTAATCACAAGTTAATCTCCATCTCTGTAATGTTATAATGAAGCACAAGAAAGATACTTTGAGATGTATAATGACAAAAACACCCTTATCATTAGTGGTATATAGCATTATGAAGTATATATATATTAGTGTGCATATATAATCATTATATTCTAATGTAAACCTTAAATATTATCAATGTTTAGACCAAAGCCATCCAAAAAATCAGATCCTATATGTGCAGAATGACGTCCTTCTCCTCTAGAGAGAAAGGTACGCACACAGAGATATTTAAAGTTGTATAATGACTAAAACACCCTTATAATTAGTAACCATCTTCCAAAGCCATGCAACGTCTTCTAAGAATGCGGACAACCTGAATTAGTCCTACATCGGATACTTGAGGGGGTGTCATGCATCTAAGTGGTAGGCATCTTAATTTCCCCTTTCGAGCCGGGCTTTTGGGGTCCGCTTTCCTCACCACTTATGTGCATAAGAAATGGTGCTTTCATTGAGAGCCGGTGTAGGGGCTCGGGGCTGGGGCCCGGGGGTGGGGCCATGCTTGCTGGCCGGGGCCCTCTCGGCCTATGCATGAGGTAACTGCATGGGGCCCGGATAAATCGGGGTGGGTCGCGTCCGTAGGGTGCCGAGGCGGGCCGGCTCAAGCCAACGTCTGGGTCCCAGTCGGCCAACGAGGGTGTTGGCCTCCCGATCGGGTAGGCCATGTAACGGACTCGGAATTGGTCCCACATCGATTACTTGAGGGGGTGTCATGTGCATATAAGTGGTGGGCATTTTTCCTTTCGTGCCGGTTTTGGGGTCTCGCTCTTCTTCACCACTTGTGTGCATAACACAACCCCACCTTTAAGACACCTCAGTACTGTGTCACAAATTAATAGAGATATTTACAGGTGTGTGATGACAAAAACACCCTTATTCCACCTTTTGTCAATACACAAGTTGCATGGCTTTTTCATGCAACGTCCATCAAAGATCATGACTGATGGAAAATAACAAAAACACCCTTGCTATATATAGTTAATTGGCTGTAACCACCTTTTCCAATGCACGTTGCATGGCTTCCTATATGCAACGTCACGTACAGATAGAATATTACATATGTACAATGACCAAAACACCCTCAATATATATATACATACATATAACCACCTTTCCAATACACACGTTGCATGGCTTCTCCATGCAACAACGTACATCTATTAATCTTTTCCTATTCTTCACACACCCTTCTAAGAATGCGGACAACCCCACCTTTCCCCCTTCCCCTTCTCTCTCTCTCTCTCTCTCTCTACCCTCTGATTCACCTTCTCATTAAGCTTTGGAGGGACAGAGAGAAAGAGAGAGAGAGAGAGGAAAAAAAAGGGACCCAAATTAAATTAAGGGAAGAGGAAGAATGGGGCGGCATGCGTCGGTGGGGTCATCGATATCGATGTCGGACGCCGACGCAGACTTCTCGGAGGACAAGGAGTTGGAATGGCCCTTCGGCACGATCGACTCTCTTCGCCGGTCCGACCTCCGGGAGACCGCCTATGAACTCTTCTTCATGTCCTGCCGCTCCTCTCCCGGCTTCGGTGGCCGCTCTCCTCTTTCCTTCTACTCTTCCTCCACCTCTCAGGACGGCGGCGCCTCCGTCGCCGGAGATGGGTCCGGCTCTCCGTCGGGCCCTAAAGGAGGGACCGGGATGATGGTGGTCACTAGTAGGATAAAAAAGTCACTTGGTCTGAAGAGGAGTAGAGCATCTATGATGAGACCCATGACTACTGGCACTGGTGTAATTGTTGGTGGCATCGGCGTCGGCGCCGGAGGCTCCGTCGGTGGTGTGTCTGGACCTAACTCCCTAAGGTTAAGCGTCCGATGACGTCTGCCGAGATAATGCGGCAGCAAATGAAGGTCACCGAGCAGAGCGATCATCGGCTTCGCAAGACCCTCATGCGCACCCTCGTCGGTCAGGTGAATATATATATATATATATATTATTTCATGATCTTTTATACACAATAAAAATATTTTTACTGATGTAATTAATTGTGTGAAAATAGCAAAACTTTACTTGATTTGGATGTATATATATATATAACATTATTCTTTTTAATTCATAAATAGATAATATATTATATACTTAATTTCATGGATATGCATGCATACAGACAGGAAGAAGAGCTGAGACGATAATTCTCCCTCTAGAGCTTCTCCGTCAACTAAAGCCATCGGAATTCAGCGATGCACAAGAGTATCATTCATGGCAACGTCGGCAATTAAAAATTCTCGAAGCCGGTCTTCTCCTCCATCCATCCATCCCGCTCGACCGGCTAAACTCCACGGCGGTCCGGCTCCGTGAAGTTTTCCGTTCTAGTGAGCTCAAGCCTATCGACACTAGCAAAAATTCCGACCAAATGCGGCTCCTTTGCAATGGTGTGCTCACTTTAGCTTGGCGTAGCGCAAACGGCGCTCCATCGGAAGTATGTCACTGGGTCGACGGATTCCCGATCAATGTGCATCTTTATCTTGCCCTTCTACAATCGATTTTCGATCTTCGGGATGAGACCATTGTTCTTGATGAAGTTGATGAGCTTGTTGAGCTTATGAAAAGAACTTGGTCCACTCTTGGGCTCAATAGAATGATGCATAATGTGTGCTTCACTTGGGTGCTCTTTCAGCAGTATGTTCTCACTGGCCAGGTTTGCCATAAATTACACCCAAATTTACAACAATTTACTTCCTAATAAGGAAAATAGATAGTTTTTTTATAGTGCAATTTATATATGCATAATTTTTACCATCTAATAATAATAGTAAATTTTATTGTGGCAATTAAAAAAGGTGGAGCCAGATCTAATGACAGCAACACTAGCAATGCTAACAGAAGTTGCAAGTGATGCAAAGAGAGCAGAAAGAGAACCAGGTTATGCAAAGGTTTTATCAACCACATTGGCATCCATGCAGACTTGGGCTGAGAAAAGGCTACTTGACTACCATGACAACTTTGACAGGACCACCGTTGCAAACATGGACAACATTCTTGTTCTTGCTCTCACCACCTCTAGGATCATCAACAATGAGGATGTTTCCGGCATCGCTAACGGCGTCATCGATCGCGATACCGCTGTCGATCGATATATAAGATCGTCTATGCGGAATGCGTTCACTCGGGTATGTGCAAATTTATGTAATTTTTTGTTTGAGCAGAGAATTTTACCGAAAAAAATTTAAGTAGTGAATTTTCAGATATATATATATATATATATATATATATATATATATATATATATATATATATATATTTTTGCATATGTAAGAAAATATTTTATGGTTGAATTTTCTTTTTATAAGTTAGATAAGATAGACTTTTTTTTTTTTTATATTTCTTTTATTTATACTATTTATAAAAATATATCAACAATGATTCACTTTTACAAAAGTACATATAGAGTTTTTTTTTTATATAAAAATTATGAAACATAAAGGATATAGATATATATATATCCATTTTTTTTTTTAATTTTCTTCTCTCCAAACAAATTGCAATTAAATCAAAGACAAAATAATAAAGAAAATTACTAAATTTTGTATTTTGTGATGGATATGAAGATCCTAGAAAGTGGGAATGGAGTGGACAGCATGGTGGTGGAAGTGGATGAAGAGCCAAGTGAAATCTTAGTGCAACTAGCCAAAGACACAGAGGAACTAGCCCTTGTGGAAAAGGACACTTTTAGCCCTGCCCTTAAGAAATGGCACCCTGTTCCCACTGCCTTGGCTGTGGGCACCCTCCACAGCTGCTTTGGGGTCATATTAAAACAGTACTTAGCCAGAGTCACAAGCCTCACCAATGAGTTGGTTAGAGTCCTACAGTCTGCTGCCAAGCTTGAGAAAGTCCTGGTTCAAATGGTTGTCGAAGATTCTGCCGATTGCGAAGACGGCGGTAAAGGCGTCGTTCGAGAAATGGTTCCTTATGAAGTCGATTCCGTTATAATGAATCTCTTGAAGAGTTGGATGGATGAGCGGATGAGGATCGGCAAAGAATTTCTCTCCAGAGCTAAAGAAACTGAGGTAATTAAGAGAATATGTGCTAATCTATTTTAACTAATCATCATGTTGTATTTTAACAATACAAGCAAACTAAATATATTACATAATTCTAATTTAATTAAAAAACCTGAGTTAATGTTAATATATTTTGTTTTTTCAAAATAACTGATGTAAGACTGTTAGTTAATGTCACAGAATGACTGTGTTAATATAAATGCATAAAATAGTGATCTAATATGATACGATACTATCATAAGGTATCGGACAAGTGTTATTATTCTGAATTATTCTTTGTTTGAACTTTTCATTATTATTTTGTTAATGTGAATGGAAAAATATGGTATCAGAGTTGGATCCCGAAGTCGAAAACAGAGCCATTTGCACAGTCTGCCATAGATTTGATGAGGTTGGCAAAGGTGACAGTCGATGAGTTTTATGAGATTCCGGTCAGTTCGAGGGAGGATTTGGTGATGGAACTTGCTGATGGCCTGGAGATTCTCTTCCAGGATTATACTGCCTTTGTTGCTTCTTTGTGGTAATGTTTTTTGTTTATGGATTTATATATGTTTGTTATATTTTGTCAATCATAATATCAGATTGTCATGAGTAATCTAATTCATATTCTTTATTTTTAATTGTAGTTTCAAAGCAGAGTTTCTAAATTTTTCTCTGAATGTTAACACTGAATTGGTTCTTCTTATTTGGTAGTTTAAACCACATACTTAACTGCATCTGTATATTCTTTCACAGTTAAAAGTCTTGTTTGTTTTTTACTGCAATTCATGAGCTTCTACACATGTTGTTCTGATTTGGAAGATGAAATCACATATATTTATTGCATCACATGATCTCTTTTCTTCTCGATATTTCTTTCAATTCATAGTTGAAATCTTGTATGTTTTTACTGCATTTGATGAACTCATGCGCATGCTCTTCTCATTTGTCTTCTCATCTGGAATTTGAAATCACATATTTACTGTATTGCATGATCTCTTCACCTTTGCCTTATTTCAATTCACAGTTAGAATCTTGTCTGTTTTTACTGCAACACATGTTCTTCTCATTCGGAAGTCGAAATCACATATTTACTGACCACATTACATGATCTCTTCACCTCTCAATTTTCTTTCAATTCATTGTCGAAATCTTAGTGCAATTCATGATCTTATACACATGCTCTTCTCATCTGGAATTCGAAATCACATATTCACTGTATGGCATCACCTCATTTCAATCCACAGTTAAATTCTTGTTTGTTTTTACTGCATTTCATGACCTTATACACGCATGTTGAAATCACATATTTACTGCATCGCATGATCACTCTGCCTCTGTTATTTCAATTGGTAGAGGAAAAATCTCATACAAAATTACTGCAATCGCATTATCAATACATAAAATCATGCATTTTTACCTCATTGCATGATCTAACATACATTTACTGGAATGCAGGATCAAAGCAAAGTTATATCCCTCCACTTCCACCACTGACAAGATGCGGCCAAGGCTCCAAATTTACCAAACTCTGGAAGAAGGCAACACCCTGCAGCAGCTCAGTAGCCAACAGACCTCTCAACATGGGCAACGGCCCCATCGACGGCCACCACCCACGTCCCTCCACCAGCCGCGGCACTCAACGCCTCTACATTCGCATAAACACACTCCATTTCCTACTCTCCCATATCCATTCCCTCGAAAATCCCCTCTCTTTCTTCTCCGGCCGCCTTCGTCCTTCGCCTTCTAACCGTCGCCCAACTCCCGCCACCGTTTCAGCCTCTCTTCCTCAGCCATCCAATCCGCAATTATTCATGTCTCTGAGGTTGCTGCCTACCGTCTAATCTTTCTCGACTCTCACCACTCCTTCTGTGACAGCCTCTTTGTGCAAGGCGTCGCAAACTCAAGAATTCGACCAGCATTGCGCATACTCAAGCAGAACTTGACGCTGCTTGTGTCTATCCTCACTGATAGAGCGCAACCGGTTGCAGTCAAGGAAGTGATGAAGGCTTCCTTTGAAGCCTTCCTCATGGTGCTACTTGCCGGAGGTTCTGAAAGAGCCTTCTCGATATCAGACTATGAGATGATACTTGAGGACTTCAAAAATTTGAAGCGAGTCTTTTGCACCACCGGTGAAGGGCTTGTGGCTGAGGAAGTTGTTGAACAGGAAGCTGAGGTTGTTGAAGGCATTGTTGCGCTCATGGGACAACCGACAGAGAGGCTTGTCGAAGAGTTCAGCATTGCAGCTTGTGAGTCAAGTGGTATGGGAGGGCTCGCGGGGACCGGGGTGAAGGTGCCAATGCCTCCAACAACGGGGAGGTGGAACCGTGCTGATCCTAACACTCTTTGAGGGTGTTGTGCCACCGAGACGATGAAATTTCAAACAGTTTCTTGAAGAGGGCCTTTCAGTTGGCAAGGAGACAATGATGAGTGCTGTGCCATTGTTCATCATGTCCTTGAATGTGTAACAAGCTAACGAAGAAGAAATTGTGCGCTAAGATTCTTAGTATTTGTTCTTCGAGGATGGTTTTCTAAGTATATAATCTGGTCCTCATTGATATTTTTGGACGTGTTTTTTAGATGACAATCTATTGCTAAAATTCAGAAATTCTTGTTGTTTCTGATGTCTCTAATTGATTCTTTAAGTAGAACCTTCACTTTTATTAGTAATGTAGATTCAATTCTTTGTGGTTACCGACATCTTTATTAACACCTACTTCCAATTTTATAAATAACTGGGCTTCACTTCAACCTCCTTTTTAAGTATAATTGACAACTCTAACAAATCAACAAGTACATGACTCACGTACATAATTTTCTAATGTTTCTGTATGTTCTTATCTGAAATTCGACAAAATCAAACACAAACCGACAATTAAGATTCAATTTTGTGCTTACAAACATCCATGTCAGGCACAATGCCATGATACCACACCAAAAAATACGTGTCGAGAAGAATCTAATTCTATTATCTCCGTATGATCTTTTTCCTGAATTTGGACAAAATCAAACACAAATACAATATTCAGAGTCCATGCCTCATATCAATTCCCGGTACATAACAACCTCTTTTTCAAGTGCATATATTCAATTCATTTCTGTCCTGAATTGTGACAAAATAAAACAAAAATATACTGCTGAGAATCAATTCAATACTTTGTGATTACAAACCCTTTTTTCAAGTGAAATACACAACCCCAATACCAAATTAAACAACTAATACATACATAAACAAGTATCTATTCCTAATATTTCCATATGTTCTTCCCTGAATTTGTGACAAAATCAAACACACACATACACACAAAACATGTTTACAAGCACACAATTAGCTCAAGGAAGTTTCAAGAGCACCTCTGTTGTTCAAAGCTTTGTCCAGCCTTTTCTCAAATGGAGTTGAATGCCAATTCACCCTCCTATCCTGTAAAAACAATATACCAAATCATGTAAGTCAACACTCAATAAACTGAACTCACAACCTCAACTTAAAATACTACTATATATATATATATATACCTCTCTGTATTTGCTGGTAGTGTTCGGAATTCCTTTTACAGCTGAACTAGAGAGAGAGGAAATAGAATCATTCCAGTAACTCCCAACAATACCCAATATAGGCATTTCATCAGGACTTTTGCTTGGAGATCTTCGAGGAGATGAAGTCACTGACTGCTTAAGATCATCGACAGTTAGAGCACCTAGAATAGGCTGATCTTCCCGGCTCAGCGATGAGTTAGACTGAGGGGACTTGCTGATCTGTGGCCTTTCCACTATCGGGCTTTCAGGCAAGCTCAACCAGGTGGAAAGGCTAGCGTCCACGGACACTTCCTGTTTGGCAGATGAAATTGGACTTGAACTTGTTAGGCTATTCTTTTGAGAAGGTTTTTCAACCTTAATTACAGGCTCTGTCTCGAAACTGATATTCTCTTTTTGGAGCTTCACCGGTGCCGCACGAACCTTGACTTCCTTCCACTGTGAGATATTTTCTACAGGATTCAACACCGAATGTATATACTGGCTCCTGTCTCTCACATTTTTACTTTCCAAAATCTTCGGTTGCTTGTCTGGTGAAGTTCCAGTGATCGACTTGGGACTACTAATTTCTTGTAAGTCTTCACTTTGTTTGTCCATAGGCAGTGAAAAGTATGAATCGTAAGATTCATCCTCGCTCCCTCCGACAACACCAATATCTTCATCCTCCTCATCCAAATCACTGTCTTCAAACTCCTCATCTTCAACAGCTTCACATTCTTCTACTTCTTCATCATCACTATTTACGCAATTTTGGTATCTATGATTAGCGGGAAAAACACACAAAACTGGGCTGGACTTTCCTTCTCCCTTCACTTCATTTTCAACATCCTCATCAGAAGAGTACTTCAAGTCCTCCGGTGTGGAGACATCCTCATAAGTTTTCACATTCAAATCAAAAGTCACTTTCTTTCTACTGCTACTAAAGCTCCCCGGTTCCTGATTCTCTCTACCACATACAACTCACAAACAGAAACAACATCAAAATCACAACCAATTTTCTTTCAGACATAAAAACAAGCACATTGCGCACACAAAGCAAAGTCCTTCAAAAACACAGCAATGAATGAAACTACAAGACCTTGACATCAAAACCATAACTTAATTTTCTCAGAGACATAAAAACAAGCAGATTGAACACGAAACAAAGGCCTCCACAGAACACAATCATGAATTAAAATACTAAAACTTAACATCAAAATCACAAAGCACATTGCGCGCACAAAGCAAAGACCTTCAATAACCCAACAACAACAAATGTAATACCCAACTTAACATCAAAAACATCCCAATTTTCTTTTAGACATAAAAAAGCAAGTACATTGAACGCACAAAGCAAAGACATCCAAAACACAAAAGCATCAAAACAATGGTGACAGCTCAAGTACCTGAGCTTCAGAGGTGAGCCAAGAGCAACCTCTGGAGTTGGTTTCTTCGGCGAAAGGCTCGGTTTTAGTGGCTGATAACTCTCATGGACCTAAAAACGCATAGTTCAACCAAAAATCAAGAACAAGTCACAATAAGCAAACAAGAACCAAATAATGGAAAACAATGAGCTTACTCGGTGTGCCGGGCTCGCCGGAACCACCGGACGGCGGCGTCTCCGGTCCTTAGGACCTCCAAAGCAAGCAAGGAAGCACCCCATGGTTGAGTCCTTCTCCCTTCTCTCCCACCCTCAAGCTCCCTTTCTCTATGAAGAGAAGGAGAAGAGAGCACGGTTTGGAGCTTGCTCGCTAACGGGCAACAAAGAGGCTTCTTTAGAGTGATCCGCAGAATATGACCGTTGGGAGTTTGAGGTGCTTTGTTTGAATGTTTAAGGTGGGGCCTACTATACCTAGCTGTTTAGGCTGGGACAGTATAATTATTAGAGTTAGGGTTAGGGTTTTATTCTTATGTTGGTAAATTAAATTTAGGGTTGCTATTCACTTTTTTTAATCTAGGGAAGTAATATTCTCATAATTTCTTTATTAACATATATGTTCTTTTAAATATACCTTCAATTAATTATTAAAATGTAAATAGGGTGTGAATGATTTTTTATCCATATTATTTTGTTTTCTATGAAAATAATAAGCATGTTTAAAGAATATTAAGTGATAAACAGATATGAGATGCGCCAATTATAATAATTTATTAACTTTAAGGGGTGTGTTATAGGTAACTAATTGAAGACCTCTGTCATACAACCATGGAGAAGAGGGATATATCGTCTTTACAAAGAACTCATCCATACACAATAAATAATACTCAGGTTTGGAAATAGTGTATGAACAGTTTTATTACAGTATCACTATAATTATAATACTTCATCGTAACACACCTTATCCACATACTATTTAATAATATACCCCTCGGCTAACAAGGGGCTCTTGTTCACATTATCAAACTATATATGTATATATACCACCTTTTGTAAAATATGTGTTTATTTATTAATTTTAAATATTTAAATAATGCAGATGAATATTTTTTTAAAGTAGAAAAATCAAATGGATATATTTTATTTGTTTTGCAAGTTTTCCCTTTGAAGACATAGATAAATCAATAATGTGTTAAACATTTTTTAACATCCACTTAAAAAATCATTCTGTATTACTTCTGTACAATCAATCCCATGTTCTCATACCATACCAAAATGGAAAAGAAAATTCAATTTGCAGTGTTTATTTATCTGCTAATTAGTTTGATCAGAAATGGTGATTTAATGTAGACAAAAGTGAAAATGTTGTCAATCCAATTTGGTGTACTTTCTAAATGAAGTGAACTTGGGGATCTTGAGCCATTTATGGCGAAATCTATACAATCTTTTTACTTTAATCCTCCATCTGATAGTCTGAATCTTTTTCCTGAAGATCTTAGATTTGGAGAGTCGAAAAACTTTCTTAACACAAGAACAACCTACATTAGTGTAAAAGAACATTGTTAGAACATCAACTTCCGAAAAACGAATAAGTGATTTCATATGTTAGATGCAAACTAAACATATTATCGAGGCTCGACATTGTTATATATTTATATTCATATTTATTAACTCAACCGATGTACCTTTTCTTGAAGCAATTGCAAGTGTCTTGTGATCTTCACCTCCTCCTATCCTCGCCTTTTGCAACACCTACCGTATCGATCGAGTAACTAAATTTCAATCTGAATATGTAAGTCAGGGTCTCACTTTGTATCAGCTTTACATTACCTTGGCGACGCTCTCTAGACGCTGCCTCATCTTTCTTTGGATGAATGCTCGAGTACACTGTCAATGAATGTCTCAGTTAAATGGAAATTTATCGACGTAAATTTATCAGCAAATGAATCAAACCTTCACATAATGCTTCACATATGCATAGAAGTTCAGTAAAATCCACATTGTCTTGTCCACTTTGGCTCCTTTAACATGTTGTGGAAATATATCTGCAGATGTTTGGGCAAACTAACTGAACTTTGTAAAATATAACAGTTTTCCTTTTTCGCTTGTCTGTCTAACCGTATTGCCTCGTTGATTTGAATTCATTCTTTGATATCGAGCATATGTTTTAATGTTTATCATTTGATCAGTAAATTGAAATGTCTCATTTTAATTCGTATTCATTCTTTGATCGAAAGCAGGCATTTTATTACTAAATGATATGTGGTTTTTTCCTTGATCATTGTTAAAACATTTCGTTACTAAATATGATGTAGTTTTCAGCTAAAGTTTAATCTGAAACTACTCCTGATGTATGATCAATAAAAGACAATTTGTTACTGAATAAAAGCTCTGAAATACCGAATGATACAAAGCCACCATTAGTCGTTAAATGTCGAAACGACTCTCCTCTGAGCTCTTGAGGTGGAATTGGAGACCAAGTACACCGCGGAGCCTTTGCATAGGCTGCTGAATAACCGACATCCATGAGTTCCTATGATTCAATTAAACAAAGTTTCTATTATTTTTATCATTGGATTAAAATGAAATATTAGGTGCAAGAGCTCAATTTTGATTATAATGAAAGATACAAAACCTGCCTGAAAGAATGAAGTTGCTATAACCACGTCAGAATTATCCTTAAATCTCATTGGAAATATTGCAGTAATCTTCTCTGTCTATAGATTCAGAAAAGAAATTGCATGACAGTAATTTTTTTAATAGAAAACAGGTCAAGTGATGTTTATGAACATACCATTCTTATGACGAAGAATGGTTCTTTTGGCTGATAAACAAGTTTAATAGGCTTGCAAATGGCGTTAGTTTTATCCTGAGAAACAAAACTCCATAACATATCTTTCAGTTGTAAGCTAAGTATGGCTGCTTGTATTGAAGAAATCTCAGTTATCGCCTTCATTCGATCATCTAAAACAATGAAAAAAAACAAAAGAAAAGTTTTATCATGAATTTGTATCTGAACATTAGACTGAAAGTTCTCTGTACCTTTGTTATTTGGAAACTTTGCGATGTCAAGCTTCATTGTCAGCAGAAATCCTTCTTTTGGTGGTATGATTAGTTCGACAATGTCAGCGTACATGTTCTTGATATCATGCAAGATATAATTTGGAAGACCATTCGAGAGGAGGAATTCTGGAGATAGCGGTGGTGTCGAGACTGACAAGTATATGTTAAGTGGTTCTAATGCTAAAGCCTGCAGAAAATTTATCGTTAACTTTCTGCATCCCTTTTAGTTTATATCTTGAAATTTTTGTATAGGATTCAATCACCTGAACATGATATTTAACCGATCCGAATTCATATAAGCAGTGATCAACATCTGTTGGCCTTTCAACACTGCCATGAAAGAGAGGATACGAAAATGTGTTTTATTTTTCTGCCGAAATCATACGTCTTTATCTAAATTTAACACAAAACAAATCATGATTTCTGTCAGATTGATTGCTTTGATTGTTTTATGTGTAGTTATCAACATTTGCTTCTCATAATTTAGTAGTATAATATATATTTGTGCAGATATACGAAAAGGATCGATCTTTTCCACAGAAAGTATCATATTAATCGAACTATGGATACTATCAATTACTTTCTGTTATATATAAATAAAAGATTAGAACTGAAGAAGTTAAACATCAACAATGTGTTTGTTTCTCATCTGTTACCAATATAACTGAGTTTTTCTTTCAGCAGAAATAATACGAAAAAGAAATTATAGCACCAATGAGATTGAGTACTACTGTTTTATTAGCAGTGACCAAAATCTAGTGATCTTCGAATAATGCCATGAACAAAAAACTAGAACCGGAGAGCAACAATAAAAATGTGAACTGATTTATTTCTGCAGAAATATCATTCCAGCTCGACTTAACACGAAAAAGAATCGAATTAGTCATCATGACATTTAAGAACTTCTACTGTTTTTTGGCCTATGCAGTAAAAATGTTGAACAATACCTGAGCAATCTGCTTAAGATCTCGACTAATGCCGGTGAAGCTCTGCTCAAGCATGCCATTAGTTCTTTGTCTTTTGGCATTTTCATTCGAAGATCGATTTATGTAGGAATAGAGTAGGATGTCATTGTTGCTTAGGTTGAAGGTCTTGCATGATGTTTACTGAATTGTCATAAAAAAAGAGAGGGAAAGGTAGAGGATTGATCATATAAGGAAATCAATCATTCAAGCAACTTATAAGAATAATCATTAATGCTTTGTTTCAAAATCACTCAACTATGACTCCTATGCTTTCTTGTCAGTGAAATATATATATATATATATATATATATATATATATATATATATATTCAGTGGCATTGGCTCTGACATTGGTGTGAAAATTTTCAAGTGTCAAGCGAGTGTGCTAAGGGAGCTGTGTCATTGGGTGAGGGTGCATAAGCCAAACCATCAATTTATGTTCTTGCGCATGCCACGGCCTTCTATGTTTGTTGTATTGTTGTATTGTTGTATTTGTAAAAAAAAAAAAAAAAATTTTAATAATAGGGAATTAATAACTTTAATTTTAAATTCATAAAATAAATCATGATAATTGTTACATTTTTGGTAAAACCATCCACTTTTCCCCTCCATTTTTTTTATTTCTCCGTTAAAATAAAGATTATAAAATTTATAAATTAAAAAAATCAGATAAATATCAATATATATATATATATATATATAGATAGAGAGAGAGAGAGAGAGCAACGATGGAGGGATCGGCTGGGGATGGTGCTCGGAAGGCGGCGGTGATCTCGCGGCTAATGGCGGCGAAGAGGCTATCGGGGAAGACGCACAGCCAGATAGCAGCGGAGACCGGTCTGACGAACGTGTACGTGGCTCAGCTCCTGCGCCGCCAGGCGCAGCCTCAGCCGGGGCAGACCACCGCCGCGCTCCGTGCCGCCATTCCAGCGCTTGATGATGACCTTATCCCTGAGATGATGGCCCCTCCCTTTCGTTCCTACCGCCCCGATCTCATCCAGGAGCCCGCCGTATATAGGTAAAACAACACTCTCCTCTCCCCTCTCTTTATATTTGGATTTGAATCCTTTTTTCTTGTAATTCTGGAAATTTATTGTTTATCTTGAGGTATTCTGATCGAAAGTTTGAAACTGTGTAATACCTCAATGAAAATTTCACCATTTCATGATTAATTTTGTGCCTAGGGTTCTATTGATATTTACTAATTTAGTTCAAATTTTCAATAACTCCATGCAAACAAAAATTAGAAGGAAAAAAAGAGAGACATTTTTGGTAATGTCATTAAGATAGATTTGGAAGAAGGGCATGCAGTTAAACCCTAAATTAAATGCTTTTTCAGATTGAATGAGGCTGTCATGCATTTTGGAGAGAGCATTAAAGAGATTATCAACGAGGAGTTTGGCGATGGCATGTGAGTTGAATTCTTTTGCTCTTGTATATATTTGTTTGCTGATGATATCATGGGATCCAGTGTGTCCAATTCACATTCTATTTCTTGTCTGAAAAGGTTCATTCGTGAGTGCTTGCAGCTTGCTTTAATTCTTAACACACACACTATCTATGATGTTTGATCTAACAAAGTAGTCTTTATTATAAAAAGATGTGATTATTTCCATATGGAAAACTTTGTCTGTCTGTGGTTTGGATTATGTATTACAGTCTTAGGCAAATTGCGGTTCTGATCACGAATGGTGTTCCTAGTTTCTCGATCTTCATATTTGTGTTTTGAATTGCAATTATGATACGGTAAGAGTGATCGGTTTCCATTAACAAATATCACAAGATACAATAATCATCCTAAACATGTGTTTCCTTTGATAATGATGTCGCCCATCTGGTTTAACTGTTTGCTAATTTTTTTCAATCGCAGAATGTCTGCTATAGATTTTTACTGCTCTGTCGACAAGGTTCAGGGTGTTGACGGCAAGGACCGCGTGGTTGTTACATTCGATGGGAAGTACTTGCCCTACAGTGAGCAGGCCAGTAATTTCAATACATTCAATGCATTCTATAGATGTTAGATTTTAGAAGCAAGTTATGGACATGAGACGCATTTATATTTGCCGAGGTGACCAAAATGAATATCTTGTCCGAGATATATATAGATATATTTAAATAATTTAATATACTATGTGTTTAGAGCTAAATCAATCCAGAACTTTTCTCTAGTTTCTTTTGATTTTCACAAAGATTCTTATGTTCAACTTGTTCGTAATATCGGTTTGAGAAATTCCTTTCAAATGATTCAGTCGTTTAGGTTTCCTGACGCCTTCTTTCCTCTTCATTGCAGAAAGCTGAACATATGGTTTCAAGATTGAATCGGCAATAGGATTATCTCCAACTACTGGACATCCAAAACCTTTTACTTGCCTATGATGCTTCAGGATCGCAAGACTGTATCAATAAGAATTTGCATTCACTGTATCATGGTATATGTCACGCCCCAGCCCAACAGCCGGGCCTATCGACAGACCGGCCGCATCCCAATGGAGCCGGGCCCCACCGGGTGCAAGGCCTCAAATGTCCAACCTCGGTCGAGTCAACCCTAACAGCAATACAGACAAAAGCAAATAATGCAGGTTTATAAATATAAAAGCAATACTAGAGTTCATACTATTATGGGCTTTGACACCCCACAATAGCTCGGCACAACACAAACAGCTTATGAACCGAATATACCGATATACAAGTCTCACTCACACGGGTAAAATACAGAAAGCTAGCCTAAACAAGAAGTTCCACTCCAAGATAAACCCCGATCCTACGCTTGATCTTTTCCCCGCGAAATAGGAAAATCGCAGAGTGTATGAGCCACAAAGGCCCAAAGAGGATCACGGAGATAACGGATAATAATAACATTGCGTAATAATTATAATCCGGACATGTAAATATAGAAATGCTCAAAATACGTAAATAATCGTAAATACAGAAATACGCGAAAACAGACGTGTACATCTCCCCGACTAATAACGTAATCAACAGCCAATGGATCTTCGACCGTGAAGCTCGGAATGCACGGACATGAATATCAACTCGCCGAAGCCTGATCTTCGACCGCAATCGGATGGTAGCGCTACTACAGAGAACATGTGCACATGGCTAGGACTTACTCCTCCTAAGCCGGGTAATTTGCCAGAATGGAGATGTACTAAAAACCGCAGAAAATACTGGAGTACGACAAAGACAATACGTAATAAAATACTTTACTCAAGAATTATCTTAAAATTAAATAAATAACAAAATACAACATAATAAACATAATAAATGCAATAATTAACAATTTTATACCATCCACCAAAAATACAAGAGTTATAGTATACAAAAGTGGAGAACCTACCCGGTTCCGAGCTACGAATAAGAAATTACTAAATCCTCGCGCATTAAGGGTTCGCTAAAACCAACCACAAGCTCTAATTCCGCCGTTTAGACTCGCGAACCTATTTACAAGACAAACATAGCCGAGCTACAAGCTAAGATGATTAACTTGCAAATATTTACTTAATTTTACCCGAATTCACATAAACACTTAACAATGCTACCCACAAATAAAATAAAATAAAATAAAAATAAGCCAAAAGCATACTAGATCACTTCAATACCAAAGATATGCTATTAAGCATACATATGCTTCAAATAAACAAAGCAAAAATCAAACTCATCCAATAATAGATACTTAATATTTAAGTGTGTGTGTGTGATCACTAAAAAATGATTATTCAAAGTTTTCATGGTTGTGACTCTTGGCCTTTGAGCAATATGAGAGACCAAACTGGTAGTGGGTTCAAGAATGCATAAATCAACACAACATTAAATAAACCCATTCAAGAAAAGGAGGAAAAGGAGGGAGGGAATCCGGATGTGGGACAAAATGAGAAAATGATATTATTATTTTAAACTGATCATCATGAAGTGCAGCTATAAATGCATGCTAAGGACATCCACTAGATCTTTAGTCCTAAAGCTTTCAACAAAAGGTCCTTGCTAAGCCAACTTCAACCAAGATGCTTAATTAGAGAGCACATTGTTTCCCCATAGGTTGTATGATAAACCAATATACCATTTCACTATAATGACAACTGACTTCATCACTCAAAAGATCCCTTGTTGAAATGTTGGTGCTTAGTTCCAACCAAGCCATTAATCATTCAAACAATCAAACAAAATCAGCTCCACTATTTGCACACTTTTGATGCAAAGATTCTTCTCATGATCTGAGAAAAACGTAGGCCAATGACATGGTAGAATTTCATAAAGAAAACATCTCTCTCAATCTAAACAAGATTAAATTCTTGACAAAAGCCATGTATCACATTGTCACGAACACATAACATTACATTCTAACAAGCCACTAACAAAATCAACATCTTAACAATTCCAAAACAATCCAACAGAATAAGATACAAGGCTAAACATGGATTAAGGAATGATTTGAGATTAAAACATGCAATGCAACATATTTTCAGCAGCCTACCAAGCTTAAGAAAATACCAACTCTAAGCTTTAGCTTCCAAGAACCAAATCCTTGAAACACAAAGGAGACTTCCGGCAGACCCCGTCCTCCCTCTCCGGCGACACCAAGAAGTTCGCTAAAGTCCTTGCAAGAGCCTTCTCCGGTCGCCACACCTCCAAGAGAAAATTCGGCTAGCTTGAAGGAGAAGAAGAAGAAGAAGAAGAAGAAGAAGAAGAAGATGGTGAAGATGGTGAAGATGAAGGGAAAAGGCCAGCTCTACAAGCTTTAAGGATGAAGAACCCGTCCCTTTCTCACTCTCGACCAGATCCAGAATTCTCGGGTGGTAGTTGGAAAAAAGCTGCTAATCAAGAGAGGATTAGTCTTAATCCCAAATGGTCAAAGTTGGTTGACCATTACAGTATATATATGAAAAAACCGAACACACTCGTTGAGGCTTGTTGTACTTCTTTTGAGCTTCTTCGCAAAAGTTAAGCTCAGTGTTATCTGTGTCTATACTTTCTGGCTGAAACAACCAGACTTTTCTTCAATTTAGTAATTCTGTGTTTCTTTGCATGTATTCCTGAGCTGAAATCGTTATGCGCTTTTTTTTATTTATAGCAGCTTGAGATTTAATTGTAGCGTGTATTGTTATGTATTCGATTGGAACTATTTGAACTCCCCAGGGTCCCGAGATGATATATTATTTTTAAGCGGAAAGAGTCGAGAAACTCACGTCGAAAATGTGGTTTCTCTTGTAACAAATTAAAAATGAGATAGTGTTTGTGTGCTCCCATAATAAAGCATTGATCATTGATATATTTTTATGAAAAATATATTTGCTCATCAACAATAACAATAACAAGTCATAATTAAAAAAAATCTAAAATGTTTTCTAAATGAGAGACCAAAAATTTTGGTGTAATAGTGTATGTAAAAAAGTGGCTCAAGGATTGTACTGATTTTGAAAATGGTGTTTGAATGCACTCAGATGTAGGTTAGGTTGCCATGTTGGTTTTAGAAAATTTTCTCCATCGCGGGTGGAGGGGCTGCAAATCCCTTCGGATGGTTCAGACTGCATGAATTATAATGCAATTGTGATCGAACGGCCCAGATCGCATGACTTTGATCGAACCGCTGTGATTTAATGGAATTTTCTACAACTAACACAGTTGCTATTCATTCTACTTTGCACTATTATTATGTACAGTACTCATGATAAATTATGATTTATTAGATCATAATCTAACTTCTATCGATAAATGTCCATGGATTTCTTGCATGGATGGAAAAACTCATTCTCGTACACATATACACGGGTAAATTTTTGGGTGGGTTATCGAACTTTGGTCGTTTTTTACTTTGGTAACTGAACTTCAATTTGTATCTTTTCAATCATCATAGATTGATTTGGTTGTTACGGGAGGTCACTGGTAAGTTTTCCGGTGTTATTTGTCCACGTGGCATCCGGAAACTCGACGTCACTGTCTATTACAAAGGTGACAACACAGCCACGTATGATACTTGCCACATCTCTTTTGAAATAGGCATACGTGGCAAGTATCCTATGTGGCTGAGTTGGAGGGATGATCAGCTGACGTAGCAAGTATCCTACGTGGTAGTGTTGTCACCTTTGAAATAGACAGTGACGTGGAGTTTCCGACGACCACGTGGATAAATAACACCGAAAAACCCACCAATGACCTCCCAGAGTAACCAAATCAATCTATAGTGATTGAAAAGATACAAATTAAAGTTCGGTAACCAAAGTGAAAAACGACCAAAGTTCGGTAGCCCACCCAAAAAATTACCCTACACATATATGAAAGAAATTCTTTTAAGAAAAAAACACATGTAATTGTCCTTTTCTTCAGGGGGTGTCCAAACAAAAATCCCTTGATTGAGTTCATCGTGCTTTAAGATAAGCTATCTGTTAAAAGTTCTGATCTCGAAGTGACGTAATCCGTGTACTTATCTCGAGGCACAGGAAGTAGAAAGCTCGATGTGGTGAGGACCGCTGCCATTCCTTGGCCGACTCGTTGTGAGGCGCTTCTCATCTTCAACTCCTCCTTTCGCTGGCGGCCACACCGCCGCTGATCGGCCAATCTCTGGCAACAATCGTCTCCAATCTCATGTATGTTCCTCCTCTTCCTTTTCGTTTGATTTGTTGTTTTGCAGCTTGTTCTCTTTCATTTAGGGTTTTTCTTTGTTTTGTTTTGTTTTGTTTTTTTTTAAGCCTAGCTGGTGTTTAATTTGGAATGTTTGTGGATTTTGAATGCTTGTCAACCCTGATTATGCGCTGGAATTTCTCGCGAAATTTATTGTTGAGATTATAGGTTCATTGAAATCAGGAAATTTTTCTAGTTTTGTGTTGATCTTTGTTTCTAAAAAATGCAACTCTGTGTGTATTTTAAGAGAAGAAAAGCTCAAAAATTGGCTCATTGATTTGTGGGAATTATATAAAGAGCTCTATTGATTATGTTAGATCAATGAGAAACATGAAATTTTGCATTTTTGATAGTAACCATGAGCCTACTGATATAAACTAAAAGAAAATTAGAAAATGGGGAAGATGAGGAAGAAAGAGATGGTTTTTCTCAGTCAGAATTGTTCAGCTTGTATAATTTGTAGATATGCAGGTTGTTTGTTCACTTGAGCAGAAAGTTCTGGTTGAGTTGTTAGATCTAAATTCTTGCATTGAACTAGATGGGCAGAACTAAGCATAGTGAAAGGGCTCTGAGAAACAATCCCAATGACAGCACGGCAGCACGGACACGACCATTTAGCTTTGAAGAGATCATGTTAAGAAGAAAAAAGAAACTTGCTTCAGAGGCTAAGGGAACAGTTGAGGAATTGAGGGAATCTGATGGGAATCGGCAGAACAAGAAAGATTTGGGTGAGGAGTTGATGAAGAGTGCCAATAGAACTGATGAGAGAATCATCGAGAGAGAGGGAAATCACTCTGAAGGTAAAGGTAAAAAAAGCTTAGGTTTAGAATCTGGATTGAGGCAGAATTCCACAACCAACAAGAGTGGCAGGGATAGAGAAAGCAGAGAGGAAAAGCATGCTCACCATAAAACCAGAATGGCCGTTCAGCCTAGGGACCATTCAGGAAAGGGAACTGATAAGAAAAGCAATAAGGATACACTTGAAAAGAATAAGCATGATGAGAGAGGTAGAGTGTCTAAAGGAGAGGGGCAAAGGAAACATCACAGTCGTAGTGACGAGAAGGAGAGGGCAGACATTGATCTTTCGATCTTGAAGAGGCAGGATTCTGGTAAATTGAAAGACACCAAACATTCAGATAGAAATTACCAGAAGAAACAGCACTCACAAGCTCATCATGAAGAATCAAGGCCAAAAAGGAGAAGATCAAGGAGTCATGAACACGAGAGAGAGAAAGATAGGTCCCTTTCAAAGTCACCCAGGGCAACCAGACAATCTCATCATGAACGTGACCATGGGGAGCTATCATCCTTCAGAGATAAGTCGAGGAGAAAATATCATGATGATGAAAAATATAGAACATCTGGAAATGGCAGTTATTCAAGTGGGCATCATCGGAAACGTGGAAGTGGACTCGGTGGCTACTCGCCAAGGAAAAGGAGAACGGATGTTGCTGTTAACAATCCTCCAACTGTTCAATCTCCTGAGAGGAAGAGCGCTAAATGGGATCAGCCTCCTGCAGGAAGCAACCATACCCATACAGGGTCTTTGCTTGCTACTCTCCAGTCATCTGCAAGTAAAATTCAAGAGCTAGTCTCTCCTAGCCCTCTTACGTCTTCTACAATAAAGCCTAAGTCTGCACATTTAATAGATATAGCATCTGTGGGGGTCAGTGTATCAATTGATTCTGTTCAACTAACACAGGCTACACGGCCCATTAGAAGACTTTATATTGAAAACTTGCCACCATCTGCCACAGAGAAAACTTTGATGGATTGCCTTAATGACTTTGTATTGTCATCTGGTGTTAATCACATCCAAGGAACCAAGCCGTGCATCAGTTGTATTGTAAGTGGCTTAACTATACTGCACCATGTATTTTTTTCTATTGCTCCATTTTGTGAGGAAATGTGTGCATTACACAGTTTGTCTGGTATTCCTTGTAGATCAACAAAGAAAAATGTCAAGCTGTAGTTGAATTTCTCACACCTGATGATGCAACAGCAGCTCTTTCCTTCAATGGCAAATCCTTGTTTGGGTCTGTTCTCAAAATCCGGCGCCCCAAAGACTTTGTTGAAGCAGCAGTAAGATTTCTGGATATGCTCTCTTCTTTCCTTTCTGTATTTTGTACTTTACTATTATTATTTCTTGCTCTGATTTATTAGATTTAACATAGTCCCCTGTATATTACTAGGTATGATAACTTGTAACAGTAACAACTTTCTTTTTATGAGACGAAGGACTTAAAACTTTTGAGAAATATTTCAACAGAGAAATCAGATTCCCTTAGCACATGTTCAAAAAATGTTTAGTTTGAGTTGGATGCTAGTATTTTAAAGATTATTTATTTTCTCATTCTTAATTTTGTTCAATGTTTTTATTGTGAAAACAATAGACAAGTTTCTAAGGAGTGGTCACTTGTGTATTATGACCTAGTATCAATTAAAGGCTTTCTAATAACCATTTGTAGAAACTTTTTTCTCTTCTTGAGTCTACTGTTGAGGAGCCAACATCTAGAGTGAATTTCACCTTTTGAGAAAAAAAGTCTTGCTTGATGATGAAGGCTGAATTTATTAAATTGCACATATATTTGGGTTAGATTGCAAGTTCAATTTAAAAAACATTGAATCAATTTGTCCATGACTAATTACAATTTGCAATGTTTGTGTCAAGCTATCAGTTCTGACAGTATTGAGAATGAGGGTTATGTTCAAGCTTATACTTCTCGTCGTTCCCTTCTTATTACCATTATATTTCACTTCAAATGCTTCTGCTGTGTTTCTTAGTATAGTTTTCTTGTTCCATCTCCAATTCACAAAGATAAATAGAAATTGCTTATTTTGGGGCAGGTTGTTTGTGCACATTATCCATGCATTATAGACACCGTGTGGTTATTTTTTTTATAATTGAAAATTTATATATTCAATTTCCATTGTCAAATATTGGGACAAGCTTCTTTTTTTTCCCTTAACTTTTGTGAATATATGCATGGCAAGAAATTTTCTGCTATAAATATCTTTACTTGAAGAGTCTCTTACTCATTGAATTCGTAAATGTTTTATAAATATGCTGTGAATCAATGTTTTTTCTTTTCTTGCATGAATTGATAAAACCTCGTAATGTCAGCATGTAGCCACTTGCATGATCACTGCTCCTCATGAGTCACCAGAATGGATTTTGGTGCCTTGAAGTTTCATCCGTGGAAAGAAACCAGACCTTTTATTCTATCTCATATGTCTGTTGAACCTTTTGATTTGATTCCCTTGAAATTTATAAATGGTTACTTTGATTTTTTTGTTGTAGAGTAACTGTTGTTTTTAGTTTCTATTTTCTTAAAGCAAATTGCGTTATATTTTGTCATAGCTTGCAACACTTGTACACGTTGAAAGATGACTAAAGCTTGCTTTAAGAACTTCTTCAGAGTGGCTTGTTATTTAGTTTAGCTAGTTTTGGTTTGTTCAAGGCTTGATGTTATTGGTTTCAGATGAAATCTTATCTGACAATCATGTTGGATTCTCTTAACTAGGGTATTTGTGTTGGGTGTGTCATTATTCACATTCAGAAAGGTGACAAAGCGAGGACTTTTTAAAGCAGACTTCCAGGTGTAGTGCAAGGGTTGATGTGTTTGCTGCTTATCTCACAATTTATTTCTGGTGACTGATGTTAATTGTTGGTAGAGTCACTGGTGACTCTTTTGTCTTTTCTTTATTTGTAAAGGAAGTTACAAATTGATACTAGCTACAGAACCGTCAAGCATGTTTCCTTTTTGGCACAAATCAAGGGTTTATTATCTGAGGAGTACATCTTCCTTCTTCGCAAGGGACCTCACTGTATTTTGCATAAAGCTAACTTGCTTTAATGGGTTCTCTATCTACCCTTATCTCCCGGGAATCTAGGTAGTAGCCTTCTCACAATCACAATATGCTGTCTAGTATGAAGATATGTTGTGTGAATACGGTAATTCTCATAAAGTTGTCTTGGTATACTTGTCTTCACTGCATTTTTGATAAAGATATTTAGGGCAGCAGTCACATGACATCCACCAGCAATTAGTAAGTTGATGAATAGATGGTGATTTAAGTGGTCGATTTCTGAGAAAGTTGACCATGCTTTTGTTTATGCCATTTTAGTAACTTAGCAACTGCCTTTATCACTACCAATTATAGCCAAAATTGTTAACCATATTACCCATGAAGAAAATTGTATCCGCTAGGTTTGTTTTGGCTGCTTAAACTGTTGTGACTTAATAGCTGTCCTAACCTGATTTTTGTTTTATGCTCAAGTCTCAAATTTGTTCATTCTATTTTCTCAGATTATATTCGGCAAAGGTGGTGATTTTATTGTTATTTTACTCATAAAAGGACCAAGACAAAATATTGTTAATCACCTGGGTTTGTTAGTGGTGATATGAATCGTGCTCCATATGAATCTGAAAGGATAAAATGCCTTCTTCTCAGCAATACACATGAATGTTCAACAAGGTCTACTGTACTGGTTTCGTTGTGAACTCAGCAACCTTTGCAGATAATTGCTTTTTTGAACTTGGACTATGTTATGGTTGTAATTATCATGATAATTCCAGGAGTAATTCACATGTAGTTCTTGTAAAAGATGAAATCACAGCTTTATAAAAATGAAATCGATTATTCATGCAAGAAGCCTCATGACATCTGGTAGTAATTATTAAGTTAATGAAGATGTGTTAATTTAATCGATCAATTTCTGATCAATTTGGCTATGATTCAGGTTTTATCATTTCTAAACTTTGCAACTTCTTTTACCACCGCCTGGTATGGCCAAAATTTGTTGGCCATGCTTCTGATAAAGGAAATACTGAAAGATATGTTTTGGCTGCTTAATTGTCAAATCAATAGCTGTCTGAACTTGATTTTAATTTTATACTTGAATCTCGAATGGTTCCGATGTGTTGTATTTCTTGGATTCTAATGATATTTTTATTGTTATTTTACTCTTAAAGATGTCACAACTATGTAAGTTTACCTTTCTGCTTCAAAACATTTCCGTTTACTAGTAGTAGATGTTTCATTTGCAGTGGTACTATGTCAGTTTGTCTCAACATACTTCAGTATCAAATGTACAGTTTCTCCCTTTCGCAAGAAAATGATTAGCAGCTGGCTTATAGTGACAAATTATTGACTCATGGTATACATAAAATGTGAAATTATGATTGGCAACTTTGTGTTATAGTAAAAATCATTATTTCATGCAGACTGGAAATCAAGAGAAACCTCAAGCTGTGGTGAAGACAATATCTGATGTAGTTGAAGATTCACCCAACAAGGTACCAACCTTGGTCATATGCATTTTTATTCTATCTTTCTTTCTTCAGAAATCTCTACCCATGGTTTTCCTATCAGTAATCTTGAGATGCTTCTTTTTATTTTAAATAGTGATTGAGAGTAGGAATGCCTACCTGAAGTCAAGGCAATAGAGGAAGTGATTTTTAATTTTTGCGCTGCCATAAGACCCCTCTTGCGACTGTAAAGGATTGGCAAGTTATTCCCAGCTTCTGCAGCACATTGTGATTCTGTGGTTCAGCAGATCAATAGTTGATATCATACCATAAATGAAATCACAAAGAATGCAAGTTATAAATTTTAACTGAGAAACTTAAAATGAGCTTCACTAAAGAGGTTGACCTAGGTTTTAAAACATCAGGCTATATGCTCATGGTGTATCAAGAATTTGGTGTGCTTTGTTATGTTTTACTATCCTGATATTTGATTTCTTTGCTGGTGCAGATTTTTATAGCTGGAATATCAAAGATTCTGTCTTCTGATATGGTAAGTTTTAACAAGATTTGTCGTGGATATTCATGATTACATTTATCTCAATTCTTTCTCTTGTGGAAAGTAGTGAACACTTTTCTTGTGATGGTTGCCTTTCCTGAGACTAATGCCACTCTGGGCAACAGAGGGAATGGCCACAAATTCTTTGAACTTGCAATAAGTAAATAGATGCAGGAATTGATAAATTGGATAGATCTGATGCCCCAAATTGTGCGCATTCCAAAGGATGAATGCTGAACCTACAATAAACCAAAACAGAGTCCACTAGACTATTTTATTCAAGGTTAATAGCCAAATAGAACCGTTTCTGTTTGCTGGCATATACTCACCATTTTTTTTCCTGTGTTAGCTCATGGAAATTGTTAATGCCTTTGGGTCATTAAAAGCTTACCATTTTGAGTTCAAGGAGGAGATAAATGGAGCATGTGCCTTTGTAGAGGTAACTCTTGTTATCCTTTTTCTGATAAGTTGAATAGGAGTCTCTTGCTTGCTTGTGATGTTACAAATTTTCACTTGTTTTCCTTTTCTGATATTAGTATGAAGAACCTTCCACAACTTTGAAGGCTTGTGCGGGACTTAATGGAATGAAATTAGGTGGGAGTGTCCTTACTGCAGTTCAAGCTACTCCGCATGTCCATCTGGAGGAGGTAGAGTGATTTTTGGCCTTGTATTTACTCACGAAAACAATATATTTTGACACATTATAAAATAATTGTCTCATTTTTTATTGCATGGCGCTACCACTTGAGTTTTCAGGACATTAGGGGTGTTCCATCATATGATATTCCAGAACACGCCAAGCCGTTACTCACTAGCCCAACGAAGGTTCTGCAGCTTAAGAATATGGTAGTACAAAATTATCAAAATCCTTTTTGCTTCAAAAGTTCTCATTTTTCTGATTATTTTGTTTTGTTCTGCACTTAATTGAGATTTCTGATGGCGTCATCCTTTTTTTTTAATTTGGTTTATGAATCTGCATTAGTTGCCACAAGAAGAGCTTCTGCTGCTATCAGAAAATGAAGTCAAGGAAACACTAGAAGACATTCGATCGGAGTGTGCTAGGTACTAAACTATATTGATTTAAACACCACAGCCAGAAGCTGTAAACGAATGAGTGTTTGCATCTGTCATTTACAAACTCGCAGGTTTGGAACTATCAAGTCACTGAATTTAGTGAGATACGAGCGTAACAGCAGATCAAGCCCTATTATTTCTGTACAAGAAACTAACGGTGAATCAACTCGGATAGAGTCCACAGAAGGAGGCAGTTACACAGAGCAGAACAATCTTATTCCATCTTCAAACACTGAAGAACTTAAAGGTGAAAGAGATTGTGATCAAGACGCAAATACCAGCGATGCTGAACTTATTGATAACAGTGAAGCAAAAGATGATGCGGATGGTTCCACCCTTAAGAGAGAGCTCATGAAGGTTGCTAGTCCACAGGTTGCAAGTGAGGATCATGCCAATGATAAGGTAGAAATAATGCCCGAAACAGAGGCAAATGCTGAGCTTGCTGATGACGCGGAGGACACACCAGACTTGGGCAATGAAAATGGTAAGAAAACACCTGCTGAAGATGCTAATACGGATATTATTACTGTGAAGAAGACTGAAGTCGGTGATCAGCAAACACAAGACCTCAAGTTGTTCGAACCCGGTAGCGTTCTTGTGGAGTATCTGCGGGAAGAAGCAGCTTGCAAGGCAGCCCACTGTTTGTATGGAAGGTCTTACGGTGAGCGGGTCATCGCAACCGGATACGTCCCTCATGATCTCTATCTCTCACAATTCCCAAGATGAAGCAATCTCATTAAATTGAAGATGTTAAACATGATTAACACCAGAGGTCTGTTGATGATGGTCATTGATGAGTTTGACCCCATCGTTTTCCTCCTCGCTTGAGCTACCCACTGTATGGGTTTTAATTCATGCTCTTTCCTTACAGTAATGTGATATACATTAGATTGTGATTTGCCATACTAATCATTGACACTGTAAAACATGGACAGGATTGTATAATTAGAGCACTGGACCATGTCGGTTAGCGAGCGTGGAGTGATGTAGTTGTTTCTCTGGAGGCATCTCTTTAAGTACCTTGTTTCATGGTCTTTTTAATGTTGTGAAATCTTAGCAGGGTTAGACATTCTTTCAAACCTTGTGATTTTGGTCAGCCTACCTCCAGACTTGTAATGCTTTTACTGAGTTGCTCTTATTTCTCACGTGAATCTTTGCACTTTGATGTTTTTCTTTTGAAGAGTATATTGTTTTGACTTTCATTTTATTTGTGTGAACTTCTTTTGTGTGTTATTAAAGGTTGCATGTTAAGTGTGACTTGAATTATAGTAGCATCTGCCACCTTTTTATTCTCCTTTTGATCTTCAAATAAAAAACTTCAATTTTTATCATGAAGGAAATCTTAGAACTTTTTTCTGAAATCAGAACTTATATATATATAATAAAATGTATTTTGGTGTGGTATGTCTGCTCTAACGGGATGTTTTTCGCCATATTGTAAACTTAGGGGGTTTTTTCGGCAATTTTCACTTAATACAATTCCAAAGATAGGTTGAGATATTGGAGGAAAAGATTGAATTAAAGGTAGGTTGAAATATTAATCCTTGGAAAATTTTATATTGTGGGTTTAGAGTTTAGGAAAATTTACTCTTATAAAATGGCTATAAAATGATAATGAAAGGCGATCATACACATGTTAATCCTTGGTTGGGTCTCTTCTCCTATTAAAAAAATATTCAGCGCAAAACTTCTTTGATGTACAAAGTGTTTTGATTTGGTGATTTATTTTTCATTTCTCTGCTTGATATTTTCCATTTCTCAACATTAATGGCAAGCTGATAAAAGTCCAGAAATTCCTACCAAAGTTCAGGACTAATATTCAAACATAAAGCTGCATGTAAAAACAGTTAATTCATTTACCAAGCACCATAATATATCTTCTTTCTTCTTCCCTCCTGAATATATAGTAGTAGTAGTACTTGTTGCACTCCTGTTTTCTGAATTTTTGATTTAAAACAAAAACTACAAAAAAATCAAACCCCAATCATAATTCTTAAGCACCAAAGCATTACTCGGATCCTCATTTACCATCTTCTTATAATACATCTCCATTTCCACCATCTCACCACCGGCCACCATCATCATCCCTGAAGCAACCCTATCAATCCCGAGCCCACCGGAAACTTACCTATATTAGTAGTGTTATTCTAAGTTTGTGCAAATCTAGAAACCACCAGTTGAACATTAACAATTAACAATCAGAGAGTTTGTTGTTTTAAATCTCACTTATTATAAAATGCAAAACTTCTATGATATTTCTTATTTCCTGATGAAATATTCCGAATATTGAGAGACTCACATCATTCTATTAACAGCTTCAGTCTTCAGTCTGAGTGGTGGTACTGCCTGTATTCTGTTGATAGTTTCAGTCTAAATGATATGCAGTGAAAGTTCAACAAATTCGCTTATGAAATTCATCTCTTTTTTCACTAAATCAATAAAAGGTTGTGAAAGCTCAACAAATTCTTTTCTGAAATTCAACTCTTGTGCATTATATAACTCCAACTCGGGTAAATATTTATTGCCTAATGGCACTGCATCTCCTGTGTAAGATCTTGACTCCATATCTATGTCCAACACCGGTATGGTTTGTCCACTTTGTTTTTGAAAAAACTAAAAACAACTAGCTAATGAAAATAGTTAAGTTTATTCTCCAAAATAGTAACAAAACTTCACCTAAACTAATAACAAACAATTGTAGTAGGCTAAGTTTGTATTTATTGAGAAAATCTTCTGCATACACCCCCTCTAAATGTGGGCTATTAATATTAATGCACCACACAAAAGAAAATTATTGCCTTTCAAGTCCTATGTTTGGTTCTGCCATTTTGTAAATAACAATATTTTATGAGAATAGATTAGTAAATATAACTTTCATTAAACGCTTACCCCTCTTATGATCATCTCATAATAATAAACACACACGCGCTCAACAAAAAAAAAAAATACAAAATTCAAAAAGTTGGGATATAAATAAGTCCTTCAAACAAACAAACAAACTAGACTATATAAAAAATAATTTACATGACAAAGTAAAGGAAATATGAGCGTGGAGAGCTGCATTTGTATCCTTTCAATTAAAAAAAAAAAAAAAAAAAAACCTTATTCAGTAAAACATTAATAATATATCATCAATTAGTGAATAAAAAGAAGTAATCAGCAAATTCCTTCACCCCATTCACAAATGCAGTAAAACCATGATTTATTAGAGAAAAAGGAAATCCAACAATCATGAAATTAATATCAAAATAAAGTCTCACCACAATCTCACTAGTCAGTCAGCCTGTTAAATCTGCAGATAAGCTAATGAAAACAGGCCATCTATATATTGTTATAAAAGAAGCAGTAATTGTTGGAAGAATAGGATTTAGTACCTCAACATCTCTATTCCGAACCTGTAAAATCTTGCAACCAAATATAACCTAAAACCATCTTCAAAAAAAATTTCTGACCGGATCGATGAAGTATAGTTATCATTTTTTTAACAACTCCCAGGGTGTATGTGATTACTAAACAAAACTTGTGAGGACCCTTGTATTTGCATAAAGATTTGCATAAAAAAACAAATAAATCAGCCTTACAAATATGCGCGATTAGAAACTCTTCACTAGTCTTCAATAATTTGCGAATACAACCAGTTCCAAGATAAAACTTAATTCGTATTATACAAATGACAAATCTATTAAACTCATCTATGCCTTATAAAGGTCAAACAATGTAATATAGGAAATCACATCTATGGCAAGGTATATGTTAAACAATTTAAAATTAGTTAAACTGCAGATACTAACTTTCGAAGAAAAGAAAATTCTTTTGTAGGTATACAGCAGCTTACAGTGAAAATTTCCTCACTATGTACAGGAGTCATCTAAATGGTTCAGCCGGTGCAGTTTCTTCGAGAAGAGCGGCAGCTTGGAAGCATTCAACAGCTTCAAGTATAGATTTACCACCTTCAGCTTTATTAAGAAGTCCAAGATTAAACCATGCGATGTGGTTTGTTTTATCAAGTCGAAGGGCATCTGTTAAGAAGCTTCTAACAACAGCAAGTGGCCGAACACCAAGCTCTCTGAGGACAGTTGCTGTAGAGACCAAGCTTGGAATATATGTGGGCTCTCGATCTAGTGCTTTAGAATAAGCTCCCAGAGCTTCTTTGTAAAGACCCTTAGCTTCATATAGTTTTCCTACGAAATATAAACAATAATAAGATGACAAGGACATAGCAGAATTAAGGTAGTCTTTAAAAAAGTTGAGTGTTTGTTGCTCACATGTCCTAGGAAGTGGGACACTGCTAATGTAACCCTCTTAAAACATATTTGCTTATATACCCCTTCTTTAGTCAAGTACAACTAAAATATTTTATTGCAACAAGCAATTAAATTCCACACTGAAAGCAAAGACAAGGGTTCAGAGAAAGATTTATCCATAGGAATTTCATGTCAAGTGTTAATTACAGGGGTATATAAGCAAATGTAAGTATACTGTGGAATATAGAAGTAAATATCATCTTTACAGGTGTATATCAATAATTAACACTTTTGAAAGGGTATGCAAGCAATTTTCTCAAAGACACATTAATTTAACACATATCGATGACACAAAAAGTCAATTCAGAAAAGCTTCAGATAAAATTAGCATTGCATGTAGTACACAGTTAAGCAAAATTTAGAACTAACCCAATTTGTGTTTGGTTTTTACTTCTTGACGGAGAAAGAAACAAATATTAGTAAAAATGGTATTAGCCCAGAATATTGCTTCTCAATCCATAAGGAGATTAAGCTGTTCAGAATACGGCATTGGGTGTTGGCTTTTAACCTATGGACAATGGGCTTCATCCGCCCATTACTCCGTATACTAATATAAGAAGAGTAGAAAGAACAAATTGTATTCTACCAATAACGAACATTGTTTAGTATTCCTATCCTAGAATTTTCTATTGCTTCTTGAAAAGAATAAGTAAAAGTAAAGAAAAAGTAAAGATTAGGCCTATACGAATAATCCAGCTGAGTACCTGTCCCATGCCATCTTGATGCCGATTGAGGACTAATTGCTGTCAATTTTGAGATACAAATCTCGGCATCCCTCCATTGTGACATGCTCATGTAGACATTAGCCAAATCTTGCCAAGTTTCCATTTCCAGAGTTCTATCATCTTGGCCACCCTGTCATAGTAACAAAAGTCAGATTACTAGGAGACTTTCAAAATAGTAGATGCATCAAAGGCTAAAAGTGTCACATTACTTTCAAAGACTTCATGCCAACAGCAAAGCTTTTGGTCCTCAGTTGAAGTACAGCTAGAAGTTGAGTGTATGTCTCGACTGCATTCTTCAATTGCTCATTTGCAATCTGTATTTTGGCTTTAGTTCGCAACAATTCTCCCTGGTTCCATTTCCCAGTCTGATCAAGAGCAGCATTCACAACAGTCTCAGCATCAAAATATCTTTTCTGGGCAGACAATATTCGAGCTAACAAAATCCAAGTCTTAATATTCGATCCAGCTTCCAATTTCAACAGCTGTTTCGCAAAACGAAAAGCCGGCTCTAACTTCCTCTGTTCAGCACTCTCAAGGCTTAGACTAAAAAGCACTTGATAGTCCTTACCTTCTACCATCTTGTTGGCTTTCTCCAGGACCTCAAGTGCCTCACATTGCCTCAACAGTCTCTCTGAATCAGACAAAGGCAATCTAGCCTGAGTTGAAAGAGAAATTCCAAGTAAGCAATTTGCAACACTTGCCAATGCATCACAACCACTGTTTAAATTAAAAATGGCCCTACGTGCAAAAGATACTCCTCCTTCCGCATTGGCACCACCACTCTCTCCACAGATTTTTGAAGCCAATAATAATGCTTTAAGGCAATTGGGGTCTTCTCTAGCACTCAAAAGTATTTTTAGTAAGTTGAGGGCAACTAAGCTATCACCTTCTCCAAAGTAACATAGAGCAAGTGTGTAGTATCTTTCTTTCCTCTCTATGATGCCAGGTAGCAGTTCTTCCTCTTGACTGGCAAGAGTTTTCAGCTCCCCAGAAACAGATAGAGCAAAAGTTAGGTGATCAATAATAGACCGATCGCAATCAATTTTTTTAAGATTGAACTTTCTTAAAAGAATCACTAGGAGAAGAATAGCCTCTTCAATGTTATTGCTAGGTATAAAGGAACCCTCCATTTGTGAACGAAGATTTGGAGGACTGGCATCACAACCTCCATAAAGAAGAAAAATAGCAAATTCCTTTTGTATCCGTGCGCAGGTGCTGGCATCAAGGTTCCAACAACCAAGCAAGGCCCGCCGATATGACAAGATGGCCTCGTTGGGAAAACCAGCCAATTTCCACAGCTCTGGAAGCAACTCAACCGCTTTACATAGTGTCTCAAGCAATTTACAATCCGTACCAAGGTTCTCAGGCAACCCATCAGTCAATGCTGGTTCAACTGTATCCAAAATTATGCTGCATGTTTGTGCAGCTTCTGCAACAACCGAAACATACAGCGTTAGCTACAGGCACCACCACTTAATATTGAGCATCAAAGGTTGGCCTGTTGAAACCACAAACCATTTATAGGAACTGTAGATAATATATACATAAGCATTATCATAGGAAGGTATTCAAATAAGAATTATGATATATCACTCCATTAAAAAAAATTACTTGAAGAACCATATGGCACAAGATATGAAATAGGAGTGAGTTCATAAGACTACAAATGTTGATGGCATGCATGCGAACAAGCAAACACATGTAACAATATCAAAGAAAGTATAATACATCAAAGCATAAATATTTCCTTTTTTTTCCGCTTATGCTCAGCGTTCCAATACAAACAACATTTGCAACAGAACCATGCAAATTCGATTGCTGAACACATTCACACATTCCCATTTCATGCGTGGATGCATGTGCATATGGATGCAAGCATACGTATATTCATTACATTCACTTCAGTGACACTCTTTTGATACCCAGGGAAAAATGTTGGAATGCAAATAGAGTTAATGGAGAAAGAAAAGTGGGTAAAACTTGTTTGACCTTTTCAAATTTATATATGCTCATACCTTTAAATCTGGCAATGTCTTGCAGTGCTCTAGCTTTAAGATATGTAGCTTCAATGAGTAAACTAACGGCATGTATGGACATAGTTGGAACATCCCAGGGTGAGTGTGGTTTGTGCTGACCTATCTTTCTAATAATGGAGATTTTCATCTTAGGAGCTATTGCAGCTATGTCTATTCCATCAAATACACGAAGAGCAGCTTCAACATTTCCTCTCTGATATTCAAGCCTCCCTAGTAAAGCTCTTGCTTCCTGCAGAAACCACCCTCTGCTATTAGAATCAACATATATTTCACAACCAATATATCTCAACAGAAATTGAACAAATTCAAAGTAGGAATATATTAAATAATAAATAATGTGGCAATGTACACAAACAGTTTGGTGTATTTAAAGTTTAAGATTTTGTGGCAGTTGTACTTTTTAGGGAAAAAAAAGATCCCAAGTAGGAATAGAATGTTAATTCAATTTGAACTTCCTGCCATTAAAATAAAAAGGAACTAAGTTATTCAGCTTTTGCATAACAAACATCAAAATATATTCTGATTATAACTATCAATTTCAAGATTAGTCACTGATACAAGATATATAGAAAATGTCTAGAATAAAAGTCTTTAGTCAAGAAGAAACCAAGGAATGTTTCATGACATCAAAATCAAGCCCAAAGTAAGAGTTCAGCAATTGTTTAGATAACTTTGTTCTGGAGTCAAGCAAAATTTCCTAATGCACCATAGCATGTTACAAGATATCAGCAGATATAAACTAACCTCATAGTTAAGGCAAAGCCCATCTCGAAGAGAAGATTCGGCTTCTTCAATATTCCCAGTATCAAACCTTTGATCACCATCACCTGCCTGAGAGATGTAGTCACTGGCTAAGGATGCCTGAGACCCAGTTACAGGTACCATTTCATTTGCTTTAAATTGTTCGGCAGAACACAACCAATTCTTTGTGTTCTTGACACCCAATCTAGCAAAGAATTTGCGCAACTTTGCCCTCTTTCTACCTCTCATGCTGCATCATCACAAGCAAGACTTCCCTTCAACATCATCACAAGAAAATTTGCAAGCAATGCAGAAAGGAAAAAACCCAAACAAGCATGATTCAAGTGGTATTTCCTACTTGCAGAATCATCTTTAATAGGTGTATGAAAAAAATTTAAAAAGAAAACATGGTACTTACAAAAGAGTTAAAAGAAGAGAATGACATCATAATTGGAACCAATCAAAACCTAAGCGAAAGAAATCATATATCCATTCTAACAGCAGTAATTTGTCACGCAAGTTCGTGCTCACCAAACGATATTATCAGCAAGCACAAAATAAAAAATAAAAAAAATAAAAATCTAATTTCTGCTATAAAGAACACAAAATCACAAGAACCTATAGATTAGCATACGTGAATAAACAAAATTCATAGAAAATGCAACCAAAATGTAGAATTTTGACCACTATGAAATTCAATTCCTCTATATGCAACATGGAACCTATCGATTCCACTAAAACCCACCAAAAATAAAGCAATCCACTAAACCTGTCAATCCAAACTCTAACAAGATTTCAAACAGGATTTAAAAAAAAATTTCGCATCAAACCGCACTAACTTCCATGCCAGCCAAACCTAGCCCTAGAAACTCCTCCAAAGGAAAAATGAGAAGATAATTCACCGGATCCCACGGACCCTCCAGGCAAATCCGGCACCATGGCCCAGATGCAGAAACCTCAACCGTCCCAACTGGCCTATTAATTGCCCACCCATCAAAACCCTAGATTTGAATTGCAAACAAGCACCCAAAGAGAATCAAAACAAAGGACTCATTAAAAGTAGTACCTCTCCGACAAACAACCCTTAAATTCCACCAACCCATGCCTCGAATCCCTTTAAACAACACATCCCTCCATTCAAAATCCCATCTTTTTTGCTTTTTTTGATTCCCTGTAGCAAAATCCCATGAAAGAAAACCTCAAATTTCACTCAAAAATCCTCAAAAAAGGTTCGTTTTCGCTCCTTTTTTAAGCTCATCAAACCCTATAAGCAATATAGAGAAAAAAAAACATCAAGCCGGGATAGACATTCAAAAGCTCCAAATTTTAGGGCTTCCATACCACAAAAAAAACCAAAACAAAACCGAAAAAGAGGATTCGTTGGAGAAGAAAAGAGAAGCGAAAAAAAGATGAGGTTTTAAAATTATAATAATTATTTAAAATAAATAAAATACTCGATGTGGGGCCCAAATTAGGAAGTTTTGAAACGCTGGCATTCCGACACGTGTCACACTCTTTTGTAATACTTCATGCATGCTGTAGAATTTGGATATTTTGGGAATATAATTCATGCCCAAAATGCCCCTGCAGTGCTAATTTACGCCCAAAATGACCTTGTGAATTTTATGAGGGAAATTTGAGAATGTTCCCTGAAAGGCCTCCTTTGACTTGGCCTCTGGTTATAATTGATTAATTAAGACATACCCACCTAATTCTTTGACTTGAGATAAATTATTCCCAAAATGACCTAATTTAGTTTAAAATAATGATTTATGTTTTTATTTTAGAATTTGGTTTGGATTGGAGTTGGATACATTAAACTTAGAGTAATTAATTATAAAAAATAATTTAGTTTAGGTTGGAGTTGGATGGATTACACTTAAAATAATAATTATTTAATGAATGATGTGATGGAAGTGAAAGTGAGTTCTATTATTGCTTGTTTCAAAATTTTACTCAATAAATTATCAAAAAAAAAAAACAAAGCAGTGATAAGTAAGTTAAGGGATTTTTTTTAAAAAAAAATATATATTTTTACATATTTATTTTAATGAGTTATTGCACTTCCTCGTTAAATTATTTAAAACAATTTTTCTCACTTGTCCTTCACTTTAAATATATTGATTTTTTATCTCTCAAACATCCTTGTTTGGTGGTGTATATAAATATTAAAAATTACATTACAACTCCGAATTTAAAACAAGAATAATTATATATATATATATATATATATATATATATATATATTACCAACATTTGTTAGGCAGGCATTTGTATTGGTTTTGTCAACGGCCTTTGGGTCAATTGGCATTTGGGTCCCCCGTAAGAACACTTCGCAAGTGGCGAGAGTTCGAATCCTTGGGATGAGGTGCATGCTCGAGAATTGTGAAGCACGAATCGTGGGTGGTACCGGTGCCCATGTGTGCGCGGCTCCACGAGCCGCGATCGAGGCATGCGCACGCCCTCGTCTTAGTTTAGCGGGCCCATTAGGGGTTTCTGTTCTTCTTGACAAAAAAAAAAAAAAAATGTGTTTTTTTCCCTAGTCTCTGTTTATCAAGACATTCACCGCCTGTCTAACAACAAGATGAATTATGAAACAACACAACACAATACAAATGCTAAATTCTGTCTGTAATATACATTACAAAAAACAAATAAATCAATAAATGAATTATACATACAAATTGAAATCTGTGGATGTTTTAAGTAATCAGAAGTAATTAAAAGCAAAATCTCAAAGCATATCCAAAATGCATGCCAAAGTTTTCAAAGTGATCAGAAATATTTACAACTTACTTTCAGACATTCAGTAAATCATAATCCAAACATCAAAGCATAAAAGTAGACAATGAATACATGTCAATGTTGCCAAACAATCAGAACAATTAAGAAGAGCTGAAATTTTAACCTTCTTTTTCACATAACAATAAAGTACCTTGTCTCAAACTTTAATTTCCACAGTTTCCAATCACATTGCTGCTTTCTCCCCACTAAATAGAGCCAGCTGCTTTCCATTTCCAGTTCCATGCTTTCCATTTACTCAACCATGCATGCTGAATAGTAAAAAAAATTAGTACAAACAGGAATCCAATGCCTGGTCATATGAGTTTCAATAACACTCAAGAACTTCAGCAGCATTAACCACAGAGAGTTACAGCAGTAAAAAAAAGGCAGCAAATGTTTCAGAGAGTATTAATAACACAGCATTGAAAACTCCAAACCACCTGAATTTATTGATTTCTTTGTACCATCACAAGCAATTCATAATCCAAGATTAGTTTTGAGAGTCAATAAGGAGATGCTGAGGACTTTCAGGATGCCTGTTGTTGTTACAAGGAAAATCAGGATCATGGAATCATAAATGATCTGTTAGAGAGACTGAGACTCTGGGTTTTATGTTCGCCTTTTCGGTATAACACATCAGCTCTGTATGTTACAGACCATTAGACTACACTATTAATCTCTGCAACCACGGCCTTTTTTTTTTTTTTTTTTTTTTTACTTTTACAAGAAAGAAGACCGATGACGGGCAGTAAATCACCACCGGCGCTCTAGCATCTACAACCTCACCTGCATTGAGAAGCCTAACAAGAGATTAATGAAGAGAGATGCAAAGCTGGGATGAGATCACGCTCCTTAGTAGTCTAGTTTCACCCATTCATAGCGGCCCGGAAGCGGGATATCATTGACGGGATCGAAGTTATACCTGCAATCATGAGTTTTTAAGTTTGCATTCAAGAGTCAAGACATACAGATTTTAATCCTTGTAGTTCCTTCCACTTAATGGCGTCCTAATGCGAACAAGTACGGAAAAAAAAACATTTGAATTTTGAAGGACTGAAGGGTACATACTTTTCAGCAAACATCCTCTGCTGCATTTGCTCCGCACCAGAAAAAAACTCTTCCATCTCATGCGCTGTGGGGATGCTGGAGTGCATCCAACTCTGCATCCTCCTGCTGGATGCAGTTGAATGGTTGGGTCTGGTAGTCGATCCAGGCGTCCTTAACGATTCAGAATTCCTTATCAAACTGCACGGTGTTGTTTCCCGCGCAGTCCTGCAAACAAATTCAGTCCATCTTTGTATTTAATCACAGGAAAGCAATAATCCAGAGTGGCTAAAACCAGACACAATGGTTTCCTGGAAAGATACTACATCATAAAAAAAAAATAAAGCTTGAAACAAAAATTATAAAAGCTAAAGAAAAAAAGGAAGTGACATAGAATGACTTTGAATCTGATGGTGTATGTCAAAAATCACTTAGAGAAGACAACTTACAGCATAAATTTTCTTTTTTCAGTCTATGTGTGCACAATAACCACATAAAGCAGGAAATGAGAGATAAAAGTCATATGAGCAACTTAGAAATACAATGATGAACCAAATACCAAAATTTCCCCACCCTGAAAAAAAGAGTACTCCAAAAATAACCATAAGAATCCAAAAGCCAAGCTGCCAGATTCTCCGGTTAAAATCATGGTCCATTGCCCCCAGTCACAGGGCAGGCACTAATATTCAGATCAAACAATGCTAAAAGGGTGGACCAAAAAAATGACTTCCGGACGCAATGACAAGTCCAGAAAAAGCATGGTCCATAACCACCATTAACCGGTTCAATGAGATGGACATCATGGCTATCACCATCAGCAACACTTGCACTTTACTAGCATCTCCATCAGAAAAAAAAGGTCATGCCCACCTTCACTATCAGCAACCCTTGCATTTTGATAGCATCTCCACCAACAAAAAAAAAAGGCCATGCCCACCTTTGTTTGCTTAGGTTTAAGCTTACAACATGTTGAAAATACAATCTGACAATATTCAAAAGGCTGCAAACAAAAAATGGTCCCTATATGATTTTCAAACCAAAGAAGAAGCAGGATAGAAAACCTAGCAGTCTGCTGAATTAATGAATCAGGATCACAAGTCTCCATTGCTTGCGTCACTATAGATGTCACGGTATCAAGGATTTGAATAGTTTATAGCGTTCTATTAAACAAAATTATATAAAAATCACACAACACTTGATTGTGAGGACAATATGTTCCAAGACAAAAATGAGCATCAATGGAGGAGAGGCCTTCGGTAAACAGTAAGAGAACTAGCAAGGAAACTGAATAATTTTGTAAACATGGGGAAAGATACAAGGAGGTAAAGGATGCAGTAGTACTCTTGTTGCAGAAACAGGAGAGTGACAAAACAAGTGACCGCAAAAGGAGTCAATGAAAGAAATTTTATATTCAACCAGCATTCAAAGTTCAGCAAGGCAGACAGAAAATCAAACATTTCATGCAAAGAAGTGGCCCAACATATTAAAGAGATCTTGCAATGCAAACAACCTGGAGGAGTAAAAAAAGGGCAAACACAAGTAACAACCCATGAAAAGAAGGCTACCAAAAGTCACAACAACAAAGAAAGATCAAAGTTCTCTTTTTTTCTTAGAAACAGGAAATATCTAAAGATAAACACAAAGCAAAGCAAACAGAAAAATGCTTGATTTCCACAAAAAAAAATGAAAAACAAATAGAAAAAAATAACAGAACAGGAGGAAGCACAACAACTACAACATGCTCAAGAGTCCAAGAACAAACAAAGAGCCAGAGCAAATAACAGACTGATAACATCCATGAAACCAAAATGGAAGAACAAAGTCATAAACAAAATACAAACAAATGCTAAATCTTCAAGCATGGCAAACAAAGAACAAAATAGCAGCAATGAAAAATCCCAAAATCCAATTTTTTTTACTTAAAAGAAAACCAAAACAAACCCACGCCAACTTTTAGCAATTCAAGGAAAACACCAAACCAGCATAAAAACACTAGAAAACTAGAACTTTTAACATTGAACAAGCCCTAAAAAGCAAATCTTTGAAAGTTCACAAGAAACACAACGCCCGAGAGCCAACAGCAAAGCCCCAATCCTTCAAAAACACACACACACACACACAGAGAGAGAGGAAGAGAAGAACACACCTGTCCCTCGCCTCGGCTTCAAGGACATTGTCTCCAAACGAGACCTCGACGGCGGCATCAGGCTCAAGCGAGTGATCATCCCGCCAACTTCTTGCCAACCCAGTGGACCCCAAATTCGCCCTGGACCTAGGGTTAGGGTTTGAATCCTTGGGTTTGGGTTTCTCAAGACGGCGGCTGCGAAGCTGGAGGTAAGACGAGGGCGGAGGCCCTTCAGCCTCCTCCTCCTCCTCCTTCTCCCTCCACCTCCTCTTCCTCCGGCGGGGGCTTCTGGAGGCGCTGGAGAGCGAGAGTGCGAGCGCGAGTGCGGACGCCGAGGAGGGATTGGTGCGCAGCAACATCCATGACGGCGAGCTCGCCGGTGATCAACTTGGTTTTCTTCATGTACTTTCCCATAACGCCCCTGTATTCCGGTTCGGGATTGGAATAAGGCGGGGGCTATTCGGGGGAGACTTATGCAAGAGGGATATTCCGGTATAAAAAGGAGTGGCGGATAAGGGAGGGGGAATAAGGAGGGAAAAGTGGAGGGAAAAAAGAGCAAGAGAGAAAGAATTATAAAATGGTGTTCTATGATGTAAGAATGAGAACAAGAGAGAGAGAAATATATATATATATATATTTATATTTAATAAAAAGTTTGTTAAATTTGTGAAAAAAATAAGATATTTTGGGGAATAAATTTGGATGAGGAGAAGAGTTATTCACTGTTTGGTGGTTTTTTTTTTTAATTATAGTGAATTTTGAGTTTTTTTATTATTTATGCGGTCTTTTTAAAAATTGAATTAATCAACTTTACTAGAAAAGTAATTAGAAAAGCATTTTAGATTTTGTTTGATTATTTTTGTTTTTGACCCACTGATTTTCAAAGAGCCACAGAATCTATATTAGCCTTGGATGAAGTACTAAAAATTTTGTAAAGAGATAAATGATATACATAAAATCAAAGGGGTAAACAATGTTATGTCAAAATAAAATTTAAAAGATATAAATTTTAAACACCCTATTAAAAAATAATAAAATGATTGAATTCCTACCGCTATTCTAATAACAAAAGAAAAAATTGAAAGTTTTTCTATATTACCGTTGTAAAAAATAACTATTTATTTTTTAAGAATCGCTTGTCTACCCTTATTAGTTATTTTCACTCCGAATAAATTTTTAATTTTGTTTCGTAAGTTTTATGTTGTATTTGTTTTTCTTTTCTGTTTTGTTTGGTGTTTTTAATAAATTGTGATCTTTTAAATGATAGAGTGAGTGAGAGAGAGAGAATTATTTTGATTAAGTGATGATGTTATCTAGAATGAAGTAAATTAATTCACCCAACTATTGGATAAAATGAAGTTGGTGAAAAAATATATCATGAGATATTGGAGAGATGAAGAGAAATAAAAAATTGAAAGCCAAGTTCATTTAGAAGGGCATTGGATGCTCTTCAAAAATGGACAGGTGGAAAGCTGCCTTGTTTTTTTCTATCTCACCCTTCTTTCTCTCAAAAATACTATGTATCTCTTCTCTCTCTCTCACACTACAATTCTTTTAAAGAAAATAAACAGTGAGAGCATGTTTGGAACATGGGTAACCAAACCGGAATAAGCTATATATATATATATAATAATTTATTTGCCTTTTATCTTTTAAGAGAGTGTTTATTTAGAAGAGAAACGGAAAATAAATTTCAATCTCTACGTAAAGTGAGAGCACATGTACGTTGAGATATAGAATATAATAAGAACTTGTTGGAGCGTGCGCAATGAGACTACAATAAGATCTATTGATTTATTGGCCCCGTGTCTTTTAAAGAGGGTGTTTATTTAAGAGGGTAACCGAAAACAAATTTCAATCGTCACGTAAAATTAGAGTACAGATCGTTAAGGTATTAACATTATACTTCAACACACATGTGCCATCACTTTGCAAGTTCAATTTTGAATACTCCCTAAAACAATAACTCTATATAAAGAATCCAATACCAATACTAGTGCTAATAATCTACCTCAAACCACCATGACCAAATGATTAAAACAACGTTAGACTTCCTACCAAGAAAAAAGCATTCATTTCGGTGTAAATGTAAAAAGTAGAGAAAAATTGACTGATTTTTTTCAACTTTTGATGTTTTTTTCTTCTCAAGTGGAAGTGGTCATTTTTTCCATTTCAATGTTTTTCACATTGAAACGAAAGTTAAGCTGAATTTTTATAAAACTCACTTTCCTTAATTCTAAAGATCCTTCATAAGTGACACTACTTACATCAAAATAAACAACAGAAATTAAAAAAAAATGAGCATTTTATGGAATAAACGCTTTCTGCAAAATAAACATAAGAAGTAGGGAAATCATATCACTTCCACTAATTTTCACCACTTCAGAAAAATAGTAATTCTCTTTTTTTTTTTTTTTTTTCTTTTACTTACACTGAAATGAACACTGAATAGATAAAGGTAAATAAACCGCATAAGTGAATTTTTCACATTATAAAAATAAAAATAATAATTTACCGCCAATTTTGAATCCACTTCAATGTGATATGAAACATTGATTTTAAAAAAACACAGTCACACAATTCAATGTTCCTTTCATTTAATTGAACCGACAATGGCAGCATACAATCATAAGATCCCGGAGGAGTATTTTGAAGTAGATTTTATCTTTGGAAGACCGAAAACAAGAATAAGAATATATTTATTAATTTCGTACTAACAATTTAAGGCATAGGTTGGTAGTAAATTTGCTTGGTTTCAGTCCACTATTTACACAGTAAAAAAATATATCTCATAGAATTTAAAGTTGCGGTATATGATACTATGTGTTTATATATAAAACTAGAGACTTCTCTAATTCTTACACTAGGGAAGATGATTTTCATCAGTTGGATTTTGCCCCAACAAACATACATTTTTATATGCTTGGCCCAGTGCCAATAATCAATGAAAATTTTATTTATTCATATAAACTTATAAATTTACAGAATATTTTGTTTGACGGCCCTCAAAAAAATATATATCACTATTTATTTTGATATATAAAATGCACAAAACATATATATTCAAGTGAGGAATCATAACAATATTTATAAAATTTTATTCTTTGATTATTGACATTATAAATTGGGTTATATGGTAACAATTGTTTTCACAAAAACTTATTATTTTGCCTCTTGGTTTTTATTAATTAGTATATGTATAGAGTATAAGAATATATTTTTACAAATATTTTTATAAAAGCCTATTATTTACCTTTTCACTTTTACTTGTCTAGCAATAAAGTTTATGGACTCTCCTAAAAAACATTTTGGTCCCCAAAAGCACTTTTCTGACTCTATTGATAAGTGAGAGTGTAAGTAAATTGAAGTATTAATTAAATGTCAATACACAACCCTAACAAATGACTCATCCATAATTTGTCAAAAAAAAAAACTATAATTCTCATTAAAACATAAACCTCTTTCAAATATATTTTTTTAACACAAAAGATTCAAATTTAAAACCACTTATTTAAGCTAGCGATCTAAATTTTCGTCACTTAGACAAACCCCACTAGTGACAAGTAATACACTTAGGAAGAAGATTGTAAGTTTTGATGAGATTATTTCCGTGTCATTTAATATGGTCACACGCTAAAAACACTTTAGACTCGTATAAGAGATTTTCATTTAGGGCATGTTTTAGTACCACTAAATTCTATAGGAACTGCGATAATTCCTATGGAATTTAATATTAAGTAGAAATTTATAATACTGGATCGCTTAGGCAACTCTTTTTTTCAAAGATAAAATTATCATGGTAATTTTATAAAGAGATGGGGACCAATTTTTTTTCCTTTGTTTTTCAAGCTGGACGTTTAGGACGATCAAAAAGGAAAAGAAGCACTACGACGTGAAATTTCACATATTTCGTAATAATTTCATATGCATATCTAAACACCATTCCGTATTTAATTTTTAATGTAGTAAATTCCATATGACTTATATTTCAATCCTATGAAATAAATTTCATATGGAAAATTTATTATGCATCCAAACATGCTCTTAATAATAATTCAAATAGAATAAACAAAAATACCAATTGAGCATAATAAACATCACATAAAAACAAATGTTTTTTTTTTTTAAGTTTATACCTCTTTAATTCACTATTAAAATTTCAATATTTAACTTTTCTTTTTTGACTTTTTATTTTCAAAGAATTAACCCTAATTGAGCAGGTCAAAATTCAATTACCTCAAATTTAATCAAGGGGTCCACCTTCAAACAAATAATAATAATAATAATAATAATGCCCGCCAAAATTTTTCCCGCCAAAACATGACTTTCCCCGCCGAGACGGGCGCCGCGTCCGAGTTTCCTCCGAAAAGGACTTTACCAAGGCCTTTGCACTTTTAAAAGTTTCTTAATAATAATTTATTAATATTATTACTATTGTTCATATTAATTACTTATTTATTATGGTAATTATAGTAATGGCATGAGTTCGAAGCAGTGTTGCACAGAATCCAACGTGCTGATTCATTTGGGCCCAACCCCATAAAAAAACAAAAAGTAATTAGAAACCAATAATTAATATAATTTGAATATTGCAGCCGTACGTGCGGCCAATGTTTGCCTACAAATAATTTATCCCTACCATTATTAGTAATTATTATTATTATTATTACTACTTTCTAAACTATTGATTTTTTTTTAATTATTTACAATTAAAACAACTGGTGAGCTCACTGATCCTTGAAATTTAAACCATCCTTCACTTAAAACAAATAAAAAAAAAAACCTATCACATATTTGTCAATCCATGCTAGTAAAAAATATATATATATATATATATATATATATATATATATATATATATATATATATATATATTCATGCACTTCAAAACTAAAATACTGTAAAAAACAAATTTACCACATTGACAAACAATATATCACACACCACATCTAGGCCAAACTATAATTAACTTGATAAACCTATCTCATACATTAGAGTATGCATTATTATCTCAATCAACACCTCTATGTACCTCAAATTATTATTGTATTTTCATTTATACTGCAAAATCGACTAACAAAAATATAAATCAAGCATTTAAAACTAATCCTACATTCTTGATTTGTCCAGCAACCAGATAACATATCTTGGTTGGTTCAAACATGAATAAGATCTGAAGTTAAAAATTATGACAAAGTCACGTAAGGGTAAGTCAAACTAGTTTATTTGCAGAGAGAGTAGACTGGGATAACTAATGATGTTTGACAAAGAACTTAATCATGGGATTAAGTCTGGGTAATTAACATCAAATGCACCCATGTCATCTATTACTCAATAACTAAAAATTTTCAGGCAAGTCTCTCATGGTATAAACCAAAAGGAAAAACAAAACAAGGGTTGTGGGAAAGCAGGGTAGCCAACCAAGCCCACCCCATCATTAAATTGAAAAGAAGAGTGAACCTTAGATATATAAAGAAGAAAAAAAGGAGAACTGTGTAAAAGGATCCAAGGATCTGACCAACCTCAATGATAGAGTAGCAGAAAATGAGTAGCACTATCTGAAGATCCCATAGTTTATTGCATGTTTGCAGCCTTTGGGATGATAAGAGGGCCCTCTCTTAACTGGCACTGGAGGACAAATATAATAAAAAAACAAAAAAAGAAAGAAAGAAACTCAGACTCAAAAGTTTCACACTCCAAAAATTTGAACTCATGCCACAAACTTCAAGGAGATTTTTGGTCGCAAGTGAGGGAAATTATGTGCAACTCTAATTGCCGTATCTTCAATTATTTCCATTGTCTATAACTGCATGTAAGTTTAGGCATGGTAAACTTAAAATATCATTTCCGGTGTGATATATTTAAATAAATTTAGTTATCTCAGCAAAATTTGGAATATATATATATATATATATGCACACACCTCACAAATCACCAGTGTTTGTGTGTGTGCCAACCTATATGATATTTAAAATTCCACCACAAATTACAAGTACAACTACTGTGAACCAAACAGCTAAATTCACTGTTTTGATGTCGTTATAAGCAAGTCCAGTAAGGTAGGGGGAACCAAACAGCTAAATTCACTTAGCCATGAATGAGATGCATGATTTGAATACTCTTTTCAGAACTATTTTCAAGTCATTGAATACTGATTTATCTCTATGCTAATTTGGAGGGATCCATTGAACTTGAGTTTGTGGGGGTTTGGTGGTGGGCCAAATGGATCAGAAGAAAAGCATCAAGTTGCAACCAACTTAAGAAAAGCTCACTAGAAAAAAGTAGGCTGTGATGCTTTAGATGTAGTGAGGAACATAATGGCATCCCCTTTCTGGTTTGAAATTTAATTGACCACTAAGTTCAGTGCACTAACATAAATGTGCCATAAATTGAGGGAGTTAAGTTTACTTCAATACCACAAGCTTTTATTATTTTAGCTTTTTGAAAGGTGACGAAAGAAAACCTATTTAAATAATCCACAAGGGAGAGAGAGAGAGAGAAACCACCAACCCTAAACCTGTTTGTTCCCTCACTGTAACAAGGCGCAATGATAAATAAATAAATAAATAAATAAATAAATAAAAGAGGGAAGAACCGCAATGGACGAAATTTTGGTACAGTCAAACCAACCCTTAAACAATAACTTGCGAAACCTACGGAATGGAGACTGTTTGGATGAGTGTAATAGTATATATTTGTCCATGCCCTGGTTTATGATCGAATATTTGTGAAGTAAGAACTTAACATCGAATAGATCATCATTAAAGTTTTTAAAATCCATAAAGAAATTCTTTGTTTTTTATAAACTTATTCTTTAACAAGTCAATTCAAATGATTCTACAATACATAGGTTTAGCCCTTATATATTAATATGCCCACGAAAATTGGAAGACTTTGAGAACTTTTAAAGTTAGGGTTATCATTCACTTGATCCCTATAAAAAAAAAACTATATCTTTATGCAAATTTCGTCGTTTCAAACTTTTAAATACAAGCACAAACATTGCACATTTGCATGAGTCAACAAATAAAAAAAAAGACCAAAACAAATTTAATTTATGATTAAAACAACCCATATTAAAAGAGCGCAACCATTCCTCCAAACATGCATCAGAAAACAGGACACAACTAGCCCCAAACTGTAACATTATTAAACTTTCCAACAAAGTTTACCAGGCTTTGATGAGTAAATCCAAATCATGCATGTCAAAATCTTGAAAGGACTTCGTTCAGCTCTGGATTTCACTAGACTGCCACAATTTATTTATAACTTTCATGTCGTGAGGGCAAAGCTATCATACTAGCCCTAACTAGATCAATAAGACAATGTACCGGTGGCGTAGAAATCGAGTGCATATTCACTTATCTGGAACAGAACCCCAACCCGATAAGGTTAAAGAGTGACTCACCATCCAACGCTCTTTCTTATCATTACACTGAAGTTGGCATTAGTGATATATTTTCCCTGTACTAATTACCTAAAAGCTTCTTCCATCGAAAAATATACTGTAAACCATTGTTGAAATCTAGCTTTTTATAGCAATGTCTCTATGATTTAGGGTTTAGCATTCTTTTCAAGATTCTTTTCCACCATTTTCTCTTTTTTTTTTTTTTTTTTTTAAAAGATCTCTCGTTTGATCTTAACCTAAAGGTAGTACAGTCATTTCATAACTTTAGTTAAAACCAACCCATTGTTAATTGACGTGGGGGAGCTTTCCGTAATTACAATTAAAAAAAAAAAGACCCCACCTACCAGATGTTTCATTGGATTCTTGAGAACCGCATAATGGAATCTACAAAGGGGCAACACTTTCCAAGCAAACCCTAAACGCTTTTCATGAACTCATCACCAACAAGTGTGGGGAGAGATGAAGGCCATGTTGCTTTCAATGGTCACAGAGGCAATAGTAGGGAGTCATGCATGAAAACAAAGACTTCATTCATTCATGACTGTCTTTTAGGGAGCATGGAGGTCATATTCTATTTGTATTGCTGGCTTTGGCTTTCCCCAACGAGGCAGCAGCCATCAGACATGGCCCAGGAGTTAATAAGGTCTGAAGAATACTCCTGACTGGTGCTATTATAGGCATAGCTTAGGTTGGGCACTCTAAGATGGAAGTTGTGATGTTGATGGTTCAATGGCAGGACTCCTGCATGTAGTTTGTGGTTTTGTGCATGGAGGCCGTGTTTGGATAGTGGGATATTGTATTCCATGAATGGAGGGATATCCATGGATGAAATATCTATTGATGGGATATTGCTCTCCGCTCGACACCAAAGGAGAGTGATGAAGGATCACTTAGATGAGCGGCATCCCACCCGGGACGCCACTCATCCTAATTTTCAGGGACGGGGGCCATCCCCATCCAGGAAACCAAACAACCCGGTCCCCTGGATATCCCAATTCTATCATTGGATATCCAGGGCTTCCAAACACTGCCTCAAGAGAATCATTGAGACACCTGAATATCAAGGAGTAACATTCACTGGCCAACTACACAAGGCTAAACTCCATGCGTAGAGTAAAAGTAGGTACTATGATATATTGCACTGAGATAGACTATGATGGATTGGAATGAGATAGACCAATTCAACTAAGACTAGAGACTGAATAAGAAAGAAGATTTGCGCATGAACGCATGATTCCAACAAGAACAACTAAAAAAAGAGTACAGTGTAATTCCATCTGGAGGATGCTTAACGATAGAAAAGGTTTAGAGACTTACTAGGACACTTTAGTAGGACACGAACAGGAGACAAATAAGTCAGATACATAAAGATTAATAAGCAACCTACAAACAGAGATGTGAGTTGTTATGGGACTTATCTTGAGGTACATTTGGCTCATCTAAGAGAAAAGATTGCAGGAAGGATTAGGAGCGCCATCGATGTGTACCGTTCCTGCCACAAAAAACATTATGCATTCAAAATTTTCACCCGATTTCTAAGAAAATTCTAAATTGGTAGAAATTATAAGCAAAAAGGATTCACAAGGAAATAAAATCTTCTAACAATACTCACAGCAAGATTTCAATTAGAAGTTTTCTACCTCCACTTTCTTTACACGAGGAAACTATAAAATGGCAGTAACTATACGCAAATCGAAGTCAAGGATATAAACACTGCACATTCACATCAATGTTATGACTTCCCAATATCATTCACACAGCATATCACTAGAAGTTTTCAGCTCCACTCTCTTTGACAGAGAAACCATAAAACAACTATACGCAATCAGTCAAGTGCATTTAGAGGGAAACGAATGTGGACATTCATTGTTATAGCTGTATCTCCCAATATCAGCAACACAGCAAAAGCAATGGTTTGAAAGTATCAAGCATGGTATTTCCTCACAACAGGTATGCAAGATTTACCAAGTGGTGTACGCAACGAACAATTTGATTTTGGTTCATCAGCTTCTAATAAGAATGTAAGAACCAAAAGGAAAAATAAAATGAAATGTGCAATATATCCAAGATCTTCATGATATCAAGAAACGTTCTTCAGTTTTATTTGTTTAATTCTTTTGTGTAAGAGCAATACATGGTCAGCATGGACTATGGACAACTCTAAGCAACAAGTTATAAATCAGCCACATCATCATGCTCTATTTCCATTTTCTAACCTTATATCTCGCTATCATTGAGTTATCGAGCTCAAATGTGTGGTCAGGCCTGTGCTGCTGATTGAATCTGCCGGGAAATTTAGAGCTGGTACTGTAGCATGCTTCACATAGGTCAAAGCCAATTTTCTCCCTTGCAATCTTTACACCTATACCTATTTCTCAATGATGGGATACATCTGCAGCAAATAATGTCACTCAAATAATCACTAGCAGACACTGGACAAGTAGTTCTATAAAAAGAAATATATCAAAGAAATAGTCACTTATTAATAACTCTGAATCAAGAGAAAGCTGGTGGTTTTTCCTTCAATGAAAAGCAGACAATGAATAATATAGCCACCCGTTTCTTCTATATTAATGTTAGTGCGGTTATCCACGTCTTTTATATTTTTAATGCACACCTTGCATAGCTTTGCTAATATGAATATATGTTGACCAGCAGGTGCCAGGTATATAAGCAAAAAATGCATATTTTAATAAAGTTAGACTAAAAAAAATAAAGACAAAGACAAATGGGATGACAGGCGGCAAATTGAAAAACTTCCACCTGCCACCAACACAGCAACATGGGCTTTTGCCCAGACTGTTATGTTTAATTTGGGTGCCTGTCCAGCCGTGGAGTCCCAGCCCAGATCGTCCCGGTCTGGGCCCAGAACCCACTACCATTTGCAGTTCAAGTTAAAATAAGAATGTTAAAAAACCTTGTATTCATGTGTGGGAACTTACTCCACATGAATCACAGCCAACTCCAATTTGAACATCTGATGATTCCCCATGAAACCATAACTGGCCATCCCCTGAATTATGAGATGAATTAAGTATCTGTTCCTCTGCTTGTGAAACACCTACAATGAAATATCAGCCCAAGTCAGGATAACAAGATTGCCTCAAAGGTCAATGAAAAGAACAAATATGATGTTTCAAACATAAAGATAGATAAAATCTTTTAATGCAGCAAAAGTGCTAACACACCAGCACAATGGGAACAGTTAAAAGACTAAACACAAATCTTACTTCTATCAACCTCTACAATTATGATTCTGCATCAGAACTATCATCCATGTTCAGAAGTTGAAAAAAAACCTGCCTCCCAAGAGAAAAGGCATCAAATTGCTAGAACTATGGAGTTCGACGTACAACCCTCAACTAGGGCTCCGTTATAAAGGATTTTTAACTTTCAAAATATTGTCAAAAAAAGACATGCTGCTAAAACTTAAAGCTTACCGGATAATAATTCCCCTTTTTGGCCTTGTGTTCTTTCAAGCCCCACACCCTCCTTCCTTGTCATATGATCTCTTGGGAATTGTTCTTCCAAGAAATGATCCAAATCCAAGCAAACATTAGGAAGACCTCCAGGATGGGGGCTTCGGCAAACTTGACAATTAAGAGGTCCATCAACTAGGTCGGATAGACAAGATACACAATATACTGTTGTGATAACCAATATTAGAAAGTATTAAAAGAGTTATTCAAACAACTAAACAAAAAACCAAACATTTTCATGTCTACTTAGAATATCAAAACTCACCGTGGCCACAGTTAAGGACAACAGGTCGAAAAAGCAGTTTTTTACATAGAGGGCAAAGTACATCATCCAAAGAGACTTGCTCGGTGGTGGTGCTCTTAAATTCATTCTCTGGCAAGTCATTGATATTGATCTTGGGGCCATTAGAAGATTCTTTGACATCCTCTACAACACCATAATTATTTCATATGGAATAAGATCTCATAACAATATGCTGGTTTACTAAAAGGATAGACAAGGAATGAGCAACCATTCTTACCAAGACAAGCTCCGTCAGAAATTACATGATCCAAAACCTGTGGTGAGAAGCAGTCCAAATGTTTCTCTTCCTCTGCGAGAATAAAATTTGTAATGGTAGTTGAAAATGCTCAATCTCAAGCTATATTCACAAACTAGTTTGATTGTTTCAGGCAGACACAAGATCTTAGGTTGTGCAATGTACAAAAAAAAGAAAGAAAAGAAAAGAAAGCATAGAAGCATGCACCTTCACAAAATACACAATCATAAACAATCGTATTTTTTTTAGTTAAAGGAGCTACACAATAGTTGGTCATTCATATATTTTTGTTGCCTTAAAGTTTTATGCATGCACAAGCTGGTTCAAACCCATTTATGTATTTTATTTCGTTTTAAAAAATAAATGAAGTCTGGGCCTTACCCCCATTTCAAGTTTACTAGTTTCCCTAAGTCTATGGTTTGGGCTGGTCAAAACACCTTAAGAAGCCAAGCCTTCCCATTTACAAGCCTGGGTTTGCTTCAAGAAAGTAATAAAAAACGCATAGACCCAAAATAATATATGACTTAAAAAATAGTTGGGTGGCCTAAGTCTACGCAGCACCCAACAAAGGCAAGAATGAGCCTGTCAAATCCTACCTTCTTCCTCTCCTCGTCTGCTGGATGTGCTTGGCTTGCCTTGATTCCACACTAAATGAAAAACCATGCTAGGTACTACTCATTAACTCAACTATATGTTAGCTCTTTGCAATTATAAACATTGCTATTGCTAATCTGTGCTACCTGCGCACACTGCACAGATCTGCATCTTCTCTTTAAATACAACAATAGAAAGGGGCATCTTTGGATCACATGTTATCTACATGATCCCACTATACTTAAAATTTATCCATCTATTTCACTTATCTCCATTCCATTCTACACCCAATCTTAATTTTTCCTTCTGTTTTCTACCACAATGTTCTATTTTTTAATTACTTATCTTTTTATTATCCTTTAGAAAGACTATATTTTTTTTTTCTTCTCTTTTCTTGTCTTTATAAATGGATTCCAATCTTTCTAGTCTTTTTAAAATGGTCTTCATAAATTTAAGAATTTAATGTTACTTTAATATAAGTTTCAATATGATTTATATCCTCTTATTTTATCCATCCCTATAAAAATAATATGATTCACTTGTATAATATCAAATATTCTCCACGCCGGATGTGTCCATATCTGTATCCTAGTAACACTGCTTTTGTGGCGTTCAACTAAAATCTATCACCATGCCTTTCTCATGTAAATCACACCCGTAAAAGTACATTTCTAAATTAGAAAGTCAAATGAGATAGGATGTAGGTAAAAGGCAGTTTTGAAGGAAATTTCTGAATCAGAAAGTCAAGTGGAATGGGTATAGGTAAAAGGCAGTTATGAGAGTTGTAAACACAATAATCAGCTATTCCGCTAAATAATAAAAGCCTATATTTAACTATTTCTATGCATATGCAATCATAATGAGAGCAGAAGTTATCTGGCAAACTTCTACATTAGTTGGCCGTGAGTGAGAAATGATAACAACCATAGTGTTCTCATAAGTTCACAATTAAGAAATCAGGAATCAGACCACAGCCTGCTTGTCATTCACAGTGGATTGTCCTTAAACTCATCCTTCAAAAAGGGTAAATGCACATATAAGACTAGCGAGTCTTGCAATATCGGTTATGTCTCAAAACAACCGAATATATAATTACCCAAATAACAGGTGAACAAACAACCTAACTGTATGCCTAAAGAAACTTTAGTCTCAAATTATTCAAGGAAACTTAAGTCAAATGGTAGATTAAAAGCCAAAACAAGATTGAAGGCAACACCAGCAAACTCTATTTAGAAGGACTTACAGGGCCTTGAAAGTGTCAAACTGGGAAAAGCAAACTAAATTTGATACATGCAAAATAGTAACTCTCAGGTGTAAAGACATGCACAATACTACTATATCAGCTATTCAGGAAAAAAACTCCCTCAAAAATAACAGAGCCATTTAATCACTGTGATTGCTATATAAAAATGTATGAATTCTGATTAAAAATTCTAACTTATGGCACATGTATTTCAATAATAAAAAACAGAAAATTAGGCATATAAGAAAGTTGTTCTTGACAAGTAAGAGCCCACCTAAAACTTCCTCTTCCCTTCTTTTGTAAGCCAGAGGTTCAATTTTCAGGAGCAAAAGTGGAGCAACCAGCAAATACTGGGAAAATGATAAAAAAGTTTTCGACAAATAGGACACTGGGAGGCTCGTTCAGCATGCATGGCCTTATGCACACACCAAAAACATGACATGTGGCCACATGCTGCAACAGTAAAAATGATAAAACAATGATAAGGTCATGAGCACAGCTCAACCTCATAAGCAGTGAACCATTCTTACCAAGAACAACTGGCTTGTAGAGGAGATCGCTGCAATAACAAAATGGGAGAATCAATTACAAATTTAGACATGTAAAAGGACTAGGATACTTAAAATCTGATAACACAATTTTCTAAAGACAGTTAGCCATCAAAGAAGCTTGATTTGTGAAATTAAAACATCACAACATAGTTAAAAACAACATAGAAAATGGCAATCTTTCCAGCAAGAGCAATGCCATTTGTCTAAATACATTACCAAATCGACCACATAAATAATTGACGGCCATTAGTAATTGACGGCCATTAGACATTTTCGCAAATTTCCAACATCACCATCTGGTCCATCTCCAGGCAGACTGCGTGGTTTTTAATGCTTTGATGGATCCAATTAGTAAATTATTTTGTACATATAATATTACTCCTCTTCCACTTATATTCCTACTCTCAGGCAAACCGATAATGAATTCCATAGACATGCAATTTGCCTCAAAATCAGTGATCAATGAATTGTAATAATTCATATTTTCAAAAAACAAAATCCAATATCAAGTTCAATGTATTAAATTATCTTGCTGTCAATTATCTATTCTATCAAAATTTCGGATAATACTCAATATTGCGTTTCCCTTTGTCATCACGCCTCTCTTTCCCTCCCTCAAACCACCCCTGGCTCCTATGTCAGATGAATCCTAATCCCAAAACCAACAATAAAAAAACAACAACAATCCCAAATCGGTTAAAAACTAAGATGATTTCAAATCGCAATCTCCGAGCAAAACAAACCAATCAAACACCAGCAAAACAAACATCCTTCTTATTTCCGCTCAATTTCTTCAGTCTCCGATCATTCCAAACGATTCTCTCGATCATGTTTCCAAGCATCCCAGAAGATCTAGTAGAAACAGAGGAAAAAAACATCGATCGGTGAAAGATAGAGTTCGAGAGACAGAGAAAATCTCACAGGCAAATGCAGCACTGGAAGGAGGAGTGGGTGGAGGACTCTGAGGCGGCGTCCTCCATTGACACCGGCGACAGAGAGGCCGACGAATCCAATGGCGGTGGCTCCGTGGCAGCCATTGAAGAGCGGGAGCAAAGGGACCTAATCGCCAGCGAAAACGATATTTATAGAATCGTGTGATTTACTTATTTACGAAGTAGTCCTTCAATTTTGTAAGGTTCTTGAGAACATCTGAAGCACGAATCACGATACATTATCAATGGTTGCGAGTGCTGCAGATAAGCTGAGGTTTTTATCAAAATTTACCACCCCGTTAATAGAATGAATATATATATATATACCAAAAAAACTCTTTCTTGTTTTATTTTTTATTCATGATAAATTATATAAAAAATTTATATCCACGGTTTATGTGAAAAATGAGTGTGAGATATTCAAATATCTTAAATTCAAAACTCATTAAAAACAATATTAATAATAATAAGTTATCAGTTGTAAATATGAATTAATTGATAAGTTATTTGAATTTAAATCATGTAAAATTAGGCTAATATTAAATTACAGTATTTTATATTTTTTAAGTTTTTGAATTCAATTAATCATACTGACAGGCAGTGATGAACTACTGTTTATGCATTGTAAAATAAGTAAATAATAGTACATAGGACTATAGATTAATTTTAATTAAATTTATAATACAATTAATGATACTGCCTTTTAAAAATTCTTATAAATGAGTTTTACCAGTTCTAACAAGTCCAATTTCGTGGCGTTGAATATTGACTCATTTAGGCTAAATTATTTAAATAATCACTTTAGTTTGAGTCATCGAATTTAAAAAAAAACATTCAATTAGATGATTCAACTTTAAAATCATTATTATTTTAATCACTCATGTCCATACTGTTAATAAAAATTTAACATGGTATGACATATCACATAATTTTTACCATGTTAAGTCACACCACATCACACACTAATTCCATCTAATCAGTCGTGTGAGTATTTTTTTAAATTAATTGATTAATTAATTTAATAAAAACTAATTTTACTAAATAATAATTATAAATAAATATAGTAAAAAAAATGGCCACATGATTGGTTGAATGAGATTAATAGGTGATGTGGTTGACATGACAAAAACTATATCACGTGTTATGTAATGTTAAATTTCTATTTAACAGTGTGAGCATTAGTGGCTCAAATATAAACAATTTTAAAAATGAGATACTAAAATGATTTTTTTTTTTTTAAATTCAATGACTTAAAATTAAGTGCCTATTTAAATAATTTGCTAGCTCAAAAATTAAGTTTGGAATCATTTGTTTAACTTAATAAATTAAATAAAGTCAAATTTACTGTATATTATTAACACATAAAAAATACTTTTTAAACAATAAATAAATATACATTAATATTTATTTTTAAATGACAAATAACGCCATTATAATCTTTGAACTATACAGAATACTTAATTAAGTTATTGAATTGAACTGCACAAATATGCTTTTTTTTTCTTTTCACAAATATTTCAAAAAACGTTTTATGGCATAGACATAATTTTCAGATTTTGCAGGGGTATGCGCGTCAAAGTACTTTATAATTTTTAAATAAATTACTCAATTTGATGGCAAAACCATGTGAGCAATCGTCTGCCTCGGGATGCGTGTTCTAGAATTCGGCGCTAGAGACACCGGTTTTCACACGTTCCTTCCCGCGACCGCGAAACTTTTTCCGCGCACGTGCGAAGCGCCACCCCAGAAACAGCCAGTTCCGAACCTCGGTTCCTCCGAACCAAACACCCATCCAACCGTTCACTTGCCTCGTGATCAGAGATACCCAAGCGATGGCCTGGCGTACGGCAATGGTCTATTTATAGAAAATTATGAAAAAGATGATAAAATTTGAAGATCATAGTCTTATCCATATATATTTTTTAAATTTTTATAAAAAAAGTAATACAGTGATTATCTGTTTAATACCGTTAATACGGTAAGTTTGTTTGAGAATACAAAATTTAAAAATAATTTTTTATTGAAAATAAGGCCTTTTTAATTTTCTTAAAAGCTTCTTTTGCTTTAAAGCTAATAAAAAATAAAAAAAATCGAAGAAAATTTCCTTGCATTCTAATCTTTTTTTTATCAGAAGAATAAATATAAAAGCAAGTCAAACCGCCAACCCAAATGCTTGTCGGTGCACGTGGTCGAATAATGGACTAACACGTGGAAGGTCAAATAACGAAGCTTGTATTCCTAGTGCCTGTAAAAGGAAGTCATACTTTCCGAACCTCCTTGATCATGAGACCAGATCCCAAGGCACGGGTTCTCCCGCTCGCGATCTCCGTTCTTCTTTTGCAGCTTCGGATCCGGGCAGCTGAAAAGGCCTTGATCGCGAGGCTCGGTTCTCTCTCTCAAATTTTTTTTTTTTTTTTTTCGATATCCTTCAGGCTTGAGATTTCCCTTGTGCTCCTCCCCCTCGTGCCAAATTTTGCAAAAACCCTAGAATTGTTCTTCGATCGCACCGCTTTCTCTCTCTCGGTGTTCCCCACTCTCCTCTGGATCGCTAGCTCTTCCAATCCGGGAATCTGTCAAATCTTCTTCCAAAGTATGCCCAGGATTTTTTTTCGCTTTTTAATTAAGTTTTGTGATTATTTTCGTTAATTTGGAATTTATGCTTGATTTTTCTACAGAGTTGAAAACTGGACGTTGAATTCAAGTAGGAGATTGATAATGCCGTCTGAAGCTGCTCTTGAAATCTCGTGATATTCGTGAGGATTTGTGCGAGCTGTACTGATTTTGTTTTTTGGTGTGATCGTGGGTGTTGCATGCTTGGTTTTGGTGTTGTTTGACGGAGAGTGAACTATGGCTCAGATAATTTGTAAGGATAAAATGTGGGTACTTTGTTGATTTTGTGTGTGTGTTTGTGTGACAAAGTGAGTTTTTTTCTTTTTATGTGAATGCTTTCCACTGGCGTTGCTCTGGTTTCAGGCTTGATGTTTATATTTATGGGATTATTTTTCATAACGAAACTCGCTAATCGACTGCCAAAGTTTCATGGCTGAGGCGAAGGTTGCGGCGAACCAGTAGGTATTTACTCCTTCCTTTTTTTTTTGTTTCTTCTGTTCTTGTTCTGTTTCATAAATAAATTTTGTCT
>CACTHL010000760.1:0-220093 GCA_902712375.1 Dioscorea dumetorum
TAAAGAAGAATACAATAAGCGAAGTATTGGATACCCATATAGATGAATTGTATGTAGAAAAAACCTATGAAGAAATTCTCGGGCAACTTGAAATATATATAGAAGGATTAATGAAAAAAATATGAGTTACCATTAATCCAAGAAGTACAAGCACACGGTAAAATAGGATAAGCCAAGTTGACCCTAGTACTAGTAGTCCACCATGAGGTTTTGTTTCAACAAATCAAACAAGGATGACCCAACCTATACAATTTTCATCAACCTACGAATTTACTCAACAGAACAACCATATAGTATAAGAAGGGGCAAGCCCGGATCCCTTAGAAGTAATTAAAAGCATGCCAAAACAAGATAATAAAGGAAGTATGTTAACTTTAACCACAGTTCATCCTAAAAAATGGCCAGAGCTCATCAGATGGATGGGAGTCCGATGCTATGAATGCAATAGGAAGGATATCCCACCAATTAGATGATTTAGGAACGTAAACTTTATTGAAAATTTGTTAGGAACCACAAGAAGAGAATTACTTAATAGCCAAAAAATAATATTTCCTACTGAATATTAAGATATGATTAGAATGGCCGACAATCCGTACAATGTTACAAATCGATTAGACAAATAATCTTGGAAACTAATCCCGCCGGGGAGATACCTTACTTCAAGATAATGGGGCTCGAGATTTAGAAAGACTACAAATAGCTAATTTTAATGAAATAGTAAAATTTAGTCAGATGTATATAGCCTTAGCGGCTAAAAACGAGAAGAGCCTTCACTAGGACAAGAATTAACCAAAAGATGGTTTAATAAATTGCCAAAGCCTTTAGGAGATCTTATTTATAAATCCTGGATAGATGAAGGAAATGAAAATATTGCAAGAATAGGACATGCAATCATGTTCACTTTTGAATATTTGAAAAAAAATGCCTAGAAGCAGAAGCAACAAGACAAATCTCTAGTTATAGCTATTTTAATAAGATATACATACCAGCAGTATATAAGGAATATAAACACAGGAAGAGATTAAAAAGAAGTCAATACTATAGAAAAGGAAGGCCCAAATACAATCATGTCAAGAAATTTAAGCTACATAAACCGCCCAGGAAATGTAAATGTTATGTCTGTGGTGTTGAAGGTCATTATGCTAGGGAATGTAGGAATAAGACTGTTAATAAAGAAAGGCTAAAGCTATTTCAAGAACTTGAATTAGCAGATGAGTTTGACATTGTTAGTCTAGATAGTAACGATAGTGAAAAGGCTAGTGACATATGTAGCATATTTGGTAATGATAAAATGGAACAACTAGTAGAAATAGGAAACTTAGTTGATTTTCAAGAAACCTATGGAGTCCCAGATTGGACTCAAGACCACGGATAAATGGACTTGATTAGTAAGCACCAAAAATTTATGTTGCTAGGACAACAAACAATAGATCAAGATAACTAAACACAAAGATTACTTTATCACAATTTGATAAAAGAAGAATTTGAAGAATTTATAATAGAGCAAGATGATGAAAAAAAGGCACTAGAGGCTGTAAATTTACTAATTGTAAGTTTAGGATATTTATTATCTACAGGAAGAAATATTAGAGAACTAATAGATTTCGTGCAAGAACGTAACTTAGGTAAAATCAAAAATTTGAAGAAGCGGAAGGATGGTAAAATATTAAAATGAATAGTATTTCCTTCCTGTATGCAATAATTAGAAACATTTATATGTATGAGATTAATTGTTATATTCATACTAGGGATAGAGAACAATCACTTTCTCATTATTCAAGGATTACTTTTCTTTATTCCATTTTAAAAGAACTTAGAGATTTTTATTATAATTATGGCCCATATGTATCCACGGAACCTTTACCTTTTAATCTATGAATAAAGATCAAGGGATTAGTTATAGTTTAGACTAGAACCCTAAATACCTATTAGATACATATCATATAATAGAAAATTTCCACTAGTGTAAGTATGAATTTGAGCCTTTCAAATATAATTTTAAAGATAGATGTGACAAATGCTTTTATTATCATGTACTAAAGCATAGAGTACCATGCTTTAAATGCCAATTATGATTATGTAGAAGGTGCGCCAGGAATCTTTTTAACTTTACTTTTGAACAAATGGAGGATACAGCTTCACGCTGCAACCTAGGGACAAGAGACGAGATAACGAATTAATTAGACAACTCTTGCATAGGATTCGTGATTTAGAACAACAAGTAGTCACACTCACGATAGAACTATATTCTCTCAAATCTAAAGGTAGGAATATTATAATCACCCTGAAGTAGAAATAGAAACTCAAGAAATAGAGGACACAATTCTAGTAAGTCAGGATAGGAGATATAATAATTTACTAAATTTACATTTTGCAATAGAATTTAAAGATGGGTTTAAATTACCTATTTATGGTATTATAGATACAGGAGCAAGAAAGAACTATATCTCACAAGACATAGTTCTACATAAATACCAAGAACAAGTAATTAAGCCATCAGTAGTATATGATGCTTTCGGAAATAATATCCCACTAAATAAAAAACTAGTAGATTGTACAATACACATTAATAATCAGACTTATACCGTATCCTTTACTTGGTTAAAACCATTTCAAAAGAATAAAGCTACCTGGTTTATTTTAGGTATGGGCTTCATTAGGCACCAGTCGGGAGGACTAATAGTACATGGAGACTTGATTTCAATATTTAAGAAAGTAGATGTCGTAGCCACTACCCCTTACACTAGTAATATTTTATCACAAGAAGAATTTGAGTGGGAAGAGCAATGTGAGCTCCAGATAGACCACCATGAGTTGACACTACTAAGATCTAGGATAGAACCTTTATTAGAACAATTAAAAAGATAGGGAATTATTGGAGAAAACCCTCTTAAGTGTATAGAAAAGACTAAGGAAGAATGTAAGCTAAAAATAATAAACCCTGAACTCAGGATTACGTGTCCCATAATTAAGGCGACACCATAGGAGCAGAAAGAATTTGAAATGCATATTAAAGAATTATTAAACTTAGGAATTATTGAAGAAACAAATTGTCCACACAGAACAAGAGCTTTCATAGTAAATAAACATAGTGAAATAGTTAGGGGAAAGAGTAGAATGGTTTTTAATTATAAAAGGTTAAATGATAATACAGAAGAGGATAAGTACCCTCTTCCTAGCAAAGAAGCACTCATACAAAGGATTAAGACTTTTATTTACAGTAAGTTCGATCTAAAGAGTGGATTTTGGTAAGTAAGAATGGAAAAAAAAGGTAGGAAGTGGACAGCTTTTATAACCCATAATGGTCACTACGAGTGGAAAGTAATTCCGTTTGGTTTGAAAAATGCTCCACAAATATTCCAAAAGAAAATGGATAATATTTTTAGGTTTTGTCCCTTCATAATAGTTTATATAAATGATATTTTTTATTTTTAGCACAAGTATTACTCAGCATATTGAACACCTAATCATTTTCTTTAATAAATGCAAGCAACATGGACTAGTCCTATCAGAAAAAAAAAATGAAGATAGGATGTAGAAAGATAGAGTTTTTAGGAGTCCTTATAGGACAAGGACATGTGGAATTGCAAAACTATATAGCTGCAAGCATATTAAATATGCCAGATAAGTTAGAAGGAATAACCCAGATCAGATCTTTTCTTGGAAAATTAAACTATGCTAGAAACTTTATCCCTAACCTTAGATAATTAGCATGACCTTTGTACATGAAAACAAAACAAACAGGAGAAAGACGGTTTAATAATGAAGATATCAAATTAGTCCAAAAGATAAATGATGTTGTCAGAAAAATAAAGCCATTAAAGCTGCCACCACCAGAGTCCTATCTGATTATAGAATCAGATGGTAGAATAGGAGGATGGGGAGCTGTACTAAAATACAGACCTATGAAAAGTAGTCCTGAAAAAGAAGAACAGGTCAGTAGATATGATAGTGGAACCTATTCCACTCCAATAGCCAGTACAGATGCAGAGATTTTGGCCACAATTAAGGCCATTGAAAATTTTAAATTATTTGTTATATCATCAAATGAATTTTCATTAAGAACTGACTACCATGCTATTGTCTCATTTTATCATAAAAAATCAGAAAATAAATTATTTTTGAACAAGTGGCTGTGCCGCCATCGTACCTCTGCAGAAGCGAATCCAGAACGGTCCTATCTTGGAATACAGCTTCCACCTCAGTGAATGCCGCAAACGGTGTCTTTTGGATGATCTCCCAATGTCGGGAGGTCATGTGGACTTTCAATTCGGCTAAAGTCTCCACCACCGGTGTCAAGTAGCAACTCCCCTTGACTAAGTTTACCGCCATAATCACAATACTGCAACAATGACAACACTTGTTAAACAGAGACCTCGGTTTAAGTAAGTTTTTAAGCGGAAAACTTGAATCTTAAACAGAGATATCGTTTATTAAACAGTGACCTTGTTCCTTAAACGGTAACCAAACAATTTAAACGGAGACATAAGGTTTTAAACAAAAACTCATTTCTTACACGGAAACCTCATTTTACAAACTGCAACCATATCAAATGAAAAGGAAACATACATTACAACCATTACACAAATCAAAACAATCGAAAAACTCTTTCAATGATCGTGTACATAGACAAAAATGTAAAACAAAAAGAAAACCCTATCCGACAACTCTCCCCTGCACACTAACAAAACCCCAACAGAGAAGTCCCCCTGACCTTCAACATCTTCCAATAAAAACAGAATCACAAAAGAAAACCGACAAATATCTCTCGTAACGGAGTATTTCAAATAAAACCAAATGACAACTTCTTCAATACCTTCGACCGCAAACCGACGAAGTGCCGAATACTTGCCATGAGTGATTGAAGCTTAAGAACCAGGTTACGGATGATGTCTACGGGAGACAACTTCGGAAAGGGAAAAGCCGAAGAGGCGCAATCGAGAAGAAAAGCATATACGGACGTCTCTTGGGATTACCCTAAGGAAAATGCCCAACTTTTCAAAATTTCCAAAGGTAACGGCTTCCCATGCAAAAAAGGGTAATTTCATCCATAAAATTCAAACATAACTCCGTTAACCTCCGTTGAAATCTTTGGGGGTTTGGAAAATATTGTCTTTAAAAAGAAGGGGTTTTAAGGCATTTCAAAATTAACGGGGTGTTTTTGGCCATATTGCAAACTTATGGGTTTTTTGGGAAATTTTCACTTAATTATAAATAATATCATTGTGTTTTTTGTAAATTCAGACAAATATGCAAATAAACCCATAACTATATTTATATTATATGTATATATATATATATAGCCCATTTTGTCGAACCCAAAGCCAACACTCTTCTTTGTTTCTTTTTCTCCAGTTACTACCTTCCTTCTTTCGGAGCTCCGGCCATGGCGCCGGCGAGATGACCACTGCTAACGCTGCCAGATCACCGCCTTACAACCCTAATCCCATGGCTACCCTCCCCCTCGTCGTCTCCCTCAACTGTCTTGAAGACCCTAGTCTCGAGCAGGAAACCCTCGCCGGCCTCGCCACCGTCGAGCACGTCGGCCTCTCCCGTGTCTCCGATGGCCGGATCGAGTCCGCTGCTGCCGTCCTCCTCCATTCTCTCGCCTTCCTGCCCCGCGCTGCTCAGCGTCGCCTCCAGCCCTGGCAACTCATCCTCTGCCTTGGATCCACTGACCGCGCCGTTGACTCCTCACTCGCCTCCGATCTCGGCCTCCGCCTTGTTCACGTTGACTCCAGCCGCACCGAGGAGGTCGCCGACACCATCATGGCTCTGTTCCTCAGTCTACTACGCCGGACTCACATGCTTTCCCGGCAGTCCTCCTCGGCCGCATCCGGATGGCTTGGCTCCATCCAGCCATTCTGCCGAGGGATGCGTCGATGCCGGGGGCTTGTGCTTGGAATCATCGGGAGATCCGCTTCCGCTAGGTGTTTGGCCACCAGGAGCCTTGCTTTCAGGATGAGCGTTCTGTACTTTGATTTCCATGAGGTGCCCTACTCTTTTGTGGCATTTTTGCTTGTTTGCTTGCTGTTCTTAGATTTATTGCAATTCTCTCGCATGAGCATGGACGACAGAATAAGTAGTTGAGGAAGAGAGACTGAAAGATTAATCTAAAATAAGACTGATAAAACAAGATTGCGGCCGAATTTATATGGAAATCTTCGATTATCAAGTGGGGAAAAAGTACTATGCCGCTTTTGAGGAAAAAAGCAACTTTTATCGTTTTGCATTTGTGTAGTTTTGACAAAAAGTCAAGCGTTATTTAGCACAAGTTGCTTGCAATTTTTACATGGGAACATTTTTGAGGCATAAGAACTATCTCGCTTTTGATAAAGTTTGGAACTTTTTGGTATTTATCGAGCATGGTAGCCCATTTGGTGAATTCCTTATACGCCCATATTATAAAGTTGGAATTCAAAGGAAAGCAAGTGGTAGTGGTAGCTGGTCAGTATGTTATTGCTTTTACTTTCTAGTGGTTCGTCAGGATCATTCTCATGCAAAGGGCTTTATTTTGGGCTAACTATAGGGTTAAAATTTCAGAAAAGTTTTCACCTGTTGATCACTTAATTTGGCATTATGAGTTGTTTGGAATATGTGAAGTTGGAGGTGATTTATTTGCTTGGATTGAGAGATATTGAATCCTATGGTACATACATATAGATGCCATCTTACAGAAGTTGATACACATTTGGATCTTTTGAGCTTTATTGTAGCGATGCCTTAAAAATATTGATCTTTTTTTTTTGGGGTGTGTTTCTAAAAGTAAAAAACATTAGCTAATCCCCTTTATAAGTTTAGTTTATGCTCTAACTACTCCAGTTCGTCCTATAATTCTTCCTCGACCTTCAGTTACCCTAATATATATCTAGGTTGTGGCTTCATGCTGTTATATAAATTTATGTCTGCCAATGACTATAATAAGAAAAAAATAATTGAGAAAAAAAACAAGGTAGCAGGGATGTGAAAATATTTGTCCTGCATGACCATTGAACTTAGAAATCATATCCTAAAATATGCATTCATTTGTCCAAAACAGCAATATACAAGGAAACTGTACACTGTTGCCTTTATGTCATAAATATGGGCCTGCTGCAAAGAATTGATTTTCCACGAATGTGCTAAGCTCAAACTGGTATCTGATGACTTTTGATCGATTTTATACAGAGTAAAGGTAAATCAAGGCAACTGCCTTCTACATTCCCTCCTGCTGCCCGAAGAATGGACACACTCAATGATCTTTTGGCAGCAAGTGACCTTGTTTCGCTCCATTGCTCTCTAACAGATGATACTATGCATCTTATTAATGCGGATCGCTTGCAGCACTTAAAGCCTGGTCAGTTTTCTTAGCTCTGTCAGGCTCTCCCTTGCCCATCATTGACAATACCCTCATAAGAATTTCATTTTTGTTTGTATTTATATCTATTTTTGCACACAGGAGCATTCATTGTGAACACAGGCAGTAGTCAGCTGATAGATGACTGTGCCCTTAAACAGTTGTTAATTGATGGCACCATAGCTGGTTGTGCATTGGATGGTGCTGAAGGGCCACAGTGGATGGAAGCATGGGTATGGGCATTAACTTTTGGGTATGAATTGTATTCTTTGTGGATACATGGTGTGAAACTTTTGGTAGTAATTCTCATACACAGAAATATATGTTCATTACATATATGAATATAAATGTTTATATGTGTGTACCATTTGTATATAAAAATGCTTACTTTTCTTAACTATTTGGATGTGTGAGTTCTCTGATTGTTAACACTGTTTTATTGGAACACTGTCTTGAATAATGCCAAAAATTTACAAATTAGGGTTTCTAATCCTCTGCTTGCTAGTCATACATGCATAGATACTCATGTTACTATTGTCATCAAATCTTGATGCCCTCAGACATATCTTGATTTTTAGCTATGCTTAAATCATTGGATTTTACAAATCGTTTCTGAACCTCACATAATTTGGGTAATCAATGTGTTTGCTGTTGGATATCTTCATTGTCTATTGTATGGCTTATTGGCCTTACATTTACACCTATGATAAATTAAAGACTTACTTCATTCATTATTTCTTACCGCATGTGACATGCAGAGCCTTTGAATTGTACCTTTATTCATCTGAATTCTATCGAATGCGGTTAGGAATTTTGCATACTTTTCACTACTAACACAGGGTCTGCATCCCACTGCTTACACCATGATGCTTTTAGATAGGGAAAATGATCTCAAATACACTAAATTAAGTCATGAGAATTAAAAATTCTTTTGTGTTTTGAAGTGTTTTTTCCTCTAGATCCACCACACTGATGAGAAATGTGTAAATTGAGTTATGCTTTGACCATCATATAGTATTTATTCTGGTGTCTTGACAAGATCACTGCAGTTATGCGAAGGACATGTCGATAATCACATAGTCAAAACACCTAGAAGACTCTTTTATAATTTAAGGATTCCTTATAATAACATGGCCGCAGTGGTTCAAACAATTAGTGACTTGGTCAATGCTAATTTGCTGCTATCTTCTTGGAGCAGATATTTAGCTGAATTTGGATCGGTATTTATTTGACTGATTCAAGTTAAATAGATAAAATATTACTAGGAAGGAATGGAGTTTTGCTTTATTGCAGAATAGCAGTGAATGAAAAGCTCATAGTTGGAAAGAATGGCACGTGTCTCACATGAAAGAAATTTGATGATAGATTTAAATTAATATATCTGTCTGAAGTGAAGGATTCTGCCAGTTCTTTCCAGTGATAATGGCGGTTTGAAGAGAGATTAAATCCGTAACCAACACCCAAATGAAGTGATTGTCTTAACGGAATAAAGGATATGACCAGATATTTAAGGACCTAACAATGAATGACATGAAATGCTTGTACCTGGGACATATGCTATTAACAAGTATCTACTTGAAGTTTCCCATCAGTAAATGAGGTACGGGCTAGTATTTTCTAACAAATTGCATGCTATCTCATTGCTAATATTTTTGTTTCATTTTCTTCATGTTTTACTCTTCGCAATTGAGAACTACATTACATTGGATATTTTGTACCACTGGTAATTAGCTGGAAATGCTGACTTAAGGCTTTGTTGACATCTTTGTGAGTGAAAATTTAATGCTTCTGACAGGTGAGAGAATTGCCAAATGTGTTGATTCTTCCTCGAAGTGCAGATTACAGTGAAGAAGTTTGGATGGAAATAAGGGAGAAAGCCATGTCTTTATTGCAATCATTTTTCCTTGATGGAGTTATTCCAAAGAATGCTATCTCGGATGAAGATGAAGAACCTAGTGAAACTGGTTATGAAGATGATGTGTCAGATAAACAAGTTAAGGAAAGTACTCTTCGAATTTGTGATGATCAGATGACAGATGAAAGCCATTTAAGTGCAGCATTTAGTGAGAAAAAAGGTCTACATGAAACCAATGACCCTGAGAGTTCAGCTCTGTCTCAGAATATTCCGAGATCTGAGAGGCGACGTAGTCGATCAGGTAAGAAGGGTAAGAAGCGACCTGCTCATCGGCGGTCCCGACAGAAGTCAGATGAATTTTTAGCTGCAGAAAGAGCCAGCAATTCCATCTCACGCAGAGATGATGATACCGTTATGTGTGGCAGGGACCAAGTTTTGAGTTCCAGTTCCCGATTTGCATCTCCAGAAGATTCCAGGAGTAAAGAATCTCGTCTTCTTGAACCCAAGTTCGAATCGTCTTCTGGGAAACAGGTTCCATTCAATGTAGGACTTCGTAGAAATTCTGGTGAACTGCTGAAAGATGGCTTTGTTATTGCTTTACATGCTAGAGATCACCCTGGATTTCATGTATCCAGACAGAGGGTTCCAGGTGGTGGATGGTTCCTTGATACTATGTCTAACATAACAAAAAGAGATCCTGCTGCTCAGTTCCTTGTTGCATTTAAAAGCGAGGTATATGTTAATTAAAACTTCTATTGCTTCTGTTATGATTTCCCTCAATGGCATCAAATGCCAATTTTCTTAATTAAATGTGACTTATATTGGGAATGACAATGAGTGGTCATTTTCTTGTCCTTCTCTGATGTGATAGAATATCTATTTTTTCTTTCCAGGATGAACTTGGATTGCGTTCATTCACTGCTGGCGGAAAGTTACTGCAGGTTAGAATTACTTTCATTTGTTATCTCTCAAAGCATCTGAGGCTGAATATTTCGAGAAAACATAAGAGAAGGATTTATATTATACCTGTCAATTAATAGAAGCAAAAAGAGCACCAAGTGCATAATTTTTTTGCATAAGAAAACCAATCAAGAATTATCAATATATAACCAAATGCAAGAGGTTTATTCTGTGTCACTTAGCTGTTTCTATGGATAGAGAAATCTAAAGAGAAGAAGGGTATCTGGGTATTATTATAATATCCAGGATAAAAAGATGAGGAATAAAACAAACACAAATATATGGGTGATTATTATCCATCAAGGAGAAATCGTGACTGTCATCTAGCTTGGAAGGAAGAAAAAGGGGGGGCTCAGGGGTTGAGGGGGATTTTTTAAATTTGAGGTGACGCTTGGTTGGGGAACAAGAATAGAATGGTACCTGGCGTAAATACCAAAACACTCCCAAGAATAAATAGAATTATAATGCTGGTAGATCTCCATTTTCAAGAAGTGGATTATTCTACTCTTTTTTTTTGTATCAAATTCTTTAAACAGGTCAATTTGAAACCATTTACATAGGCTGTAATTTTAAACTTTTGATTTGCTATGCCTAAGAAGTTGCGAGCCTATTTGGCTTGTGCCATGACCACCCTCTGTTCAACTGGTTCAGTGTTTCATGTTGTCCACGGCTCCATGTATACTTCTCCGTGGTGCTGATTGGTCTGCGGATTTAGCCACCAAGAGTGGCAACTTCTGTAGATGGGAAAGAGGTATCGCGGAGGCTGTAACATTTTCTGTTTGTAATTTGCTTTAATCAAATGAAAACATCTCAATTACCCCAAGATAATAAAAGCCTCTAGGTTTTAGTGATTGGACTAAAAACCCTAGCTGCATCAGGAATAAATAATTCTGCTTGAATGTTTATTCCTGTTCCATTTTGTTCCTAAGCATTTAAATTTTTGTTTCTCTCAACGGTGTGTCTAGGGGCGGTTTGGTGGAGGGTTAAAAGTGTGGGATTTAGGGAATCTTTTCACGTATTGGGTGGTGGAAAAATTTTTTCTGACTTGACCAAACTTTGACTTAATTGGTACGGAAAATTAAATATTTAAAATTAAGAACTTGTTTTCCATAAAGAAATAATAATAAATTTTATTGATATTAATAAATTTTTAAAATAAAGTAATAATTTGCTTGGTTGTTGGGGATTTGGGTTAGACCCCAGCCAAACACCCCTATGGAGTTATGATAGACACAGGGTGATTTAATATTCCTTTTGCTGGTTCGACTCACTTCATCAATCTGTTTGTTTTAAAGAAAGCAGTCTGTTCATCTTACAGATCTGTTTGTTTAATTTGTGATGTTAGATAAACAGACGAATGGAGTTCGTATTTGCAAGCTACAGTTTTGATGTGTGGGAGAGTTGGATGTTGGAGGGCTCTCGGTTGGATGAATGCAGACTTGTCAATTGCAGAAACCCATTGGTATGTATGCTTTCTATCTCACCCAGAAAAAAAATGCTGATTTCATAATTATCATTCGCCGAGTTGTATATTTTGACATGTTATGGATTTCCATACAAATATGATGAACATGCGTATTAGATTTTGGAAATTCCAATGTTATTTGTTTTGCTGATCTAGCTAAATAAATTCAAGAACCTAAAAGGGCCTAGAGAGTGTAGGTTTATTAGTTCATACTTCAAAGCAATTGTGTGTTCTATGCTAGATTTTTACCATGACTTACAAATATAGATTTTATTTCTCAATTCCAGCTTGTAATGTCAATAACCATTCTGTTTCCTTTCCTCTGCCTGGTAATTTCATCAATTCATGTCAACCCGAAATTAAAAAACCATCCCCGTCCTGGCGGAGGGTTATTGGGGTATTCCCTGACCCCAAAATGCAAAATACCAAAAAGTGAATACATTTAAATAATGCTTTTTTTTTAAATTCAACACCAAATTGGCATATAAATTTACATCAAACAAATCGCAATCTAATTACCATAATACTATCATCTATTATATACATTAGTATCAAACAAATCATAATCAAGAGATTAATATATCAAATATATTATCAACAAAACTCCGTCTCCCTACTAGACTAATAATCTAAATTAATTAGTTTAAAAAGTTTATATATGTGTGTGTGTGTGTGTGTGTGTGTGTGTGTGTGAGTAGTACATGTCGAGGGTTTTATTTAGTCATTTTTTTAGTAAGCAGTTATATTTATTTAATTATTAATAATTTGATAATTAAATAAGTATATGAGATTTTTAATTTTTTATTTAGATATTTGTTTTTTTAAGATAATATATAATATTTAAAATTACATTTCGGAGATGGAGCGGGCCAGGGCGGGGAGGGTATTTCTGTCTCCGTCCCCGACCCCTGAAAACTATCCCTAGCCGAGGCCCTGTTGGAGCCGGAAATCGGGTTTCCCCTTCGGGGCCGGGGCTAATTGATATCCCTACAACACACATGCAATTTTCTGATTGACATGTGCAATCAGTGACCAATAAGCTAAGATCCATTCTATAATTACGACTCATGTTACAATGAATCATCTGTCAAAAGTTATTTAAGGACAACAAAGTGAATGTAAATTCTGAACTCCTGTGTTACTATTAAAGACATCATTTAAATTATGCTTGCTGAAAGTCATTTAGTTATGGTATATTTCTCTTAATAATTTTAACCAAATTATTTAGTTCATCTCATTATTTATATTTGCCTCGGTTATTTAAAACGAGTGCCTGGTATCTATGCCAATGTTTTCAAATTATGCCAAAATATATCTACCCAGAATTTTTGTGCTCTTGCTTCTTGGTTCTGCTCACATGAATTTCCCGTGTTCAGCGTGGGTGCATTCTTCGAACCATAATTATTTTTGAGAACTTCCCATTTTGTTAAATGTTTATTTCTTTCTAATTTCATCCAGAGTTACTAGTAGACTTCCAGTTCCTGGTATCTATGCCAATGTTTTCAAATTATGCCAAAATATATCTACCCAGAATTTTTGTGCTCTTGCTTCTTGGTTCTGCTCACATGAATTTCCCGTGTTCAGCGTGGGTGCATTCTTCGAACCATAATTATTTTTGAGAACTTCCCATTTTGTTAAATGTTTATTTCTTTCTAATTTCATCCAGAGTTACTAGTAGACTTCCAGTTCCTGGTATCTATGCCAATGTTTTCAAATTATGCCAAAATATATCTACCCAGAATTTTTGTGCTCTTGCTTCTTGGTTCTGCTCACATGAATTTCCCGTGTTCAGCAAGGGTGCATTCTTCGAACCATAATTATTTTTGAGAACTTCCCATTTTGTTAAATGTTTATTTCTTTCTAATTTCATCCAGAGTTACTAGTAGACTTCCCAACCTATTGATTACCATTTAATGCATCTCACAATTGTGATGTTGCTTGTCCCAAGGAGAAGTTTGTGGAAAAGAAGATCCTCAACCTTCCCCATAGCCAGGTCATCAATGAGTTGGGAAGTCTTTTTGCTAAGAACAGCATTACTATTTCATCAAAACTATCCTGCCAATACTTGCTTATTTCGAGTTGAGAACAGCGTTTTTTTTCTTCTGGTGTTAGATAATATTAGCAGACTGAATAAACATGTCTAATCCAGTCATGCAAGGTTTATATATGTTTAATTTAGAAATAAGTATGAGTATGATGTACATTTCTGATCTTCAAACTGAAACAAAGTGAGGGGCAGACAAGAAAATATAGTGTCACATCTTGCATCTTTGTAAGCAGGTAATATATTATGCTTTGTTCTTTTGGACCAGCCATCAATCATGCAGGCCTGTCTTAAAGACGAATCAATCAAATCTCATACTCAGCTATTTTGTCTGTCATTACTGTTTCATCATTTTCGATAAATTTGTGATTCTAGCTCAATAATTTATTTTATTGTGCCTTTTTTTTTCTTCTGAATATGTTCTGTGATCTCTTGATCAAATTGCTGGAGTTTATTTGATTACTATCTTTTCTGGTATTCCTTGGATATTGTCTTGTATCTTTCTGAATGCCAATATGTTGTCCAAATGCAGACCATGAAATTTAGTTCCCGAAAAGTATCTAATGAATGAACGTATCATTGTTATTGATCTACACAACATTGCAATCACTTTGCGCAATTGTCTCTTTATGCAATTGGACTAAAAAGACCTTGATGTTCTTCGTCTCATAATTTCATGTGGTTTTTTTCTTACATACAAACAGGCCATTTTGGATGTACGCATTGAGATCCTTGCAGCAGTGGGCAAAGATGACGGTATCACTCGTTGGCTGAATTAAAGAAAATTGAACCAATTGGTGCTTTCGTTTTCACCACTTGTCATCCTCGTCTTCCTCTACTCTGTAAATTAGCCAATTTTGAACATATGTTGGAATGAGATGTACCCTCAACATGATGTATAATTCTTCTTAAAGTTGTTGTTGTTGTTTCCAAATCAACACCCAAGATTTTCATTGTTTGTATCTAAACACTTTTTGCCCTTTTTTTAAGTGTGAAGGAGTTATTCCAGTTGTCTCATACATGTTTTCATGCCTTTAGACTTCTATGTAATGTTATTTCAAATTGTAAGCTTTGAATTCTAGCACTATGTTTGGTTGGTGAATGAGTATATTATTTTTGCAATCAAAGTGTTGGGAATGATATATGTATATACTTATTTATAAAAATTTAATTTTTAAAGAATAAAGTAATTATTTTTAAAGTTATTGATATTAATAAATATTTATAATTAATTTGAGAAATAATATGTAAACTTAAAAATATTTAATTTTTATTAGTATTATAAAGTCAAATTTTGTAATTTCAAGTGAATATATTTCTCCCCAAACCAATATTTAAAAAACATTCCTTTATTCTTATTTTAAACTGAACATGCAAATGGACGTCTAATTTAAATCTCAACTCTTACACCACTTAAAATTTTATTATGTCTGCATGCTTTACGTTTAAATATACAACTCATTTAATACTCCAAAATTTATCATACAAACCTGTCTTTCATTTACACAAAACACATTACATCAATAAATCTTACATCAAAATAAAAATAAAAATTCACTTCTTAAAAATAAAAAAAAAAAACAAATCCTTTATTCCTTATTACTATCAATTTCATCAAATACAAAATACTTTCTAGACGTCTTCCATCAGAGAAGGACAACTTCCAACTTACTACAAATTCTACATATCCCAATCAAACTTATAACATTGGGATGAAAAAATACAAAAAAACAAAAAAAACCACATAATCATAATATTAATAATAATAATGATGATGATGATGATGATCATAATAATTACTGTTAGATAATTATCATGTGTTGTTATCAATTAAGTGGCTTTGACGAGAGGAGAACGAGGAGATAAAATGCCACGCGGAGTAAAAACCAACTCATCAAACCTCTTTGGCAAACTCAACCTCCTCTCAAACTTCTTCTTCTTCTTCTCCTTCATCTTCTTCTTCTTCTCCTCCTCCTCTTCACCAACCCTAAAAACAAACCTCCTTATCCTTCCAAGTGCTTCCTCCATTGTCTCACCATCCATGTTGGCAAAACAAACCCTAAACCACCCTGACTCACTGCAATGAAAAGATGCCCCCGGTGACACATTCAGCTTCACTTCATCAATGATAATCCTCCACAACTTGTTCTCACTCTCCACACTTGCACTTTCCAAAAGCCGGCGCAAATCCATCCAACAGAACAGTCCTGCATTGCTCGGCAAACACCTTATGCCGACATCGGCCAATCCCGACGTAAACTTCTCGTGCCTCTCGCGCAATCTCTTCGCATTCTCGATCATGAGTTTGCTAGTGAAGTCGTTATCGGCCAGCATCGACGCAAGCAAATGCTGCGTTTGCGTCGAGACGAGCCCGAAACTCGACATTCTCCGGGCACATTTCACCACATTGTCATTGTATGAGTAAACTATACCGACTCGAAAGCCCGGCATTCCCAAGTCTTTCGAAAGACTGCATACGATGTGAAGCAGGTTCGGGTCGTACTCTGTTGTTTTCGATGTTTCTTCTTCCATCACTTGCGCGACGCTTGTGAATTCGACGCCTTCGCCGAATACGGTCCCGGCGAAGATTTCGTCGCAAACGAGATGCAATTTCTTCTCGTTTGTCCACTGAAGAAGTTCCTTCAACGTGGCTTTGTCCATCATTGTTCCGAGAGGATTGGAAGGGTTTGTTATGAGTAAACCTTTCACTCTTGTGTTTGATTTTTCGGCTTTTTCGTATTCGGTTTCTAATGCTTCTCTTGTTATTCGGAAATTGTTCGAGCTTTTGCATTGCACCGGAAGAAGTTTCACTCCTGTTCTCCAACAAAAATCCCTCGCAAATCTGTGTGGGAGAAAAAAAAAAAAAATGCACTCATGATTGTTAGTTTGTATTCTGATATTATTATAAGCCTCTTATCAAGTGCTAATTACAAGAAAAATATCTAATGTTTAATATAAATATATATGTATATATAGTATCTATTATATACTAGTTGTATTTGTTTATTTTCAAATCCAACAATTTTTTAATAAAATTTATCAAAGTCTATTACAACATGAAATTAATGACATGGGATAGAGACACAATATATATAATTAATTACTATCATGCATAAGTAATATATTTGTTTTTTTTATAATTATGAACGAACCATAAGATGTCCGCAAATTTTCTAAATATATAATATGTTCTTCTTTTTATGCTGAAGGAGATTTGACGCTTAATTTTTATTTACTTAATAAAAGACTCAATACTAATTGACTCTAGAACAATATTTCAGTTAAACCAAATTCTAAACTTTTATTTTTTTTTCAAATTTATATTAAAATGATTATGAAATATTTGATCTTTTATTTTTTAGAAAAAATATTTAAAATTTTCTTTGTGATTTATACACTAAAACCCACAAAAAATATATATATATCATTAATGTAACATGGTATATGTGTGGCAGGAGCGTGAATAGAAGTACTTACGCGGGATAAAATGGGGTGGGGATGAGGAAAGCATCACCAGGGTCAGCAAGACAAAAAGCCATGATTTCTTGAGCACCGGTGGCCCCACCACTCATCACAATTCTCTCCGGGTTGACTTTGACTTTTCCCCCTCTGACTTTCTCCATGTACTGTGCAACAGCCTGCCAGTTTCCATATATCATCATTAATCACCACCCCCCTATAATTTCATATATTTATCTCTATCTCTTTCTATCTCTCTTTTCATATATATATATATATATATATTTTTTATTTCACTTCAAGTCTTCTCCAATCCCTGTTTCTTTATTCTTTATATGAGTCACCACTTTGAATAAAAGATCCATTTCCTTTTCATTTCTACACACCATTCTTTCTTTTTAATATATATTTTTATTTATAAAATTTTTTAATTAAACTAATACTGCCAACCTTAAGACAAGGAAGGGGATGCAGAGGTCATTAGTCTTTAATGTGTTCCTCTCTCTCTCTCTCTCTCTCTCTCTATATATATATATATATATATATATAAATAAATAAAATGAGTTGATGAATTACCTTGATGAAGGGAGGGAGGCCATGATAGTCTTGAAAAATGGCAACATCCTTGAACTGAGAAGCACCTTCTTCTGTGCAAATGGAAGCACTAGGATGTTCCTTAATCCATTCCACCATTAAATCATGACAAAGCTGAAATATATAAAAAAAATAAAATAAAATTATTTATTAACATTCTAAACAAATCATTACCAAAATATATAAATATATTTTCACAAAATATAAAACAAATCACGTCAAAGACAGTGCATGAAGATGATCATCCTTGTGAGCTGAAATATTGTAATATATCTATATATATATAGAGTGATAATGAGTAATTACCTGGTTCTCAGCAAGACCCATTTGGATAACACCATTAGGGTTATCAACAGGGTGGTAAGGATCATTATCATAAGCTTTCCATCCATCAAAGTATGAAGAGTTCTCTCCATGGCCATCATTTGTTGCAATCTTTGAAAGCAGTCCCATTTCCATTCAAGAACACAAGAGCAGTATCTCTTTTATGCTGTTAATGTATATTAACAGCAAACAAAAGTGAGAACTAGTTAGGGTTTTGAAGCATGAATGAATGCTGGGGGTGGTGGGTTTTATAAGCCACAAAGAAGAAGAAGAAGAAGAAGAAGAAGAAGAAGTAGAGAAGAAAGTTTGAATGTTCAAATTGAGATTATAAGACACGTGTGATTTCAATTCAAAGTGTTGGTTTAGAGTTTATTTTGCTGGTGATTATGGTGTTAATTGAGAGGAAAAGAGAGATGAAGACAAGTGGAACTTAAAATGGGAATTTGTTTCTTTGAATTGGTGGGCTGCTGGGAAGTTTCTGTGGAGGCAATTTGGACAGGATGTCTGCGTTGGCGCTGACGATTAAAATGTCACTGCTTTTTCCCCCCCTTTCTTTTTTCAGATAAACCCTCCTTGTTCTTCTTATTTGGTGCAATTGTGTTTGGGTTTCTCATGGATTTAAATTATATAAAAAAAAATTTTCTTTTTTAACTCAATACCAATAACATCTTGATTTTTAAGTATCATGTTTTTTTTTACATAAGATATTAATGTTTTTTATCAAATAGTCAAATTCAGACCCTAACTCACTTGAGTCGAGGTGAGACGTGCTTAAATATTAATTTCATGTATGTATATATTCTTAAGTTGGTTTATTTATCTCCATTTATATGTTAAAAAGATCTTAATATTTTTTTTTATTTTTATAATTCCTAAATGTGATTTTGAATTTGGGACTAGTGTTTGTTTTAGCTACTCAGTTAAAAATTTGTTTGGTTTCTATTTTGAATGGAATAAATTTGTTTATCTGGATCTCTTTTGTTATATGTCGGACGTGTCGGCTTCTATATTAATTGAAAAGGACTGAAATAAATAAATTAGTATTGTACAGGAGCTACAATAAAAACAATTATTTGAGGGACTATAATGGACTATGGTCCCTACTTTGAGGGCCATTATTGATGCCTTTAATTCTATTTCTTTTTTAATCCAAAAAATTTGGAATGTTGCGAAATTTCAAACTTTTATTTGAAGATGGAATGTTTTGTGAACTCAATATTGATTTAAACTAGATAGATTAAAATGTTCCAATTAGCTAGTTATTTTTACCCTTGTAAAATTAATATAAAAACAAAAACATTTTTATAAGTAATTGAGATTATATTAAATCAAAAGCTATTTTGTGGGGATCTTGATCAAATTATGTGCAACACAAATGAAGAAAGCAAATTAAAGAATAGCGAATAATACAAAGAAGCAACACAAGATTAAGATGATTCCCTGATAAAAAAAATAAATAAATAAAATAAATACTGTTTATTTGTCTCAATCAACCTGATCAAATTAATTTCAATAAGTCAAAACTCTCATTTAATTCTATTACATCAGATACAAATTCTTTTGCCAATTCTTCCATATAAAAATTGACATACTGGGCTGATCACAATATTTTGACTAATAAAATCACAAAACAACTGGACTGACAAATTAATAGCTACACGAGTTATTCTTTACTTATTAATATACCTAAAAATTAATAGCATCACTTATTAGATTCTTCCCTCTAAATATAAACTAATTTTTTATTTTAATATATATATATAATATAATAAGACAATTTTTTACCTTAAAGGAAAAAATTAGAAGACGCAGGAGTGGGTGGTGTTTTGGGAATTACGTAATTTGCAAAGGTGTTTAGTCATAAAATGAGCATGACATAGGCTTGTTGATGGTAAGGGTCAATGACTTGCTTTGACATCAAGGAACCTTTTACCAAACCATACAAAAGAATTAATATAAATAAATAAATAAATAAAAGAAGAAAAAACAAGTCCTGAGGTCTGAGTGGGAACTCTGACCAAACAAACAAGCAAATCACTTTAATTAGCTACCTACTAATATGTGAGACTATTGAGACAATTGAGCTAAATGGATCATGTTGGTCTTTAATTTCCTTCACTGAATGTCATCAGAATAGTTCTCTTGAAAACCAATTCTGCTACGTAAGTCTTTTTTGGGTTGCATGTTTTTCGTAACTTGCATGTGAAAAATGAAAGCAAAGTTATGCTTTTGTAAGCCTCTACTTATGAAATTATCATAATGCCATAATATGTAAATCCCATGCATGGTTAACATTATAGAGCTCAAGTGTAGTAATTAATACTGTAGTAATACTGTATCAACCAAGCATATATATATATATATATATATATATATATATATATATATATATGGTAATAAATTATCAAAGTAAATACGTAAATTACTATTTATTAAAAATATTGATTGAGAGTTATTGAATCATATCATCAAATGACAATTATTTATATAATTACTGTATAATTTTTTTTAACTGTTTGCACTATTTAATATTGTTTTACATTGTACCTAAATGAATTGTAACTATTGGATGTAAATCTAATAGTTGTTGTAAACGTCTCAACATTTTAAATCTAAAAACGTTCCTAAGTGATGAGTCATATATATATATATATATATATATATGTGTGTGTGTGTGGTGATAATACATGAAATCTCTATACATGGGCAATGAAATTAAAAACTTTGGAACTTTAGAATGAGGAAAAAAACAAGAACAGTAAAAACTTTTATGAGGAAAAAAACAAATGAAAAATTAATTAGCTAATAATAAAATAACACAAATAACATGCTGCAAACCCATTTAAGTAATTAGGATCATATCGACAACTGAGAATATAAATTAGTTTAATATTCCTAAATGTGAAAAGAATGATTACAAAAAATTGCACACATGTGGTATTAGAATATCTAGCGTAACAATCTAATATTGAGGGTTAATATAATATACAATAAAAATATGGGTAATAATGCAGTAATGTACTTAAAATAAATAATTAAACATAACTTGAGAATGTATATGATATTTTATTAAATAACAAAAACAATCCAAACAAATGGACTAGGGAAAATAACAAGTTTTTGTCCTTTAATTATCTTATCTACTTAATTAACTTTTTAGAATCAAATCTGCTTTAGATATAAAATATATGTTGACTTTGTATTTCTAATGTATTATCAAATTTGATATTACTCTTGTTTGTAAACCATTTAATATATTTGAATTTAAATTATGTAAAAAAATATTTTTATCTTAAATTCCAAGCAAACTACCATCAGATGTTATGTATCTTGTATAACAAGGACAAAAACATGAAAGACTAAATATAGAAGCCACATGAGGAAAATATGTGTTGGTGTTTTTCTTTTTTTCTGCTTTCAAATTTAAATTTTTAAAATTTTAAATTTTAATGACCCACAATGTTAAGAAAATATTTAGATTTGAATTTTAATTAAGTACAAGAGCACATGAAAATAATGCCTATATATCAGTTACTCATTCATCTAATTGGTTAACTTTGAGTGTAAGTGTTCATGCATCATGCATCTGGACCTTGTACTCTTTTTTTTTTATCCTTTTTCAATGCACAATATCTTCATCAAAGAAATAAGAAGGCATTTCAAGGTTCATGCAAGGAAAATTAAAATGTTTATATGGTGCTAAGAGACATGAACATTTGGTTTGTTCTTTAATTACTTGATGTCAAAGACATGAAGAGATGGTTGTTGATAAATATAAGTCACTCAAAAAAGATAAGGGATAAATAGAAAAGTAGAAACAAGATAAAAAAAAATTGTTTCCTTTTTTTTTTTTGGGATTATAGTTATTATTGGATGACTCATACCGTATATCCTTCTATTCAATATTTTTTTGTAATACACCTATAATTCAAATAAAAAGTAAAGTATTGCGTTGGAGTTTAGTGTTAAAATTTTTATCAGAGTATGACGTACGACATCTAAGCATTTAAATCAAAGTACAACATCTAATATATTGTATTAATCAAATAATTAATTGATAGCGGAAGCATGATCACTTAACTCTAGCCATAGCTAAGTTGAAATGACGACGAGAGCTCAAAATCTGCACTTTAAGAAACCAAGGGATCTTTCAAATCTATCACATTCTCTCCGTCGATAAATCTGAGTATTTACTAAAAATGATAGATCAGGGACGTTTGGTGCTTAGTTTATACAACTTTTTCCCATAAAAGAATTAACTCGACTTTAAATTTTAAAATAGTCATTACCTAAAATACTAATTAGAATTATAATAGAATAAAAATAATAATATCATGGATCACTAAGATTATTTAAATATGTTTAATTTTAAATTATCATGAAGATAATTTTAATCCGAGCTAGACTTAAACAAACATTTAGTTCCAAATTAATTGAGCCAAGCGTAAGGAAAGAACATGAACCATAATCAATATGATTTCCAGAAAAATCAGGTTAAATGCAAACGTAGCTATTATGACTATCTCAAATTTAAATTCCAAAAGCCAAACCTACCTATTTTGAGTATTATTCCTTCCTATCTAAATTCATCACATAGAAGGTTATTAATTTAACAAATATATATACAGTCTGTACACTGTATATAGATGTTTAGATTTGGAATATAGCCGTAGTGTATGCTATAATTGCAAATGTTTAGGGCACTATCATACATTCAATCACAATGGCATAATTTCTCAGACACTGAAATAGTATTATTAACGTTGAGGATGATAAATTAAATAATTTTATATACAAGCAAACAATTGATTTACACACAAACACACACAAACAAAATTCTAAAACACAATTTTATTTGTACAAACTATATTTACAATTAAGTTGATGTGTTGTTATAAATCCAAAACAATTTACGTTAAAGCTTACTTTAATACTTATAAATTATATAAAATATTTTTATTCACTATATTAAATATAAATTTTATAATATTATATAGATCATATCTAGTAAGAAATATATACTTGATATACTAATATAATAAAAGAAGAACAAATACGTAATAGCATAAACTTCTCATAATTTTTTTTTGTCAAGATGAGGGAAACCCCTAATAAGCTCACTAAACTAATACAGGAGTGTATACACGTCTCGACTGTGGTTTATGGGACTCGTGCACAGGTGGGTGCTAGAACTATTTACAGTTCATACTCACAGATCTCAAACGTACGTACTTTCACATCGTAGATTCGAACTCTCGCCACTTGCAAAACGTCCTCATGGGGGATCCAACATAAACTTCTCACATTCGGATGGGGAACCCAACACACCACCACACTTTCCACATTAAATACATTAGACTACTAGTATAGCAGTTTCGTATAACTTGTTATTCAAGAAATCTACTTAAATGATATTTTGTAAAGAGTTGTAGACTACATAAATAACCTAATTCCACTCAAATTCAGATCGTTAACAACTACAATTAGCTTATAATCTATTTTTAACTTAAATTAAATACTAAATAACTAAATAATTATGATTTTGTGTTTATCATCAACTCCAAGTCCAAAGGTGCGTTAAGCTACAATAATAATTTTAAAAGCAAATCAATTTTAAATATAATTAATTAGATTGAAAATTTAAAATTTAAAAAAAAAAATATTTTGATGATGAAGCAAAAAGTTGAGGGGCCCATCTGTTACTTCTTCAAACATGACATGGAGGTCCCACTGCCTCCTTACTGACAAAATAATTGACAGTTTGTTGCTGTTGCAACACATGTCCAATTTTGATGGGAGCTTTGAGAGATTTCAGGACACAGAGAGTGTTAAATATGATTCTCTCTAAAATGTGAAAATAAATGTGATTATCTCTAGAAAGATGTTAAATATGTTGCATATTGCCAACTTGCATGCATGCATCTGAAGTGGTGAAAAATGGAACAGAGCAATGACATTAAAATATAATTATTTGTCACTTACTGTAAAAAAGTGTTTTGATAGTTTCTCAAGTTAGTATACAGTGAATATAATCATATCTGATTACCAAAATTTGACTTGTTTTTAACAAAACTTTTAAGTGCAATATAACTTGGTTCATGAACCAAATCAAGCACTACTTGGTAAAAGATGTGATTAGAACTAACCCACTTATTAATGCAAATTGATAGTCCCTCCATTCCTAAATAAATGTTATTTAAGGTGTTAATGCTCCCATTAAAGAAAGCACTTAATGGTCAAATATTTGATTAAATATCTTTTTATAAAAAATTTTCTATAATTATTACTCCATTAATTATATTTTTTTAGTGATATAACATTAATATCTTACCTCAAAACCAAAAACAATGAAGCTGGATGACATTTGTAAAATTTTACTTTTATTAAAGAAGCCAAAGGATTCATAACTCAGTGATGTTGGTCCCACTATAAATTAATTAAGTTTGTGCGGGGTTTAAGAGCTTTAACTTCAATGCAATAGTAGTAATAGATCTCTAGTCATGGAGCTAGTGTTCTAGTCTGATTCCTGTAAAATCAAGTAAGGGTGTTTTTACTGGAGCTGCTAGACAATTAAATTTCTGAGTCATGTGCATAAGTTCCTGACAATATACGCACTTGTTGTATTTATCAAAAAATAAATAAATAAAAAGAAATCACATCTTATGTTCTTCTTGTTGGGTTTCGGTTAAATTAAAGAATTAATGGAAGGAATTTGAATGAGTGTGACATCAAAATAGAATAAAGTTGAATAACAGAATTAATTATGGTTCAAACCAAGCTTCCATTGATCAACACCTAATTTGAACTATATTAACCATTCAAGGTTGAATCCGGAATGTTCACTTCGGTGAAGAAAATAATAAAACATTAGAAAATGGTAAAATAACATTCAATTCTTGGCAATTCAAAAGTGGAATAATTAGGTGTGTATTTAATGTAGTAGGAAACTTGTTTACCAAGGAAGAATAACAAACATATGGCTTTAGGCAAAATAAACTTTTCAAAAATTATATTTTTTTAAAAAACTTCATATATATATATATATATATATATGTTACAGTGGGACACACAAGGCACATGCTAGTTTGATCAGCAAGCCCTCCGACTTATTGTTTTGGATCATTATACCTATTAGTTGAATAACATTTTTTCTTTCAATGAATGTGGTTATATCCTTATTTAAAAAAAAAAAAAAGATATTGATAAGTTTGATGTAAATACAATTTTGTTTTTTAAAATTCTGATGTATTTTACTCCATTTAAATGAGGTTACAATTGAATTGAAAAGTCATGTAACATATAATATATAATGTCCTTTCTAAGTTTCAAGAAATGAAATATAATAAAATAAATAATTTTAACATGATTTTATCCATGATAAACATATATCAACTTTTTTTTTCTTTCATATGAGTTGGAATAGAATATAATATAAGAAAATTTCAAAAGTAAAAATAAGACAGAAATGACGACTAATAAATAAAACGTTTGAAAATGAAAAAAAAAAAATCCAAAACAATGGCAAACAAAAGTACAATATATATTTGGACATTATTTGTCCAACATTGGAATATATTTAATTTTCTAATAACATTTATATATATTAGAACCAAATATGCATGGCATAATAGGCTGATATATTTTATAAAAATCTAAGTTATGAAAATTTTCATTAAAGTTGAATTTCTTTAATTTATTATTTTTAGTTGTTCAGTCATTGACTCACTAGTTTTTTAGGAGATAAATTTTTGAATAAATTGGAGACAAAATATTGGGTGCTTTATAAAAGAATTTTTGTTTTTTTTTTTTGAAGTATTTTATAAAATACATAGAGAGAGAGAGAGAGAGAGAGAGAGAGAGAATGAGAGAGTCAAGAAACTAAGGCAAGGAAAAGGAAATGACAAAAAAGGTCACATGTGACATTGACAATAGATTTTGATTGTGTTTCTTGAGCACGAGGGCAACTGTTTTAACAAGTGTCTCTTATCAACTCTATGGATAAACACCAATGAAATTGTGACCATCTAGATTAGTATGCTTGGTTTTTCATGGTCCATGATTTGTGATCATTACTAGTATTTTTAATACTGTACTGACATTAAAGAGATGGAATGGACCGTCCACATTATGCTAGTGTTTGTTGTATTTTCTTTTTATATTGGTTACTTTGAATGGAGGGGAAGAATTATTCTTTTATCATTTATCTATTTTTTATATTTTTTTCATATTTCTTTATCTCTCTTTTTTTTTATCACTCAACTTTTTTTTTTGTTTTTATTAACGTTTCTGATAGATATTACGAGATGACCTATGGTATAAAAGATAAACAACTCATCGTAATGAATGGGTAACTGGATGTGATCACCACCCAATTACCGTGACAAGATCATCTCTAAGGAGGAAATCAAATGTGCAACAGTATAGTGACATTTTGAAGTTTTGTCGTAATTGCATAAATCTATAGGAGTCCAGCAAAAGGATATGCTTATGTAGTTCACCAGGCTTGAAACTTCAGTTGATTCTCCCCTACCATCTCTCTCATTTCCAAACATTGAATCACCCATCCTCTCAGCAACCCTTTTTTTCTATGTGAGAGAATTTTTAAAGTGACGATGCACATATATAAAAGATACATCTCTTAGTCATACCTTTTAATTTAATGCATTTATATGAAGAGTTATATAGGAAGTTATTTATCAAATGACACAACTTTAATAATAAGAACAATTGTTGTAAATATCATTTTGTAATGTTATTAATGAAAAGTTATATTAGTTTATGTAAACTTTTTATAAATGAAAAGTTATATCGCTTTATTGAAGAGATGCGTTTCTTTATTAAACAACATTTTATTTCTATAAAAAGCATCCCTTATCAATGTTCAAGGTTTTAATAAAGCAAACACTTCACAAATTCATTTGCTTTATTCTTTGAGTGCACAAAAGATAGAAGCAAATTTTCATTTTGTAAAAGTCATTGTTGTCTTTGCTTGAGTTTTGGATGTGCAAACCATACTCAAGAGTCTTTATTTTATTTAAAAGAAAATTTGTCATTCAATCCAATTTACATCCCAGGTTTGAAAATAGGTGGATGCAAATTAAACCTAAAAGAGATTGTTGCCCATGCCTGGAAGACTTGTGCATTATTTTTTCTTCCTTATGTTTTCTTCTCTACACTTCAAAGAACCATTCCCACTAACACTTTCCACCCACCAACTTCTCATCTCCATCTCCATGTCTCTTTTTTGCCCATTGTCACTCCTATTCTCTAATCCACCTATTTTCCCAACCAATTCCCAGCCATCCACTGTTGAGTTAATTTTGTTGAGTTTGATCTATTTCATACATTAAGTTTATTAGTTATTCACCTTGTATGGTCATGTACACATTGCATGTTGAGTTTGTTACATAATATGTAGTTGCATGCATGTGTTTTTTGTGTTAGTGGAGCGAGTCTCGTGGAGGCGTGGAGTGAGTAGGGATTGAGATAGTGCTCACAACAAGCTTAAGTTCCATCTTGTATTTAGTTAAGATATTATGAATAAAAAAAATAAGATGGTTTTTCTAACATTGTGGTTTTAGAGCTAGGTTAGAAGTGGATGCCAAAGATCATGCAGACAGGTGCATCGTCAGGAGTGGAAAAACCATTGACAAGGCCACGTTAAAGGCTTCGGGAAAAGACGGAATGGTGTCTCTCCAATATTAGTTGCCCACGAGGAGCAACTACTCGGAGTGGGCACTCAAGATGAAGGGGCACATGCGTGCACAAGGCGTGTGGGATGCCATTGAGCCCACTGATCCAAACGAGGAGGTAGAGACGTGGAAGGAGCAGATGACCCTTGCTACCATCTACCAAGCCATCAATGAGGAGATACTCATCGTGTTGGTTGAGAAAGAGACGGTTAAATGAAGCATGGGAGGTGCTGAAGACAATACACATGGACACTGAGCGCGTCAAGGAGGCAAAGATCCAAACTCTGAAGAGCAAATTTGAAGGTCTTCGCGTGCATGAAGAGGAGATGGTCTATGACTTTGCCGCTAAGTTGACCACCACAGTCAACAATATCTGTGCATTGGGTGGTAAGATGGATGAGGCCTACGTCGTCAAGAATCCCCTCCACGCTGTCCCTTCCAAGTTTCTTCAGATCGCGTCGACAATTGAGCAGTTCAGCAACCTCGAGACAATGACCATGGATGAGGTCATCGGGTCGCTCAAGGCCCATGAAGAATGGCTAAGGGCCTATGGTTGTGGTGTTTCGGCCTTTCCACGTGTTCGCTATTATCTAAACTGTCTTAGAATAGTTGTATCTTGAGTTTTGGCTCGTTTTTGGTCGCTTTGGGTTTAAATACATTGTTCCAAATGCAAGCATGGCCGTGTTCTTGATCACGTGCTCTCGACCGTTCTCACCTCGGGATGTCTTGGACTATGTTTTTGGTACAATTATAGCACAACCTGTAAAGTGCACGGGCATAAGAACACCCGTGTTTATTTCCTGTGCTTCAAGAGCATGATGGTGCCAGAGGCGGAGAAGCCATGCCTTTCTTGTCCTAAAAATCATGTAAAGTGCAAGGGCATAAGTACTTCCGTGCTTACTACCCATGCTTTAAGAGAACGATGGTGCTAGGGGCAAAGAAGCCGTGCTCTTCTTGTCTTGAAAATTCTTGTAAATTGCATAGGTATCACCACGCCCGTGCTTCCTACCTGTGCTTGCAAGTACACGGGTAGAGGCTGAAGTGCACACCCGTGTAACTCTCTGGATAAACTATTTTCACTCCATTCATAGAGATACACGGCCAGACTAGGATTTACATAGCCATGTATTTTTAGGGGTATTTGAAGTCTCAAACTTGTGCCCTAATTCTCAAAAATCCCTTATTATTCTTCTTCTTCCCTTTGTTTCCATTGCTTTGGATGAGAAGAAGGAGCTTTTACTTGACCTCCATCTTTACTCATGGTTGAAGATCCATTGAAGGTGAACTCTTCTTCTTCCTTATCTTTCTTCTTGTTTTATTTTGGTTTTGGTTGAGCATGTTAGCTCTAGGTTTGTGGATAATGAATCTTGGCTTGATGACGATTTGTTGAGTAGTTTGTTTGATTTTCTTCAGTCTTTCTTGTATCATGAAGTGGATGTGAAGATCCATCCTCGCCACATTGATGAAACCATGGATCCTTTTGTTCTTGAAGTCGGGGGTACTGTAGCATACTACTGTAGCACCGAGAAATCTTTTGCAAAACTTTTATTTTCATGGTTGTGTTGGGAGTTTATCTCCATAGAGATTCCTTGGAATCCTTAGAGCTCAAGTTCAAGACACACCCAAACTTTGTCAAGGTTTTATGGCATGTAGCTTGAAGAAGTTCATGCATGCTTTTCCTTTTTGTGTTTTTCTCTTAATTTTGAGCCTTGTGGCATGTGTTGGTGATAGGTGGTGAGAGCTTTGCCAGAGGCGAGAAGCTAGTGGAGGCATAGTGCCATAAAGGAGTCGATTTCCATAGTTTATGAGTGGTTATATAATTGCACAATTTTCACAATTTTAGTATATATATATATATATATATATATAGTTAATTTAAATGAAATCTTTGGATTTATCATGATGAATTGACCATTTGATTGGTGTGGAAGGAATTTTCATACTTTCTATTTTGCAAACAAAATTCTTGATGCTTGATGAAACGATTATGGCTATGTTGGCCTATTAGATTGAATTGAATTGTGAAACTTCATTCACATGTTATAATCTTGGCTTTGATTTATATGGTAATGGTGTTCATCCCTGATATGTGAATATTTGTCCTAAACAAGAACCTTGAGAAATAATTTACATGAATTATATCGATGATACACTTATTGTGGTTTTGTTGGTGACGGAGTTGGATCCTGCCTGCTACAATAAAGGGTCGCCACTGGCCAGCCTTTAGAGGTGGAGTGATGGATCCAGCTTATCTGTCTATTTCAGGTGGCGCGTAAAGTCCTAATTAGATGAACATCGAGAGTCTAGAGTCACATACAAACCGGTGGATCAACATCAATGACATGAGTGCTTGGCGGCTCTAAACTTAGCCACGGCCACGACTAGAGTTTAGAGGGGCTTCTAGACCATTTTCCGATTGCTCGAGAGGCAAACTTCATATTTTGAGAAAATATATCTTTATGTTTTTAAACTCGTATTATGCTATTCCTAAGTTATGAATGTTGAAACATCATTTGAACAAAATGGTTCTTTTATGCTATATATGGTTTTCTTATATATATATATAATATTCTAATTTATATGTATTACAACAAAAGCTTGGTTTTATCGCTTTATCGATCATTTTGTACTCTATAGAATTATGCTGACACATGTACTAAGTGACTCTGGTTACTCACCCTCTCTCTCTATTCCAAGCTCTAGCTTCTAGTGGCGTTACGGCGGACTAGAATTCTGAGCATTTTTCAACTATATTTCTTAATCTTTGTTTTATGTGTGTTTCGTCTTGAACATGTTGCGTTGTATAAGGGCATGGATCCACTAGTGTGTTTGTCACTCTTTATGCATAATTTGTATGCTTGTCTAATTTCTTGGAAACCTTATTGTAATCATGACGAGTATGTGTCATTGAGCCCTATATTCAGGATTTGGTTTATTGCTTCCCTTGTGTATTCTTGTGCTCTATTATGTATGTTTTGAAGTTGTAAACTTTGTTCAGGTCTATTTATTCCTTGGTTTTTGTTAGTCTTGCTACTACTTGAGGGTTGAGTGGCATGGATGTCCCTCCTTGGGTTGTCATGTACTGATTCCATGGGACGGGGTGTGACATTGGTGACAATGAGGAAGAGCACGTCCTATTGACGAGATTCGATTGGAATAAGAAAGAAGCGAAATAAGAGGAAGAGAGCTCGTTCAACTCGTCTAAAGGGCAAGGAGTTAGTAGCGGATGCGATTACGAGACGTGGGCATGGGCGTGGCCGTGGTCGCAAGCGCCGTAAAGGCGGTTACAAGAGCGAGTCCAGCCATTGTGAGAGAAAGTTTGACAAGACCAAGGTGAAGTGCTACAATTACCAAATCTATGGGCACTTTGCCTCGGAATATCGCTCTAAGAAAAATGAAGAAAGGCTTCACTTGGTGGAGGTGCAAAGGGACTATGATGAACCAGCTCTCCTTGAGATAGAAGTTTGTGAGATTGAGGACCATGCACAGTGGTGATAGAGGAAGTGATGCTCTATGAGGAGAAAGTGAAGCCAAAACCAGGTGGAGAAGAAGAGGTGGTGTATGAGAATATTGTTTGGTTTCTCGACACTTGGAGCAAGTAATCACATAACCGGTTGGAGAAAATTGTTTTCGAGCTCAAGGAGTCAAGAATCGGGAAAGTCAAGTTCTATGACGGTTCTATAGTGGACATTCGAGGAAAAGGCACCTGTGATATTTTAGTGTCAAAATAGTGAGCATTGTTTCCTTACAAGTGTTTACCTTATACCTAGGCAATATTGTGAGTCTAGGGTAATTGGAAGATCATGGGTGCAAGACCATGATAGAAGGTGGATATCTATTGTTTATGATAGCTCCAGAAGTTTGCTAGCAAGAGTGAGGAGAGCAAGGAATAGGTTGTGTATTGAGAACCTAAAAACAGCTCACCCAGTATGCTTGATAGAGAAACTAGCCGAAGACAATTGGTTGTGGCATGCTCGTTATGGTCACTTAAATTTTCAAGCATTGAAAAACATGACACAGAGAGGAATGGTGATAAGGATGCCTATTGATGATCATATAATGCAAGTGTGTGATTGCAAAACACCAATCCATTTCCCCATAACTCAAGTTTTCGGGCAAAGAAACCGCTCCAGCTGGTGTAAGGTGATCTTTGTGGCCCAATCAACCCGACAACCCTAGGAGGTAACAAGTACTCATGCTGATCGTGGATGATTTCAGCAGGTACATGTGGGTTAAGATACTAAAGAGTAAATATGAAGCATTTGCTGCTTACAAGAAAATAAAAGCCAGAGAAGAGATGGAAGCCAACGTAAAGCTCCAAGCTCTACGAACATACAGGTGTGGCGAGTTTACAAGCATTTTTTTTCAATTAGTATTGTGAAGAGTTAGGCATTAAAAGGTATCTTAGGGTAATGTATTCTCCTCAACAGAATGGTGTCATTAGCGGAGGAATCAAACGGTGATAGCTATGGCTAGAAGTCTACTAAAAAGCAAGCATGTGCCAGCTAAGTTTTGGCTTGAATAAGTGAAGATGGCTGTACATATACTTAATAGGGCTCCACAAAGAGTGTGGAAAGTGCAACACCTGCTGAGAGATGGACTGGCTACAAACCTAAGGTGCATCACATGAGAGTGTTTGGTAGCTTGGTGCACGTAAAGATTGCAAGCCCGCACATGAAGAAACCGGACGATAGGAGTGTGCCAATGGTGTTCTTGGGCTATCAACCGAGGTTAAAGGCATACGGGATCTATGATCCTAATGCAAAAAAAGCTGCAAGTGAGTAGGAACACAATATTTGAGGAAGGTAAGGAGTGCAATTAGGAGTCCGTGCAAGGAGAAGGAAGCTTTGGAGCTCACTCACTTGACGTGTTCACCGTACAAGACAGTTGTTCACACAGTGAGAACCTTGAAAGTACACTCGGTAGGTGTGCAAACTTCCGGGGGTCCAGCGGCGTCTCACGCTCCCTCGGGATATGATCGGGTGCAAGAGATAGCAGATCGATTAGCAAGCTCGAAGAGGTCATGTAAGTTTCACTCTCGACAAGAGGCGTACAATGATACAATTGAGATGGATGAGGAACAAGCCTGTGTTTCTTGTCCATTGATGAGCCGGTAAGCTTTAAAGAGGCAAGCAAGCAATGAAAACCGGAGGCAGGCCATGGCCGAAGAGATTACAACCATTGGGAGGAATGATACATGGGTGTTTGTTGAGTTACCGAAAGGATATCAAGCTATCAGCTCGAAGTGGGTGTATAAGGTCAAGAAAAATCCTGAAGGAAATATATTAAAACACAAAGCTTGACTCATGGTGAAGGGTTATGTACAAAAATAGGGAGTGGATTTTATGGGGTATTTTCTCTGGTTGCACGGATTGAAACCGTATGGTTGTTGATTGCCTTGGCAAAGACAGAGATTTTGGAAGTACATCATATAGATGTAAAGTCTATGTTTGTTAATGGCGAGTTAGAGGAAAATGTGTATGTAGCACAACCATTGGGATTCGTAGCTAAAGACCATGAGGGACAAGCGTTGAGGATGAAGAAGCCATTGTATGGACTGCGGCAAGCACCCTGGGCATGGAACTCAAAGCTTGATAAGTGCCTACAGTCACTCGGGTTTATCAAGTGTCCTCTAGAACATGTTGTGTACAAGAAAGGAGTAGGAGGTGCAATCCAAGTGGTTGGTGTATATGTGGTTGGCCTTTCACCGGGTCAAACGTTGAAGACATTGCAAAGTTCAAGGAATAGATGAAGAAACTATTTGACATGAGTGACCTTGGGTTGTTGAGCTACTACTCGGGCATTGAAGTGAAGCAAGACTCACATGCTATCACGTTGTCTCAATCTGGGCATGCAATGAAAATATTGGAAAAGCTTGGGATGGCCGAGTGCAATCCCTATCAAGTTCCCATGGAGTCGAGACTGAAGATGAGCAGAGTAAGTACTTGCCCTCCATTCGATGCTTTCTTATATAGAAGTGTCATAGGGAGTTTAAGATACTTGGTTAATATCAGACCCGACTTGGCCTACTCGATTGGAGTGATGAACCAATACATGGAGGCGCCAACAACAGTTCACATGACTGCCATAAAGCAAATATTGAGGTATGTGCGAGACACTATCAACTTTGGGTGTTGCTATGTCAAGAAGAAACATTCGGGCGAGTGCTTGATTGGGTACAGTAACAATGACCTTGCGGGAGATATCGATAATCGGAAGAGTACGACAAGAGTGGTCAATTTCCTTGGTGGAAATCCGGTCACTTAGCTGTCGCAAAATCGAGAGTGGTGGCACTCTCTGTTGGCATGGTGACTGAAGATGTAAAAGATGATGATGATGTTTAGATGGCCATGCGGACATGAAGATCAACGAGAGATCTTGGAATCATGCTTCAAGGATTCTCATCAACAGCTACGTACACATGAGCATGATGCATGTAAAGGAGTTGTCTTGTTATAATTAAGAAGTTCTAGGGTCTTCTTGTACTAAGTTTGGTATCTTTAATGTTTTCTAGTTCTTTCGTTGGTAAGATATTAATATATGTATGTTTGTATGGACTCTAGAAGATGGTGAATGAGAGTGAGTTTGTCCTCTGTTTTCTATAAAGCAATTTTCATTGAGTGAGTGAGCTTTGGTGCTTCTGTTTGCCTTTCCTTTCCCTTCATATAGGTTCGGATTGTGGTATCGGAGCAATATCTGAACCAGTTTCCTCTCAAGCTAAGAGTGTGTGCGAGAAGGTAGAAGCAAGAGAAGTTCTCTGAAGGCGTGTCATGGCATCAAACAGCCTTCCTCCTTTGCCTATGTTTGATGGAACCAAGAATGACCACTAGAGCATCCCGATGAAGACCTTATTTCGCAGCCAAGACCTCTAGACTTTGGTTGAGAATGGAATCCCAAAGAATGAAGATGACCGGGAGTTAAAGGAATATAAGACAAGGGATGCAAAAGCTTTATATCCGATTCAACACTCCATGAGTCGGCCACTCTTCTCCAGAATTTTAGCCGCAAATACTACTCATGAAGTATGGAAAATGCTAATGAAGCAGTATCAAGGGACAAACAAAGTAATGGCAGTAAAACTTCAGAGCTTACACCAGCCCTTTGAGTGTCTCAAGATCAAAGGAAATGAAGGGGTGTAGGACTATGTTACAAGGGTTATTGATATCGTCAATCGGATGAGGGCGCTCGGAAATACCATCTCGGAGGCAATGGTGGTCGGGAAAGTGCCGAGAAGTATCGGCCCAAAGTATAACCATGTGGTTACAGCTATAAAAGAATCCAAAGACATAACCGAGCTTACTTTGGATGAGCTTATCGGTTCCTTACAAGCTCATGAAGCAAGGCTTATAAGCTAGGCCGAGGAGAGTGATGAGAAACTTCTACATGTGAGAAGTGAGCCTCCCATTCAAAAGGAACCGGACTACGGGCATACAAGAGGAAAAGGCATAGGTTTATACGGAGGCGCTAGTCGCGGGAGAAACGAGAGGAAGGGGAGTTGAACAAAAACCTCAAACAAGCCACCAAAGAACTCACAAGAACAAGTGTGCAGTGCCACTTGTGTAAGAGATTTGGCCATATAAAGGCCAACCGCTGGTTCAGGGAAAAACCTATGAATAAAGGGAATTCTTTGGTGGCTAAAGGGAAAGACAAGGAGATAACTAATCTATTTTCGGCTCACAATGAAGATGCATGCTCCTTTACTACGTTGTTGATTTATGATGGAAATTCTTCAACCAAGAACTCAAGGAGCTTGGTGTGGATAGTGGGCGGTGGATGCTCAAATCATATGACGGGCTGCAGAGAAGCTTTCCATTCACTTGATGAGTCGCAGAGGCTTAGTGTTAAACTAGGCGATGATAAGGAGATGGTGGTGAAGGGTTATGGAACGGTGGCCATTAAAGGTGATGATGGTCAAGTTAAACTCCTTCATGATGTTCGGTATGTGCCGGGATTAGCACATAATCTCCCGAGCGTGGGGCAGCTAATGTCTAGAGGATTTGATGTGGTGTTTGAAAAAGATGCATGCAAAATAGTTGATCCGAGCTCCGGTGAGCCACTCGACCGGAATTTACAAAACAACCAATAATATGTTTCCTTTGGACCTAACAAGTATACAATATGCTAAAGTGGCCAACAACAAGATGAATGATGCAATGAGGTGGCATAAAAGGTTTGGTCACTTGAATCATCGAGTTTAAAAACTCTGAAATCTAAAAACATGGTGATTGGCCTTCCGGATTTTGAGGAGTCAATAACATGCGATGACTGTGTTTTTGGAAAACATGCAAGGCGATCTTTCTCACACTCGAAGGGAAATCATCAAGAACCAATGAGGTTTTACAGCGAGTCCACTTAGATATTTGCGGGCCAATGCATGTGAAGTCAAAAAGAGGCAACGTGTATATGCTATTATCGGTTGATGACTTCTCACGTTTGACTTGGATATATTTCCTCGAAGTTAAAGAACGAAGCTCTAGAGAAGCTTGCAGTCTTTCGGACTATGGTGGAGCGAAACATTGGTAAGAAACTCAAGACGATCGGGTCGATAGAGGGAGAGAATTTCTCTCCCATGAGTTCACCAAATTCCGCAACAAAGCTGGAATTCAAGCACGAATTAACGACACCTTATACTCCTCGGTTGAACGGCATAGTTGGAAGAAAGAATCACACAAGTGCTAGACAAGACTCGTCGTATGTTGAAGAGCGGTGGCCTAACGGCAACCTTTCGGGCGGAAGCTGCAGCAATGACAATATATCTCGATTAATATTTCCCCAACTGAAGTGTTGCGAGAATAAGACGCCATATGAGGTGTGGAATGGAGTAAAGCCCGCGGTAGGGCACTTAGAGTGTTTGGATGTATAGCTTTGGTGCAAGTACCTTATCAAAAGAGAAGAAAGCTGGAAGCCAAATCTGAAATATGTATTTTTATAAGCTACTATTTGAAAACTAAAAGTTATAAGGTATACAACCCTCTCACCGATAAGGCCACAGTGAGTAGAGATGTAGTCTTTAGAGAAGATGCATGCTGGGCTTGGAGCAGTGAAAAGAATGGGCCAGTAGTGCATAATTGGGAAGTCTTATGGCCGAAGATACAAGCTCACAAAATGTTGGAGAGCAACATGAAGTCTCAACCGAAGATATTCCAGAATTAGTGGTTGTCTCTCCTAAACAAGGAGCTACAACCGAAGAGGAAACTCCTCCCGGTAAGAGTCAAGCAATTGAGTGATATATATAACAGTTGTTCATTCGCCCTTCATGTTGTTGATCCAATTACATATGAAGAAGCATCTAATTACAAGGAATGGAGAGTTGCAATGGAAGAGGAGATGGCTGCTACACAAAGGAATAACCTTTGGGAATTGGTTGATAAACCGGGAAGGAAAGAAAGTTATTGGACTGAAGTGGATCTTTAAGACCAAATACAAAACCAATAGAGAAGTACGAAACACAAAGTTAGGGTGGTGGCCAAAGGCTATTCACAGCAGCTTCGGGTAGAAGTGGATGATGTATTTGCACCGATTGCACGCATGGAGACTTCGAGATCTATGTTCTCATTAGTTGCTCAAAAGGGGTGGACCTTGTTTCATTTAGATGTAAAATCTGCTTTCCTTAATGGTGAGCTAATTGAGGAGGTATATGTGGAGCAGCCCAAGGGTTTTGAGAAGGAAGGCAATGAACACTAGGTGTACAAGCCGAAGAAAGCTCCTTACGTATTAAAGCATGCACCCAAGTTTTGGTATAGTAAAATTGACTCGTACTTCTCCATGAAAGGATTCCAAAGAAGTGAAACAGAGCATACCCTATACAAGAAGGCTAATGAAAGTGGTGACATACTTGTTGATATGCATATATGTAGACGATATACTTTGTATGAGTTTCTCTCGTTGATAAGGTAAACGTAATTTAAGCTGGAGATGCAGAAGGTGTTTGACATGTCGGACTTGGGAACTCGAGCTACTTCCTTGGTTTAAAGGTTATACATGATGAAATGGGAGTGTTTATTCATCAAAGAAAATACGTTTAAGACTTGTTGAAGATGTATAATATGCAGAATTGCAATAACCCCAATGAACTCCAGTGATAAGTTTCGAGCAGATTTTGGCTCGAGTGAAGCCGATGTGTTGAAATACGGGAGTTTAGTTGGGAAGTTAATTTATTTAACTCATAGTAGGCCGGATATTACATTCTCTGTAAGTATCCTATCTAGATTCATGAACAAGCCTTCTAAACTACATGAAGGAGCAGCAAAAAGGATTCTTAGGTATCTATCGGGAACTACAAACTTTGGGATCTGCTACACTAAAACATCGATCGTAAACTAGAAGGATTCTCGGACAATGGCTCAGGGGGGAATTTGGATGATAGGCGAAGTATATCGGGTGCAGTTTATAGTCCGGGTTCAACCGCAATATCATGGTCATCCAAGAGGCAAGAAGTTATAGTGTTGTCAACAACTGAAGCAGAATATGTAGTTGCTTCAGCTGCAACTTGTAAGGTGTTATGGTTTCAGAAATTATTGAAGGATTGTGGCGTTGAGTGCACAAAACCTACTACCATTTGGTGCGATAACAAGTCTGCCATTGATATCACCAAGAATCCCATGCATCATGGTAGAACTAAACATATTGACATAAAGTTTCATTTTATCGGGAAATTGGTTAGTGATGGAATTATTCAAATGAGATATTGCTGTTAAAAAAAAAACAGATAACTAATATATTTACAAATAAGTGTTCATCAACACATTTACTTAAGAGAAAGACTGGGAGTGTGTAGTCTTCAGTCAATAGGAGGATATATTGGCATGGTGACTGAAGATGTGAAAGATGATGATGATGTTCAGATGGCCATGCAGACGTGAAGATCAACAGGAGATCTTGGAATCATGCTTCAAGGATTCTCATCAGCAGCTACGTACACAGGAGCATGATGCATGTAAAGGAGTTGTCTTGTTATAATTAAGAAGTTCTAGGGTTTCTTGTACTAAGTTTGGTATCATTAATTTTTTTTTAGTTCTTTCTGTTGGTAAGATATTGATATATGTATGTTTGTATGGACTCTAGAAGATAGTGAATGAGAGTGAGTTAGTCCTCTGTTTTCTAGAAAGCAATTCTCATTGAGTGAGTGAGCTTTGGTGCTTCTGTTTGCCTTTCCTCTCCTTTCATACAGGTTCAGATCACTTTCTTCATGGGAAATTGAATATGTGGTTGTTACAGCTACAACATGTTAGGGTATTTGGTTTGGGCATTTGCTGAGTGAGATTAAGGGAGATGAACCTATGAAAGCAGTCCTCAATATAGACAACAAATCAGCCATTACTCTAATGAAGAACCCTGTACATTATAACAGAAGCAAGCACATTGATACCAAGTGTCATTTTATTCGCGACTCGTGTTCGGAAGGACGAGATTGAAGTGAAGTATGTCGGACCGAGGACCGGTTAACTAATGTACCAACAAAGCCATTTGGTCGACAAAAGTCTGTCAAGCTATGAGAGAAGATTGGTCGAAGGATGTGAATAAGATGTAACAAGATTAAGGGGATGAATGTTGAGTTAATTTTGTTGTGTTTTATCTATTTCATACGTGAAGTTTATTAGTTATTATCTTTGCATGGTCCTATACATGTTGCACGTTGAGTTTGTTACGTAACATGTAGCTACATGCACATTTCTTTGTGTTAATGGAGCGCCTCTCGTGGAGGCGTGGCGTGAGTAGCGGATCGAGCTAGTGCTCACCGCAAGCTTAGATCCCATCTTGTATTTAGTTAAGATATTACAAATAAAAAAATAAGATGGTTTTTCTAACATCCACTCCATTTCCCTTAATGAACCACAAAGTCGATTTTTTTTTTCTCAGCCTTCTCTCTCTCGGTTCCCTATCCCATCCCTCTCTCTCAACCAAAAAGGCCTCTATTTCCTCACCGCCAAATCTCTCTTCAATGACATATCCAATCTCACCGGCTTCCATCATCTTTCCTCTCTCATTCCAATGACTTTTCTACTTCCTTCTCCAAATACCCTTTCCCTTCAAAAATCCATCACCAAACCCGCCATCTCCTGAGTCCACCACCGTTGGGCAAGCTTGCAAGCTCCAACCCCTCACCAGTGGTGGCCCCAGAGAGAATCCTTTGTTTCCCTCCAGCATTAGCGGTGTTGGAGCATTACCTATATTTTAATTATGATGCGAAATTTGTTTTTGGCCACCGCTTTTAACCAATCCAATTTCTCTACTTGACAGTAGATGATGAGGAAGAGGCACCACCTAATGTTCATTGGTTTCCACCTTGAGAACAAAGTGTTTTTTAATGTCGTCATTACATGGCATAGTAGTTATTTTGTAGTGATTTTAATAAATTGGATGAAATAAATTAAGGTAGTGAGAGGTGTGCTATTTGGAATTAGTTCTGAGTTTAATGTGTGTTTTTTATGCTTTCCTTTTTTTACAGGGTGATTTGAATTATTTGAATGGATAAGAAAAAAAAATTATTTCCTCATCTTTTTCTCTTTTCTATTTCTCTATCTCTAACCCTTTCCATGTATCTCTATGTCTCTTACTTCACACGACGCACACACAAGGGACCATGGTGCCCTTATAATCACTTAAAGATTCATTCCAAAAAAATATAATTATAAAAAATAAAAAAAAATACAACAATCAACATAAAATCCAATTAAAAAAAATCAAATTTAAAAAAAAAATATATATATATATATATACATGACCCACTCATTTAAAACGAAATGCTCACTAATAAACTCTTAGAAATGAAGTCAATGTCATGAAAAGTTTTTCCAAACTAATCCAAAACCACGTCTCTACTTTCGCTTATGTCACCCAATTTTCGTATCAAAAACAATTTGCACTTGTTATGAAAAAAAAAAAAAAAAAAGGCAAAGCAATTGCTTGCAATCTTAAAATATTAATTATATTGAATAGTTTCGTGTAAGAATTTAATACTCTTCATGTTCATTACTTATAATAATAGACTACTTTTCCTTCTTTCCTCTTCTTAATCCTTTCTTCTTGCCCTTGCCTAATCTTGAATCGTTTAAAGAATGTTGGAATATTAATTGATGTTGTTTCTTGTCTAACTTGTTGCGTTTCAGACTAGAGAACACAAGTGTGCTTGTGGTCCAATGGAAATGAGTGTTCTTTGGTCTCAAAACCATTGTTTTGGACTTGGTGAAAGAAAAGGTGATGATGACCTTGAAGTTTGAATTAATGCCATTAGAAGAGAGCCAGATATCTATAGCCATGTTCATGTGCTTGGTCTTTCAATTCTAAGGAGAAGATTTTGTGCATTACACCACACATGGATACACAGGTTGAAAATAAGTCTAAAGCATGAAACACATAGCAATGGTGACACAAAAACATTCATGCACTTCCATTGACCAAGAACAATCTTTTTTCTTCTTCTTTTTTTTTTTTTTTTTTTTTTGCCTATTTTATTTTATTTTATTTTATTTTTTCAGAAATGACAAAGGAATTTTGATGGGGTTTCCTGGTCAATCTTGAGAATCATGAGTGGAAAATGAATAGAGCCAATGTGTTTTACATAATCTTCTTCAATGTGTTTGAATGAATCTAGTTAATTACTTGATATCTATCTTCACATAATAATACTGTACATATTTTGAACTAGATGCATATAGTTTGTAACTTTGTATTTATTTATTAACAATTAAATTGGAGAGACTAGTCACACACATGGGCATGTTACCTTTTCCCCCCTATATATAACCAAAGTTAATGTGCTTTTTCTAAAAGGATAGAATTATATGCCATGGAGTTGGTAAGTTTATTTCAATAGATATTTTTATTGTATTTAAACAGTATATGAAAGTATAAGATTTTTTTTTTTTTTTAATAACAATGCGAACAAGTCACTGCACTCACACACACTTCTACGTTCACATAATTTTAATTATATTAAAATAAAAAAAGAATTCATCTCTTAATTGTCCACATGAGAAATAATAATAATATTATTATTATTTAGTTATTGTGCCGGTGGTATATCATTATCATATGTACCAAAATTTTTATATCCAGTCAGTGTATGAAAGAGAAAGAAAATGTATTTGGAACTTGGGAGTTATAATAATTATGGTTGTTTCTAGAAAGTTGGTAAAAACATTGCATTGATGCCAAGTTGCATGAATGCATTTATTATAACTATGGGACGTGGAATTCTAGGTGTTTATGATCTATGACCTATTTATTATATATATAGTTTAAGTGGCTATTATTAGTATTATAATGCCACTTGTTGAGAAAAGTATTTTAATGCCACTCAAGTTTTTTTTATGTATTAAAAATAATTTTTCTTCTTCTTCTTCAAACTTCAATGAATAAGTTGGACTTGTTTTTCAAGTTTTGAAATTGTAATAAAACTAGTGTTTTAAAACACCAATTGGTGTGTCTGTTTGATTTTTTTTTTGTTTTTACTAGATCAACTACGTTACGTCAGTCATCAAGTTAGTTCTTATAAAAAAAATTAAAGAAAATTTAAAATTTAAATCTAACTCAGTTGACCCGGACAGATATATATTAAACTGATCAATTTACCACTAGGTCAATCAAGTCTATCTGAATTACTATTTTAATTTTGTTTAGTTTTTATACAATAATAAAAAGCCATTGTTTTGGATTATTAAAAACAATAGAAATTAATCCATTACCCTAATCTTTTTCTGATAAAAAAACAAAGCAAGCAATCAATTGAAAAAAACTTTTTTCTCGAGTTAGTTCCGATTCGACTGTATACCTACGACCCAAGAGCCTTCTAAATTGCCTCATAGATCGAGTTTCAAAACATTTTTAAAACATGTTTTAAGGGAAAAGCTTAATTTTTCTTGCAAAAGATATAATCATGCCTAATTCACATGAACATAGAGAATCAAAGGATAAATAAATTCTATTGAACATTTGATTGATTTTTCTCACCACATTGAGTTTATTTAATATAGTATATCTAACAAAGTTATTGAAGAAATAATTTGTATTATTTTCTAAAAATAAATTTGTTAAATATTCACTAAATCCTATAATTTGTTATAAATATGATTTGAGTATTCACTAAATTTAAACAAGGTTTGAATATTTTTTGGACTTTTAAAGCCAAATTTAAATAAATAAAATCTTAATGCTAACTCTCATGCATACAAGCTTGAATTTAAAATAAAATACTACTTTTGGCTTGTACACATTTCTCTCAAAAGATATATAGTTTTTATTAAAAAAATGTAAAAAATAAGAAACAAAGATTAATAAAAAAAAACATATAAAACAAACTATTTACAACTAAGCGAGTAGAATAAAGCTTCTGTCATTTCCAAGTAAGAGTGGTTTAGGGTTTTACTACCATGATTTAAAAATATGTAATGATTTTAAAATAATTTTATATAAAATATATTTCAATTATGACTTCACTGATTCTAGATCCTATAATATTAATTTCTCATTTATTGTTTTTTTTATTGTTTTTAAAACATGATTTATTTAATAATAAAATTCCCTTCTCAAAACATCACAAATGCTTTTAGAAACAGAGAATGGACTTGTTTACCAAAGAAGAAAACAACATTCATAAGAAAAATAAATAAATGCATTAAAAGGATGTTTTATTTATAAGTAAAAGTTTAAAAAAAAAAAAAAACCAAGTACAAAGAGAGGGTCAAGAAATTAGGGCAATGAAAAGATGTGGACAAGAAGACAACAATGAACATGTTGACAATTAAGTTTTGATAAATTTTGTTTACCACGAGGGCAACTCTGTTTCATTAATGGAACTTTTTGACCATTTCCAAATTATTAAACATGCAAAAGTCTTCATGGTCCATTGTTTTCCCTTGAATGTTGAGAGTCTTGAGACATCTCCTTGTTTTCACTATTAAAATTGAAACTCTTTATTATTTTTGAAGACAAGGATGTGTTTTTGGTGCAAGTCTAAAATTGGTGACATGTGATCAAGCCAATGTTTTATTATGACTACGACTTCACATATATTTTGGTTGGATTTTAAATAACACTGACAAAATTAATTTCAAGTCAGGATAACAACTGTCGTTGTTTTTAAGACTGATTTCATTCCACTGTCGTTTGGTGTGCAAAAAAAAAAAAAAAACTCAGCATTTAATCTTTGACCCTGAGTTTATAGTTTTGATTTTGATGTTGAACAGCCCTAGTATGGTTAGAGAGTTACTCTTTAATTGAAAACGGATTATAAGAAAATTTTGAAATTATTAAATAAATAGGACATATTTACTGAGTTATTTTCATATTTGAAAATGTATTTGCAAATGTCCCTTTGTGTCTTTGGTGTCCTTTCATTATTAGGTGCTATTTTTATTCAAATATCTTTTTATTTAAAAGGAGGACAAAATTATATATATTTTTTTATTAAATTTTTAAATAAATATAGCTTTAATATATTTAGAGGAAGTTTATTCAAATCTAATGTTATGGGCTGTGAAATCAATTATTAATGGATATAGATTGGAGAAATTTTGATAAGGAATATATGGAACTAACCGTCATTATAATTTAGAGAAAAACTCTCTATTTCTAATCTTATTCAGAACTATTAATTTATCAATATTTTAAATTTAATTGAACACCAAATATAAATGGCATTATTTCTATTCTCACTGGGGTTAAAACTCACTTGGATTAGTTTCTAAACCAAGCTTTAAATGTGATAAAAGATCAATTATTTATCTTAATTAATGTCTACTCATGGTTATTAATTGTATAAAAAAATGGTCATAATATACAAAAATATATATATATATATTTATAATATAAAACTTTTTAATTCAGGGTTGACAGTCACTCTCAAGCTCTATAGATGGAAACTTGGAAGGCCAATATTTTTCTTTTCTTTGTTTAATTTTCCAAAACCTTAAAAGAAAACCTAAGAAGTACAAAAAGTAAAATAAATAAATAAATCTTAATTCTTGTTATTACTCTCATATTTTTTTGTTCTTTGGGAGATGTGTTCTGTATTTTTATTTAATAAAATGAGTTATCTTTATGATAAATAGAAAAATTTTTAAAATTCATACAAAGGTTGGAAATAAATAGATAAAACATTACTTTTTGTTTTTTAAGAATAATGTGGATAAACAACCACTCAATCGGCCTCCTGCATGAAAGACTAATACTTTATCTGTCTCGCCACAAAACAAAAAACAAAGAAAGAAACTGATTTTTGAGTTCAATGATTCGTCTATCGGTAATCACAATTGGCAAAATAGAAAATATTCACCACATTAAGTTTTTCTCAAAGATTTCAACACAAATCTTGCTGCAAGAAAGCAGTTTTACAAAAAAAAGATACCGATACCTCAAATTCGAAGTCTTTCATCGAAAAAGCATTACAATTCTAAATAAGTGTTACAATTCTAAATAAGCAAACCACGAAAAAGAACATCAAGGCTTCCTCTTTCAAGGTCTCAAAGTTTCATTCTTCGTCTCTCTCCGGGGGCGGACCGCATGGTAACAACATTCTCTGCAAATACGAAGATTCGAATCAGCAAGCAGTAAAATCAGTGATTTCCTAAATTGTCTCTTAACATGATTCAAGACAAGGCACAGACTTGCATAAAATTGTAGCGTTCTCTTCCAATTGATTCATTTTCGGCGATGGCGAAGTAGGCCAACATTGGGTAGTGACCGATGTAAGAAGCATAGCTATCGCGTTGGATGTTCACAGCCCATTCACTGGACAAGGAAAGAAGGCGACAATATGGAATTAGCAAAAAAAATTGACCCTTGGTTTTCCGGGGGGAAAAAATAACAAGAGGATTGCAGAAATGTACAATCTGTTTAAATCTGCATGGCCTGTTCCAACATATTTAGCTTGGAGATGCTCGAGCTGTGAATTAATGTTGAATCTGTCACTCGCCTACAATTTCCAAACAAGCAAAATATAAATGGATATATCATGAACATATTATACAATATAAAATAACAGTATCGCATTTACAGAATAATTGTTATGGAGTTCAAGATTGTTTAGTAACAATAACAATGGAGCTCGTTATGTTCTCCTAATACAATCGCAGTAAGGTAGAAAACTATAATAGGGGAGTACGTACAAGCGGTAGTTCTACTAACATTATCATATAATAACACTCATTGTAGCAGTCGAAGCATTATGTAGTAGTAATAGTTATTGATCAATAGTAAAATTGATACAAGCTGAACTCAATTTGGCTGGACCTGGTTTGAGCGTGAAATTAGATTGATCATGGTCAAGCAAACATGACTAGATTCAAATTTTGGTAAAAAAACCCCAGCTTGGTTTTACTTGAAATTAAAATCAAGCTTGAGTTCAAGCTCAAGTTTGTAAAGCAACAAGCTTGTCCATAGCTTGATATTTGCGCAAGACCATAAACAATATGTCTTATATAATATTTTAAATAAATCAATATTTTAATTTCATAGAATTTCAAATAACTGTAGAAAAATAAACAAAAACTGTATGAAATAAACTGCTTGGATTTATTATTGACGTGATACATAATATAGCATTAAGGACCTCATGGCCACCACCATATTTGCATATGACTTTTAAGTTCCAACAAATTTGCAGCTGAACTGCAGGTCCTTGCTTTTTAAAAGTTTTCCTGGCAAGGAAATAGCCCAGTAAATGCATGTGTTGGAAGACCCTTTCGCCCCTATTTTTTCATTCTTTGATTGAAATGTTGATAAGGACTCTCAACCATTATATCCGGTGGATTCTCCCTGGCCCAACACAACCTTTGGAAGCTGCATTGTATAGCCATTTTTGCTGGTGACAGCAAGCAACCAAAAGAGACTTCTAAATGCATTATGTTTCTCACCCTGACTGCAAGGTTTGGATGATGGCTTTTAAATGCATTATGGTTCACATCAGTGACAATGCAAGTAATGGAGCAACCTTTATTCATTGTAAAATCAAGAAATCTTGATGAGGAAAAAGGAGCCATCATCCATAATGGCAATGAATGTGTGCTGATATGTGTAGAAGAAGAAAAAGAAAAAGATGAGTAGAAGAAATGTGTGAGAGAGAGAATCAGCCCGAGAACATTAAGAGAGTCTATAACTTCTTATAGGAAATTCTAAACAGTTGTATACTATTTTCTAAACACTTGGGTGGAAATATAATAGTGGTATACTTCTGGTTTATATTGAATTAAGAAACCTTAGCACTTCGGTAGAGTAATCTAAACATTTGTTATACTACATTCTAAACAACTGAGATGGTAATACTATTAGTATGCTATCAATGAAGGATCAACAAAAAAGAAAATTTCCACACTCATTACAGAAATTTCTTAACACTTGAATTTGCAAGTGGGTTTTCAAGAGATCCTTAGCCCATCAAAGACCATTAATGTTTGTGTGAAACCAGATGTTACTGCAGCTGACTAAATGGAATTTAAGGAATGTGTTTCTTCCTTTGTTCCACATAGTATCTTTCTCAATTCTTTCTAAATGCTTTGGAAGAGACCTGACAGCGCGATACTTTTGGGTGAAAATCCTAAACAGGATTGAATTTAAACTATTGCTTGGGTCCAAAAGTAACAACAATTTTTCTTAAAAACCTAAGCAGTTAGGTGTAAGCATTTACGCACCTGTGAACAAAAATGAATACTCTGGCTTGGGTCCATGGTGAAATAAGGAACCTAAGCCCTATAGCAGAATAATCTATATAACTAAAGACGCAAAAGGGAATCTATACATATGTTAAAGGAAATTCAGTAAAGAATTGACACAAAAGAGGATCTATACATGTGTTAAAGGAAATTCTTAACACGTTAACTTGTATGTGGTTTATGAAGAGATCTTCAGCTTATTAGAGGCTAATAATGTTTGTGTTAGACAAGATTTTATTGCAGCTAATGAGAAGGAATCCGAAGAAAGTACGCTTCTTGTTTTGTTGCAGAGTATCTTGCTCCAACTGCTTAGAATATTGCTCTAGCTAGTTAGTGACTTGCTCTAGATGCTTAGTGTCTATCATGATTGTTCTATTGTCCTATATATATATAGGCTGTTGAAAGACTAAAGCAACAGCCACCCCAATAAACACCACATGATGAAGCTGAAGCATGGAGAAATTTACAATGCCACGTTCAATGTTTGTCTTGACAATTATAAATAGTGAGTCCGTATCTGTGGAAGGGTAAAGGAAGAAGTAGCACAATTCACAGAAAACAGGCTACGAAGCACAGGAATTTTCAAAGAAGCGATCTAAGAACTAGATAAACGGAGGAAATTTCAGAGAAGTAGAGGTTGATAAGATGAAGAAAACTGAAAATAGGACAGAAGAATGAAGAGAAAACTCCATGTGCTAAGCTTCCTTAAACCCTCGCGACCTCAACCTCAGCCCCCCTCCCCCTATTTCACAGGCAATCTCAGTATTTAAAAATATCAAAAAGGTGAAAGATGGGTGCAGTGAATTCTCTGGAATAACATTATAAAGTAGGAACTAGCAGTATTTAGAAAAGTCAGAGAGACTTCCAGGTCACTCTACAACTTGGCAGAAGCCTCTAGGTCATTTACCCTATAATATGATATAAAGCAATACATATACATATAAAATTGTATAAATATATATAAATCTTGTATTAAAATTTTCAAGCTAACGAGCAGATATTAATTGAGCTAGAGCTAGAGCTCAAGTCAATTACAAGAAATTCCAAACTTAGCTCGAGCTGCTTACAAATAGCTTCTTTAATTGACAACCTTAGCAGTCACCATACTACTAGTATGATACATACTGTGGTTTTATAACAATTCTACTCTACTTAGGTATTACTAGCATTACAAGTTGTAGATATCCAGGAAAAATCTACATATCCCACTGGGGATACAATTGTTTTTCCTCAGGTACAAGATGAAACATGGAAAACACATGTGATCCTACTTACATTATCTTGATTCATAATTACTGCAACTCCTACTACTGTCAGTTAAAAATAATAACCACCAAATAGGTACAATTGCAATCATAATGACATCACTCAACCTAAATGGAACCTAAAAACAATTCACACTGGTACTATCCCCATAAATTTCCATCCATTAGATAACATCAGAACATGAAAGCTCAACAAATCCTCAATGTTACCATCTGTAAACTGTACAATCTCCAAATAGAAATTCCTAATGATTTTTCATATCTCCCCCTCAATCCAAAGATGTTTCATATTAATAATGATGTACCCAGTCCAATTCACAAAGGTAAAATATGAAATGCCCTCTTGACCACCAAGGCCACCAAAATCATACAATGGTGCTTTTAGCTGATAGTGCATATTCAATAAAGTTAATATATAAAAACCAATTATGACCTTTCAAAATTAAAAAAAAAATCCGTTTATCATGACAGAATATAAACCCAAAATTAAAACTCAATTGTAACACCCACATCATCTTTTTTAAAGAAATAAACCAATAATACAAGAAAAAAAAGGGAAGAACCAGACAAAAATGTTAAATTTACACACAAAAGCTGCTAACCCAAAAATTTTCACAAGCATTGAAATGCAAACATTTCATCACCTGCATGATGATCTTCTCTAGATTCAAGAAAGTGTTCACCAGGTCACGCAACTGAGACCAGAGATGCCTGCTCCAATACAAACAATATAGGATAATGATTCTTAACAAAGATGATAACAATATTTATTAACTTAAAGTCTTAGACTAGAATGCTCTCAAAGGCTGCAAAATATTTATTAATTATAATTACAACAACAAATGAAAGTAATCAAACATTTTCACCAAAGTTTTCAACATACATATCATATACAAGATAAAGAACAAAGTTTGATACCAAAGTACTTGGAAACAGGCAAAATGATACTTTTGCATATATATGTTTACAATCAGATCCACATAAAAGGAAAAATCAGTAACAAAAACCCGATTTATGAACCAAAAATGGACAAAACAACACCTTAAATTTTATTCTAGAAATAATTACAATAAAAAATGAAGTAATCAAATTATATTCACCAAGTTCCCAGAAAACATATCATATACAAGAAAAAGAACGAACTTCGGTACTGTAATACCAGAACAAGGCAAAAATTATATCTATATATATTCACAATCAGATCCACATCAAAAGAAAAGTCAACAACAAAAACCCGATTTATGAACCAAAAATGGACTGAACAACACCTTAAATTTGAAGCTGCGGGGGCGAGAGACAATAAGGGTGAAAGAGAGCGACGCTTACCGGAGCGAAGAAAGCAGCGGCGTCGGCGTCGGCGTCGGCGTCGGCAGCAGCGCGTGTACCGAAGGTTGGAGGCACTCCGCTGCGTTGAAGAGGCAGGAGAAGAATTTTGGACTTAGGTTTCAGACAATTTCAATTTAACCCTTTTTTAAAACTAAAATTATGATTTAGTCCTTTTAGAAAATGAAAAGGATATTTTCTTCTGGTAATGGCGAAAAACACCCCCAAAGTTTAGGAAATGGCCAAAAACACCCCTTTAATTTCCAAATCCATAAAAACCCCTTCCTTTTAAAGACAATGATTTTCAAACCCCCAAAGAATGAAACGGTGGTTAACGGAGTTACTTTTCAAATTCACGGACGGAATTGCCCCTACCTTGCATGGGAAATCGTGGTGCAATCATTAAGCCGGTTAGAGAGGAAGTGGAGGGTTTTTCGTAATGGGAATCCCAAGAGAGGCAGAGAGCAGTGTTCGTTTTTCTTCTTTGCTTAACTTTCTTCAGCTTTTCCCTCTCCGAAGCTCTCTCGGCTTCGACATCCTCTGTAACTTCAGTCCACCGTGCGCAAGTATCCTGCACTTCCATCAGTTTGCAGCTCAAGGTATGGCAGAAGCTGTGTCTAAAGCAAGGCTTTTATATGAAGTACTCTGTTACACATAGATATTCCTCGGTTTTGTTTTGCGTGGTTCTAGTGTGCGGGGGAATTTCTCGGCTGGGGTTGCTAGGGTTTAGGGTTTTGGGTTTTGGGTTTTGGTTTAGGGTTAGGGTTTTAGGGTTTAGGGTTTTCGGTTGTGCACACGATCATTGAAAGAGATATCGGTTGTTGTTGTTTGTGTAATGCTTACAATGTGCGTTTCCCCTTCCATTTGATATGGTTGCAGTTTGTAAAAGAGATTTCCGTGTGATGAAATGAGTTCGTGTTTAAAAGAGTTTGTCTCCGTTTAACGGTGCATCTCTCTGTTTAAGTGTTGAGCTTTTCGTGTAAAACATTTGTCTCTGTGTAGCGTTTGATGTATCTGTTTAACAAGTGTTGTCATTTTTGCAGTGTTGTGATTATGGCGGTAAACCTAGTCAACGGGAGATGCTACTTGACACCGGTGGTGGAGACCTTGGCCGAATTGAAAGTCCACATGACCTCTCGACATTGGGAGATCATCCAAAGGACACCGTTTGCGGCATTCACTGAGGTGGAAGCTGTATTCCAAGAGAGGGCCCTTCTCGATTCGCTTCTGCAGAGGTACGATGGCCGCACCAATAAATTCAGGATCGGGGCGAGCCTGCTCAGCTTCAGGCCTGAGGATGTGGCTCTCGTTATGGGTCTGCGCTGCGACGGAGACGTCGTCCTGTTTAAGAAGAAAAAGACACCGTCAGCTTTCGAAGGGAGATAGGCGCACTCTTGAGCGTCTTGTTGGACAGATGGGACGCCATTAGGCGCACTCTTGAGCGTCTTGTTGGACAGATGGGGGGAGAGGAGGATTTTGTGAAACTCTTGATGGCGTACCTCATGGGGACAATCCCCTTCCCGAATACCTCATGCTCGGTGCCCACTTGGATCGTTGATTATGTCGACGATCTACCTGGCATGGGGCGGTACGCATGGGCGCAGGCGACGCACAAATGGCTTATGGAGGACGTTCCACAAGCTGCCGCTCGAGTGCAAGCCAGATGCGAGGGGGGGAAGGTAAACACGGGGTACATTAAGGGTTGCTCGATCGCGCTGACCATCTGGTTTTACGAGGTGACCGGAACCGGCAAGAAAGCCCGTTTCGGCAAGACCCCAATGGTGCTGTGCTACTGCGAAAGTACTTACCGGAAGCACGCGACGATAGAAACCAGTTGGTCAGCTCTCGAAGGAAAAGAGGTAATAAATCAGTGTTAATGTGTTTACAAAGAGCAGTTAATGTTTAACGATAGGCTTATCCGTGTAGGAAATGTAGTTTGTGTTTAACGCTTGGTGTCTTCGCTTAACCTTGTTATACTCCGTTTAAATATGTGCCATATCGTTTACGTATATATGTCAAATGTTTAAATACGTTTGTTTTGGATCAAATTGAATGATTTGTCTGAGATTGTTTTCTTTATATATGTTAGTTTCCTGAGCTGGTCCCGGCGAATGCTGTGGAGGAGACTTTTGTTGGGGCCAATTGGCGGATGGATGCTGTTGCGCGGGAACCACTTGCACGACTGCAAGCGGAGATGCCGGCCCCTTCCGCCCGTTCGCGCCGACGTGGTTCCCCCCCTTCCGGCCCAACACGCAACCCTCGGCGTCGGATAGGCCCTCACCTACCCCGCCAATTGGCAACACCCGCACCGGCCGCGACAACGAGAGTCACCCGGATCCCCAGAGTCCCCCGACCGCGGTAGCCCAACCGACGTCATCGGCCCGACGACGTGACTACATCCTTTATGCGGGCATGCCAGGTGATGATGAACGCTTTCCCCGCATTGTCGCTCGGGTTGAGGCATTGGAGGCAAGGTTTGATTCGTTTGAAAGGGCTGCACCGTCGGGACAAATACGTGACTCCGCCCGGACGGATGAGCCGTTGGAAATTGAGGACGACGACTTCGTCGTGAAGGCCATTCCAAGACGGCCACGTATGACGAGGCCACGTATGAAGAGGCTTGCACAAAAGGCGACGAAAAGTATACCGCCCGTGTGTCCACCACCGGCCGAGGATGAAACAATGGCAGCACCACCGGCGGCTGATGCGGTTGTTGAGACCGTTGCAGTTGATAACTTCACCGCCCCGGTGGCGGAGATTGTAGACCCCGTTGGCAATGCCGCGTCTGCGGAAGACTCCGAAATCCCCGTCGCGGTGGAGCCGGCGGCCCGCGGCCGACATCGGCACATCCGGGGTGGTGGCCACTAATTTTGAAGATGAAGAACCACCCGAGGGTGTGCTTCCCCTTGATGAGACTGCCTTGGCCGCGGTTGAGAAGACCGTTGCCTCTATTGTGGAGGAGCTCCTTCCCACGGAGGAACGGCCGACCCACATTGCCACATCCAAGTATGGGCGCGATCCCGCAACGACAAGAAGCATCTACGGATGATCCCAATAAAGTCATTGCCGGGGGCGAAGGGAACGTCGCCGAAAAAAAAAGAAATCGGTCACCTTCGCCAACCAGGCAGTATGAAGAAGTGCGGAAAGACTTCGTTCCGGCGAAGAAAAATACGCCGGTCAATCGCGCCTCGACGTATTCGAGAAGGAGCCGATCAAGATTTTCCTCAACTTCCCCATGGACGAGTAAGTATGATAGTGTAGATGTTAATGTTTATATAGAGATCATCCCATTTACGTTGTTGCGTTTCCGTTTAATTACGGTCGTTACCATATAACCTAGTAATGTATCGTTTAACTAACGATATTCTTGTTTACCCATATACATTATCATTTACGTATGTGTTGTTTCCACTTAACGTCTACGTGTTATTAATCAATCGCATGTGTTGCCGTTTAACCGCAGTTCCGTCTTCTGGAGGAATGATTATGTCGGCACCACCCGGGCCAACCTATTCGTTCGATCGACGGGAAAGAGATGGTGACAGATGATGTGTTGGACGCCTTCGTGTGCATCGTACAAGACACACTTAACAGAAAGCCATATCCTCATAAGAAGCGCGCCTCCATCACTCGACCCACCGGCGTTGTTTATGTCGAAGGTGGAAGACGCACATGAGACGACTTTGGCTATGATCGGAGATGCCACCAAGGTCGTCAATGACGTTGACATCATCATCCTTCCCATAATCTTTAATGGCCACTTCCATGTCGTGGTGCTCGACAATAACAAGAAAGAGTACAGGCATTACACCTCATGCCCAAGTGAAGAGTACAACAGAGACGCGGTAGCAATGGTAAGCTCTCTGCGATATAGATTTCGATTATCAGAGTGACATAGATGCTTTCTATTCTAACATCGGTTTGTATAATGCGACAGCGGGAACTATTCGACACCTGTCTCGAAATGGAGTACGGCACGACGGGCGACACAAGCACCCGCTTGTTCATGATGACGACACACCGCGTCAAAAGAAAGGCACCGTCGACCGCGCCGTCTACGTGATGCGGTTTATCGAGCAATTGCTCCGCGGCGAAAAGCCGCGGATAGCGCACACGGACGTCCCCTATCTGCGATTGAAGTACGCCGCCCACATACTTAAGGAAGGACGAGCATCCGGCATCAAGCAACGCGGGGAGGGTCCAACTGTGGGGAAGTAAAACAGTTTTGTCGAAATTCATTTCAATTGATTCAATTCATTCTTTGCCAACGACATGGCGGAAATTTCAATGTACATCTAATAATGTTCGTTATTCTTTCATATTCAATCATTTTTTGCTTAAAATTCCATGGTACCGATTGAGGGTCGTCGTCGCTTTATAAAATTAAGTACTTACGTAAAAAATGATGTTGTCACTATTAAAACATTGTGTTACACTTTAACAATACGGATCTCCGTGCAATATACACCGTTACCGTTTAACACCGGGGGGACCGGGTTGATCACATACTCCTTGTTTAGATATTAGTGGTAAGCGTTTAACTCCCTATGTCCCTGTTTAAAACATGGAGGCCGTCGTTAAATGAAAGAGACCGTAATCTACTTCCGTTGTCTCGCTTTTAAAGGTGAGCGACCCTATTATACATAACTTTTAAATGTCTCCATCAATCTGCGCTATGGGTCCGTAAGCACGGAATTCTTTTCTCAATGTATGTCACCCATTACGTGTTGTTGTCTACGTTTAAAATGCGAGCTAGCGAGTTAAACAAGGTATTCTCTGTTTAGCTTTTGTCGTTACATGTTTAATATTACAGTCCCTGTTTAATATGGCGGCTATTCTTCGACGGGTGAGACCCTATTCTACTTGCGCTGTTTGTTTTTAAAGGTGAGAGTCCCTATTATATGTAAATTTTTAATTGTCTTCATGAACCGCGCTATGGGTCCTCAAGTACGGAATTTTTATTTTTTTCAGTGTGTCACCAATTACGTGTTGTTGTAACCGTTTAAAATTTAGAATTATCAGGCCAAGAAGGCAATCTGTGTTTATCAATCGCCGTTACTGGTTTAATATCACCGTTCCCGTTGAATATTACCATTTAAACGTTTCATGATAGGGTTTACTCGCGTCCGTCTCTATTTAAACCGTGCTTGTCATGCGCACGAATGGTTAGAATTTGCTTAAGGAACATTGTTCTCCATTTAAAATTCATGCGTGGCTGTTTAACATGCGTCCGCAACGGTTAACATTTCTGAGAGAGTAAGAACGAAGTTAAAATATCACACTAAGCAAAAAGTTCTTATTTGATGGATGAAAACTACACTAAGCAGGTCAAAAACCGTCATTCCGTTTTATACATTTTCGCGTACCCGGAGCAGCCTCTCCACATCCCTCTTATGGGATACCACTCGCTCGAGTTCTGCGGAGAGAGATGCTGCTTTTTCCGTCAAATCCCCGACCAAATCTTCGAGGAACCGCTCCCGGGGATAGGTCATCGCCCCTGCAAAGAAGATATGAACGATTTAGATAAATATTTCTAAAGACGCATAGACATCAGCGGGGGACGCACCGTTCGTCCTAAGCTGCGCGGGACATAGCTCGTAGAACGCCACCAGGGCAGCAACGTTCTGGGCTGCCTCTTCTGTTCTCTCGGTTCTGTGGCTGGAAAACGTGGTCCCATCCACCGTGACCGTTGCCACGAAAGCGGAGGCGCCCGGGGCGCCTTCCCTGGTTGTGGAGTACGCCGGCGTGGAGCGGTGCGTCTTCGGGCAAGCGCGCGTTGAGAATTGGCACATACATACTGCTAGATCTGCGAGTAATATCTGGGTGCGTTTCTTGTTTCCGATTCTTCTTTAAATACAAATGTATTCAACGGACGTTTGCACTATTTCTCGAGTCTGATGCCAATAACTATTCGACGTTTGAATTCCAAAACAGCGAATTTAATCGTAACAGATAACAGTAACGTCCACCGCCGGGTTAACCAATGCACACTTTCCCAATGCTATCTCACAACACTTCGTCGAATGCATGCATTACTCAGAATGTATATCCCCCGTTTACGTATCTGTTTAACTTTAAGACTTACCATTCACATTAAGAATAACGTTTAACTTTCGAATCCGTCGTTTAACTTGTCGCTATTGTTAACGTTTAACGTTGCGGTAAAAAAAAAGTTTCATGTCGCTATTGTCACATATCGGTCATCGACAATAAAATAAGTTTGCGTAATTCATTATCATGTAACTCATCATCCTAACATAAACATATTAGTTGTGCGCTAAAGGTAATAGTATCGGTTAGCGATCTGTGTTAACTTTCAAATATAAAGGCCTGCCAAAATGATTTGCTCTCCGTTTAAACTTCGTTGGCTCTGTTCAATTATAGTTCGTGCTGTTCACTCTTTAGAGTTCCCGTGTAATTATACGAGTCTCCGTTTGCTATTCGATTCGATGTGACAATAATTGCTTCACAACTATCCGCAACTTACGCTTCTCGCAACGGAAATTACATGAATTTGAAATAGATGTGCGACTGATTTTAGTTTTCATAATTAATGGTGAAAGTAATTAATATTGGCTAATGAGTCACGCCGTGAGTAATAAAAATGACCGTTTAGGTTTGTATGTTTAAATATAGATTAATCTGTTTAAATATTAATGACTACGTTTGGATTCAGACGACTCCGTTTAAATATAGAGAACTCCATTTAGATGGCGCAATTTACAAACGACATCAACTCGAACATAATCTCACTCCCCCCTTTTCTTGTCATTCAAATCTTGGAGCAGCTTTTCCACACGCGCCTTTCGATATTTTATTCCTTCAAGTTTTGCGTTTAGTGAACGGACCAGGTGTTCGAAAACCCAATCCAACTCTTCACCATTGGTGTAATCCCCGACGGCTCGTGAAGGTCCTGCAATGAAGAGTTGAAGGTTTACGTATGGAAGGTGGCTCTTTTTTTGTTTTTTACACTCAACCGAGAAGTCTTACGGTATGCGGTGCACTGCGACGATACGTCATCGTCGGCAACCGGGGCCTTGGTAATCTCCACGCCGCCTGAAGGGCACAAACCGCTTGAACGCCACCTCGGCAGCAATGTTCTCGCGCCTCCTCGGCGCTTTCCGCGGATGAAGAACCGGAGAAAGGGGTCCCGTCGACCGTCACCGTGGCCAGGAAGACGGGGTTGGTGTCGGGGCCTTCACGGAGAGTGGTGTACTCCGGCGAGGGCCGGCGTGTCATCTGGCAAAAGTCTGCTAGACGTGACTTAAACATTGTTGTGGGATGTGGATAATATCTGCGTCTGTATCTTGTTTCGGCTTGATGCTTACATACAACCATAACTATTTGTAAAAAAAAAGGCATTGGTTTTCGGTGAAATAAATGGAATATAGTAAACGGCATCGGTTACGTTCACGCTTTACTGACCCGCATTTCAACATTAAATTGGAGTAATTAATAATAAATTCACATTGCCTAGTTTATCTGACTACGTTATACCGTAACTAGCCTAAATTCAACTCCATTTATGCATGCGACGTTTCAGCATTTTCCAATGCAAATTTTCTGGTTTTGAACCTATTTTGTAAACATCAATGAGGTATTTAATCTATGAAACTCGCCATCATTGTTTAAATATAACTGGCATCACTTACCCTTACACTTTACCGTTTAACTATCGATATCTGCGGTTAACTATCGACGAACGAGAACGAGGGTTCTCCCCGTTTAACATTGCATGACACCGCTTATTAGCATGCGTCTTCACTTAACATTCGATGTTTATGTTTGAATTGTCTTCTTCACACATCGAGGACTCTGTGTGAAGACTATTCTCGCTATTTACAAACACTCGCGCTTTTCAAATATTGTGGCCCACCCTTTTACAGGCGTCGACGTTTATAATTTAGTGCCGATGTTGAAATATACACGTATCGGTTTAAAGATCAAAACGTAACAGGGGAACAAATTTCTTTCCTTCACAAAATTTTTAGTTGGACCGGAGTTCTATTACAACCAGCGTAGGCATACTAATTTATACATCTAAAAACTGAAAAAAACATTATCATATCGCTTTCGGTCCTGGATGAGCTTCTTCACTTGGGCCGTGCGGGTTCTTAGTCGGTCGAGTTTTTCGGAGAGGACGACTTCCTTCTCCGCAAGCTCGACGAGCATGTCCTCAGAAAGCACTCCAACTCTTCGCCGTTGGAGTGCTCGCGGTTGAGTGAAGGCGCCGCATCGAAGGCGTTGCGGTGCGAGGCCCCGCAATGAAGGCTTTTAACAATTTAGAAAATAAATAAATTTCCCGTAACATGGACGCAGAAGTCTTACGGTATGACTTACCTCCACATGGACGCGTATTCATCCTCCCAGGGTATGGAATACGGAGGTCATTGTACGCCACCTCGGCCGCAGTGTTCTGGGCGTCCTTCGATGTTTTCGCGGGGTAAGGGCTGTAGTAAGTGGTCCCATCAACCGACACCGTGCCCAAGAAGGCGGGGATGTGGTCGGGGCCCTCCCTAACGGTTGAGTACTCCGGCGACGGCCGGCGGGTTCTCTGGCAGAGCTCGTTGAGGAGGGACTTGTACATACTTCTTTCTCTGTGTGTAATATGTGGATGTGCCTTTGATTTCCGTTTATTGTTTAAATAGAAGTTTAGGGGTCGCAAGTTTGCCTAACGTACTCCGTGCATTGATGCTTACGTGTGGATTTTGAATTCAAATGTAATTGGGAAAGAGATGGTAATGAATTAGCATTGGTACTGGGATTTCACTCTAATGACGTCTTGTCGTCATTAATTCGGACTATCTTACATTCCCGTTTAACATTCACTGCGTACGCTTCAATTTGTGTTACCATACAACGTCTCCGTTAAACATTCCGCCGAAGATGTGTAAAACTCGCCGCCGTATCTGTTTAAATATGACGTCTCTGTTTATGCGTCACTATCTTACATTCCTTCCGGAAGTTCAAATACAAAAGAATGACAACAAGCGATGTGCCTGTTTAGCGTTATTGGTTACCGTTTATTACCGATATTTCCCGTTTAACATCCACTGCGTACGCTTCAATTTGTGTGTGACTCTTTAAATGTGTCACCATTTAACATTAGGTTTATTCGATTAAAACTTCGTGGGTACAACAAAATTCGTTTATTCTATGTTTAAATATCCAGGGCGTCATAACCAAATAAATGTGTGCTCTTTAAAGATTATCTTTTTACGAAGCCTAATCGGCGACACTTTCATTGCAAGTTCTACGATTGTGACCGGACGCGTGGCAGCGGCTGCAATGTAACTCGCGGACATCAAACGCTTGCGACTCGATCCTCCTTCGTCTAGGACGACAAGGTTGCCTTCTCGTCACAGGCGGCCGCAAAAGCAGATCTCGATTGTTGTCCGTGGGCCTCTCATTGTCGGGTATGGGAAATATAGCTTCCTTATACGCCAACTTGTAAGTGTCGATGGTGAAGTGATCGCTAATAAAACGATGAACATTGTTGTCCGTCACCAATATCGCAGCGCAAGCGTGTTTGCACGGGATGCCATAAACTTGCCATCTCGCGACATGAGCAAGTTCTCCCGGCAAGGTCTACAGAGTTCTTGCACCGGTCAATCACTTCGTAACGATCGGCGAGACAACGAGCAACGTGAAGACTTCGGCTATCCTGCACAAGCGTCTCAACCTTTGAACGTATGTCCGGGCATAAGAAAGTATCCCATTTGTTCGCTTGCTCACGGCGAGTGCATAACATGCGCATCAGCTTGTACCTGCACAATGAATATCGGAAATCTTAAAGAAATTTACGCGAATATATGAATATTTAAACACCACTACATCGGAGTAAACAGAACAGTAATAAACTAAAGATCGAAGAAGAAAAACATATACGACGGTATTTAAACCGAGACAATGATATTTACATTTGTTATCTTATACAGGATTCTACCGGACTAAAGGGTTAATGTGAATGTTAAACACCGACGACGATATCAAACTGCGGACAGTGCATGTTAAACACCGATAACGAACATTAAAGTGTAACGGGTAAGCTTAAGCGTTACATGTATTTAACCTTCGAGTACCTTATAGCGTCGACCATTTTCGTCACCGGTAGGTGTCGAGCTTCTTTGATCCACGCATTGAACGACTCAGCTACATTCGAATACATCTCGCCCCATCGGTCACCTTTGAACAGATAATTCGACCAGTGTGACATGTCGGATTTGTGAATCAACCACTGAAACGCTTCGGACGATACGGCCCGCAGTTCATTGACGGTGTCATCGAATTCTTTAGCCGTCGTCGCCCACGCGATACGAAAACATATGGACCAGCACTCCTCCCTCAATGCCTTCCCAAGTCTGCCATTGGCTTTCATAAAATTGGCCTCCAAGTGCCGAAGGCAGTACGCGTGCGGGGATGAAGGGAAAACTCTCGCAACAGCGTTCACAAGGCCCTTTGACCTATCCGAAACGAATGTAATTGTCTCTTGGTAGTCTCCTTCGTCGTATAAAGCATCACCTAACTTGGAAATGAACCACGTCCAATTGGCGTCGGTCTCGTTGTCGACAATAGCGAAGGCGACGTGGAAGAAGCCATTGTTCCCATCCTTCCCTGTGGCACCCAAGAGAGTACCCCGATACTTTCCGAGGAGGTGAGTACCATCCACAAACAATAGCCGGCCTGCATGCCCGCTTGAACCCCAAAATGCACGCGCCGAAAGAGAAGAACGCACGTTTAAAACGCTCACCGTCTCTTTCCACAAACGCGATCTTTGCCGGGGTTTGTCTCAGCCACCTTATGGACGTACCAAAGCAACAGATCGTAGGCCGGAGATGTCGCCGCCGTCGAGGATCACCCGGGCATGCTCTTTTCCCAGCCCAAGCTCGCTTGTATGGAATGTGGACACCATGCTCCCGCAACATGTCCTTCGAATGTCGATGGCCTTGTACAAGGGCCGCTCCTTCGCCTTCCGAATCACTCGTGCGCCGACCCATTTTTGGACGCTTTCGGGTGTGACCCCGACCCAATTCCACCACCGCAGGTGTGCGTCGGCTCCGTTGTCTTGATTCGAAGGTATTTCTATTATATTCCTTTGATGCGTGAACGCGCCATTGACATCCACCGGCCGCGCATTCCACGGTGACCCGGTATTTTTCGTTCTTCACGAATTTGAAATCAAAATTCCGACTGATAGCAAAATTGCGAAGTGTATCTCGGAAATGTTCAACGCCATCAAAACGTTGTCCGACGTCAAACGACAACACTTCATGTCGATCGACGACGATGGCAGGCATGCGACACCATCCGGGTCGCCATGTGGTGGGACGAAGCGCTCCCGCATTCCGAATTCCGCCGGCACTTCGGTTCAAACGCAAACGATCGAATTTAAGCACAAAGTCCACTTATTTAAATGCCTAAGTTAATATTTACACCTTAACGAGGCATAGTTAAACAGAGATGTAATAATGCAAACGGTGTATGATAGTTTACACGAAACATGATAAATTAATCGGAGACGCCCAATTTAAACGGATAATTCATTCTTTAATACGAGATAATGGTAGTGTTAAACACTAACCGACATACAACCGCATAATTGTTTTAGAGCAACGCATTACCACGACAATAACTCGTTTTCGGAAGGCCGCCGTGGCACGTCATCCGTCTCGACAACCATATCGACTACACCGCCTTTGAGGATGGAGAACACATAACACATGCGCTGGAAGTCCACCTCGTTCTCTATTGGGCAAACCGTATTATGTCCATCGGGTGTGATGAACTTCACCCTCGCGCGACAAACATCGAGACCCCAGCGCTCACAAATCTCACCTAACACTGACGCTCATTCAGTTGACGCGGTGAACGTCAGCACTCGTCCCTCCCCGTTGTATCTAGCAATGGCACAAAAACTGTCCATAATATCGACTTAGCAGAAGGAAAAGGAGAACAAGAACAAAATTATGTAATTCGCCTTCTAAGCTCTCTAAGCGAACAAGAAACCATAAAGGGGGAAAAAACTCACATATGTATGCATAAAAGCCAGACATGACATGATGTGATCGGGCGGGTTTTTTTCCCACCATTTGCAGGGGCAAAAATGGATTTTCGTAACACTGACCCATTTCATGTGACGGACGGGGGGTAGAAGGGAACCAAACTATAACGGAGGGGCTGTCTGGGGTGTGCAAAAATAGAAGGTGGTTTTTGGCCAGTTTTGAAATTCCCGAGGGGTGAACAGTAATTTTCCCTATTTTCTTTTTCCAAATATACATCCTCATAAATATTCTCTTTTCATATATGCATGTTAAAAATTAGAAATTCAGCAGCATGGCAATAGTCTAGTAGTTATGCCTGAAGATTCGACTCCATCCCTTATTCATGATTAAGATTTTAATCATAAAAAATATAAGTGTTTGGAGGAGTTTATCCAAATCGTCAAGTAAAAATAAAAAATTCAAGTTCAGTTATACATACTCGTAGATTTAATTGTATTAATTTAAGCAAGATAAAAAAAAATTCAGATAATAATCTGATATGGATTATAAAATGTATATTAAGTGAAACTCTAAAAAACTTATTGTTAAGACAAATTAATAAAATAACAATGGTCTAAATAGAAAATACGTAAGGTTGATAGTGAAATTCATACCCAGGTGTTTCTTTTTAATTATCAAAGTGGCCTTAATCATTTAATTCACTAAAATAAAAAAAAAAAATACTTATGGAGGCTTTATCGTTTACTTAGCACTAGGGATGTAACTGATCGAGCTCGAGTCGATCCAATTAGTAAAGTGCTTGAGGTTAAGCTTGATTTAAAATTTGTTGCTTGATACTCGACTCGAATTTGACAGAGTTTTGTCACAATAAAATAAAGTTTTGTCACAATTATATTTTAATTATATAGTTTTACTACAAATATCAATTTTTTTTTGTGATGACAATTTGATCACAAAATTTTGAGTAATTCTTGTCATTTAGTATTATTACTAACGCCAAAGTTTTTAGTGATCAAATTGTTTGTCACAAAAATTTGAGCATAATTGTGACTATGTTTCCAAAGTGGTCATTGTTTTATTTGCTAAGGAGGTACTTCTTATGACCAATGATGACTTTAAAAATTGGTTATTATTGATTGGGTTACTCATATGGGTGTAGCCCAATCAAATATTGTGTAAACCACAAAAATCTTAGTTATGATCATTTTTCATTTTGTATACTAAATTTCAGTTTGTATATTTCTAATCACCTTGTGTTAATTTATGCTAACCAAAAAGGTCCCTAGGGGATTCTAGATAAAAAAATACTGATGTGAACGTAATATTTGCCATGTCACTAATGGTTTGCCATGCCAACTACCTATGTGGCCATGACACGCCACTCCCTAATCCACATCCCCTCTTTACATAAACACATCAATTGCCACATCATCACCCCTTTTAGTCTCCTTCTTCACCCTATGTGGACATGACACTCCCTAATTCACATCACTTTCTTACATTACACATCAGTTACCAAATCATCACCCACTCTGTTAGGTCCTGTGGAATGTTGTGAGTTAGTAATCACTCAAACTCTCATACAAGAACATACAACAAGCCAAACAATAAAGAAAATGACACACATGAAATTGATAACCCAGTTTGGTACAAATTTTACCTACGTATGGGGGCCAAATCTAGAGATAAAAATCCATTAAAAGAGAGAAATAAATATGAGTACAACACTCTCACTCATCCTCACAAAGAATACAAGAATCGTCTCTAGCTTTTCCGATGCCTCTCGCCCGGTGGCTCATCTTAAATCTCAAAGCAAGATCTCTTATATAGATGTCTCTACATCCCAAATATAGCGCAATCCTCTTTTAGAATCTCCCCAGTTTTCTAATTTGGACATCTTTCAAATTTGTATGTTGTACCTATTGGGAGTCTACCCTCTGATGCCAACGAGGATTTTTGTATTAGAACATTCTATTTGTATTATACGCTTTTATTATTAATAATAGACATTTATTTTGATGTTCATATAAAACTTGTATTGACATTTTAATAAGTTTTAAATTATATATATATATATATTATGGAGTTTTAAGACTTAAGGTAGGGTGTAGATTTGGTTATTTATAATTTTTTACTTGAGTGTATAGTGATGCACAGTGACTAAAACCAAGCACTTCCCTAGTTTTGAAACAGGGAAGATGAGCTCAACCAAGTTTTAGATGAGATGGTTGCATTAGACAAGTGTTTGAAATGTCATGTCACCCTGGGTCAGTGTTTGTGTGGAGGAGGACTGCAGTGGATCACATTAGAGTCACCAAAAGATGTCAGTGCCAATGACCAAACAGGAGGTGTACTGTAAGGGCTGCAACCCTTACATTCGACATGAGACCGGGACAAGCGCGCGGCGCATAAGACGCACGCGGGATGGGCTTTGCGCATAATGCATTGTTGACCATACATAGCCCAAAGCACCGAGGGCGAACGGGATACCTCTCCCACCCATGACCCAGACTCAGCAGCGGCTTGCATAGATGTGGCACATGCACACTCGACAGAGACCACTTGAGCAGAGGCGCGCATTGGCGAGTATTACACATGGACTAGCTAGCAACCATGATCGAGAGTGTACGGCCACGCGGGAGAGCCATGACCGAGAGCCAGGAAAACAGACGAGTGGTAGACCAAACACTACTCATGTGACAAACAACACCTTGTGGAAAACAGGAAACTGCGTGCATGCGAGTCTTGTGTTCCGGGCGATGAGACTTCGCTTGGATGATAACCCTTGGACTGGGATCCTTGGGAATCAGGGAAAGGACTATTTAGTCATCACTAACCTCCATGTATGAGTAGCTCGATGCCAAAGAGAGATCAGCCACTGTTAAGCTTTGAGGGTGTGTGAGCTTTGGGGAGCTCAGCTGAGTCTTGGCGTGGTGTACACTTCTCATATTCATAGAACTTAAGTTTTTCTTTCTTACATGTTGTGCCTTTGTGTTGCTTGCTTGTGAATTATATTGCTTCGGCATTCGGTAGGCTGGCTTGGTGCGTTGGGCAGCCAAGCGCCGCACGAATCGCCGAAGGACCATCGGGAGGCCCATGACATGTACCATGGTGCATATCACTCGAGAGACTACTATTGTGGTCTTGGGTATATCACAATAGTGGTCTAAGACCGTAGGAACACCAATATAGTGCTCTAGGCTAGGGGCATGTTAGGCATCTTATTGGTAAGGTAATGCCACATCACTCGAGCCAACGGTTTTCGTGCCAATTGGCACTCAGATCCCCCGTGAGGGCGCTTTGCAAGTAGTAAAAGTTTGAATTCACAAGATGTGGGTGTGTGTCTAAGAGCTATGAGCATAAAGTGTGGGTGATCCTGACGGCCACATATAAGTGGGCTCTACAAGTCGTAGTCGAGGCATGCGCACTTCCATGTCTTTTAACTAATATGAGCCACATGGACTGTCTGTTCTTGGCAAAAAAAAAATTGTCATGTGAGTTATTCTTTTTAACTATGTGTGAGGGTTACTATTGAGCAGGAAGATATCTGATACGACCCATGTCGTCGAGCTAAGTGCACCGTCTACACTGGGCCCACATGAGGCGAGCGCGACAGATTTGCGAGCACGTCGGGTTCGGAAGCAGCCTACATGGATGTGGGATTACGAAGCTTGACAAATGGATGACTAGAAGCCGTTGATTGGTGAGGAAATAAAGAAAGTCAATGCCCTTGATTTGGTATGGAGGTATTGAAAGTGTGCATGCATTGATTTTGTAATAAAGGCAGTTGGAGGTTGTTATGGTATCTAATATTGATTGGTGTACTTTGGAGTAACGCCATTAGGGTTTGTTGTGAAAGCATGGGTTTGTTGTGAAAGCATGAATGAAGTTATGTTTTCTTCTTCTTTTAAGAAACTCTCTCTCTCTCTCTCTCTCTCTCTTCGCTCTTCATGTTTCCATCCTTCTAGGAGTGAGCACCCACTCGAAAAGGTGCTGATGATAGGAGTTATCGAAGGTGTATCAATATCTCTCTAAGTTTGTTGGAAAGTCAATGAGAGATTGATAGAATCTGTGACAAGCGCCTCCAGTGGACGTGATGATGTTGAGGCTTCTACCCAACGAACAAAGTCTCCTAGTTGCTAGAGTTAAACAAACTGATTATCTTTCGAGAAATTCATATCTACGTCAATGTGAAGTGCATAATTATATATAGCCATAAAAATTTTGATTATTTTTAATTTTAGCGGCAAATGCAACAAAATAGAAAGTTGATAGATTATAAAATGGTGTTTAAAAGAATTTGTTTGACTTCTTGATGGTATACACACAAATGTGTTTTATGAGGATGTACACATAGATATACATTGCTATATGGGTATATATGTATAAAAAGTTTCATTTATATTTATTATTCAACATATTATACACTTGTTCTTACATGCTAGGCATTTTTGTAATTAACTTATTACACTAACTAATGAGAGGGTCAACGGATTGAATGTGACTCAACATGGACTTTGCAAGTGTCAATCTCTTTTCAACACGTATTGAAAAGAGAGGATTCACCTTCATGGCCCATCAAAAACAGAAGTGCTCTATGATTTTTCCGTCTAAATACCTTGGACACCCATAATAAGCACACATAAGATATCAACAACCATTAAATTATTTTTTTTTTCTTTGACAAAATGGACGAACTACATTTCTAAATGAGAAAAAGTTCAAAGGAAAATTATTGAGGGGCTCTCCCATTTAAGACGAATTTCAAGAGCTTTCCTACATAGAACACAAATTACTGAATGAAAGGAGGGTAAAAAACAATTGATATCAGTTGTGTAATTTCAGTCAACACCAAAAGAAAAAAAGCAAAAGCTGTATAAATTCAAATGCTTAGACTACACACACGTCATTAATTGTCACCAGATTTTTATCTCTTGCGGGCGGCAAGTTTAAAAATTGAAATTTTGGTTCTACACTCATAAATACACAAATTTGACATTATGGATTATTACATTTTTGTCGCAAAATCTTGCAAGAAAAACACCAATATTTTTCAGATGCTGCTAAAGAAAATACAATCTCGTATGATGGCAGATGCTTGCTTTTATCAGCCATCTTTGTGTACGCTGCTAACCGCAAATGAAGAATACGCCAACATCACCGGCGCGAACCCAGGTTAATATTTACAAGCCCATCCTTTTTGGTCTGCGGAACATGGACGAGCCTTGGTTCAGTCCAGCCATTATGACATGCTGCTGCTGGCTGGCCCTCTTCTCTCGTTCCTGCACGATCCTGTTCCTCTCTTCATTTGCTTTCTCTTTCCTCAGCTGCTCCATCTCCTCCTCCATCGCCGTTTTCTCTTCCTTCTGTTTCTTCTTGTGATCAAGCAAGGAAGTGTCAGACTCTTTAACAGAGAAGAACATGGGTCCCAACTCTGCCAGCCACTGTGGCTCAACTGCAGTTACACACTGCATATACTCCTTACTTGTTAGTATAAGCTCATGGTAGACGACATAATCTGGTGTATATCCCAGGCCGTAGAGAGCACTGCTTGGGTGAAGATGGCATGGCATTCCATTGCGGCAATTCACATACTCTCCAACACCTTTCAACCTTGCGGCATTGTGGAAATACGCTGAACATATGGCCTTCCGCACCACATCCCAATCCATCCCACATGAAGTCAGAGGGATATGCAGGGATTTTAGTATATCCAGCAATTGGGACCTAACTTCCCTCGCTTTCTTAAGACCTTTCACATGCAAGAAGTGATCATTGCACCAATCACCACGGTACTGGTTTGATTTCCACTGCTGGTAGACATTTAGAAGTGTCAGGTGATCAGATTCAGGCACAAAAAATTTCTCCCTCGCCGCATCACTTTCCTCTGCCCGGTCCTTTGGACGAAAGAAAACTGATGGAACTGAAAGCATAGAAACAATTGTCAGCACTTCATTTATACACTCCAGCTGCTCCCCCATCAGCAACATCTTCGCCAGTGGCGGATCCAGGGGAAACTCAACCATTTTCCAGCCAAGCTCTGTGAGGCCGCCAACATTATTCAATGCACCCAGCACCCAAAGTTGGTACATTGAGTTAAGAATGTTCTCCTGAGGGGGTGGATCCATGAAGTCAAAGTCCAATAGGTTCTCGATCTTTAATGATTTAAGCAGCAGAACCACATTACCAAGGTTGGTCCTCTGGATTTCCGGTACAGGGTTTGGGAGCATTTCATTTTGGTAGGCCGATTCTGTGTACAAACGATAGCATGTGCCTGGACCAGTTCTGCCTGCTCTCCCAGCCCGCTGATCAGCTGCTGCTCGGCTGACTGGAAAAACTTGCAGTGCATCCATACCCATCCTCGGGTTGTAAACTTTCATTTTGCCATAACCTGTGTCTATTACATACAGGATGCCATCCACAGTTAAAGATGTCTCTGCAATGTTGGTTGCCACGATGCATTTGCGAGCCCCATCCTCAGCTTTCTGGAAGATCTTAGCTTGCAGGTCAGCCGGCAACTGAGAGTATATAGGCAGTATGGAAAGCTTGGGCACAGACTTGCTGGTGGATGTAATTAGCTGCTCCATACGCTCAGCAAGGGCATAGCAAGTGGCTTCAATCTCATCTTGTCCTGTCATGAAGATGAGAATGTCACCAGGAGCGCAGGTTATGTGAATTGTCATAGCCTGCTTCACTGCAGCTTCAACATAGTCTTCACAAGGTGTTTTACTGTACAAAATGTTCACGGGAAATGTCCTTCCAGGAATGTGAAATACCGGCACACTGATGCATGCAGGAGGCAATTAGAAGGATATACTCACAGAGAAAGTTGAGAATTTTAAGCACCTCAGTAAAAATTGAGCTGCGTACAACTTACCTTCCGAAAAAGTTTGAGAACTTTTGTGCATTTAGTGTTGCTGATGTCACAATGAGCTTGAAGTCACGCCTTCGAGCAACAACTTTCTTCAGTATGCCAAACAAAACATCAGTACTTAGTGACCTCTCATGTGCTTCATCCATGATAATCACACTGCAAAAAAGATGTGCCAAGTTTCAGAAGACTAATTTTAGAAAATAGTATTTGTTGATTTATCTGAAATAATAACAGACAGCGGAAAAGAGTCTTGATGAGTGGAATTCAAAACGATTTCCCACCCGCAGGGAAGAATGAGTCATTTATAAAGCATAAATAAGTTTGATAACAAAATTGCTGCTGGAGGCAAATGCTGTCATGTTCTAGCTTACTTTGGGGCAAACTCCAATGCAATTGCACCATCATATGAATTTAAATCGAGCAACTAGTAATGCTAGCAATACTTAAAAAAACATTTCCTATATTTCATACAGTACCAATACCACTTCTACCTAGAAAACTGCAGCCTCCATGGCATGAATGGAATAGCTTAAACAAAAAGCATTGAAGCTGATGTGTTTACTACAAGGAAATACAAAGAGACTATCCGCACAAAGTAATGATCAGAAACATTAATGTACTAACTTTAAACGGAGAAAATAATTAAAAATGCAAATTGGCCAGAAAGTTCACCGGTATTTGTCTAGATCAGAATCTTTCAAAGTTTCTCGAAGAAGTACACCATCTGTCATGTACTGAAAGAAAAAAGAAGAAATATCAACATGATGTCATAAATTTGAATTATCTGCTCCAAAATACAGGTCTAAAATGTAAAGCATCCATTGTTATGACAGAGAAATATCTGCAGTGGGAAGATAATAACAGAACTATTCATACTTTTATTTGCTGTGTTATTCAAGGTCTACATGAGAATTCCTTTCTCACAAGGGAAATGGTAGCAAATGACATGTAATAGAAATAAAATAGCACCTAAAAGCAAGGTTTAGATAGGGTCTCCACTACATGTACACAATCTAGGGCATCCCATTTAATGAAAATCGCTAGTAAGTCAACTAAGATACACCATATTAGAGTCCATAGAACTAACAAAGAGTGAGAGAAGAAAAATTGCAAAGAGCGATATATGTAACAAATTGAGTTAATGAACAACCCAAAAGCGCTTTCACTTGGCAACTAGAGAAATTTATCTAAAAGGAAATACAAGAGCATGTGACAACAACATGAACAGAAAAAATGTCACCTTTATTAAAGTGTTTGCTCCTGTAACATCCTCAAATCTAATGGCATATCCAACTTTATCACCCAATCCAGTCTCCATTTCTTCACTTACTCGCTTTGCAACACTCATAGCCGCCACACGCCTAGGTTGGGTGCAACCAATAATCCCATTCCATGTATACCCGTCCTCAAGCAAGTACTGTCAAGCATGGTCTCCTCATTATAAAAATAAAGGACAAATCACTCCTACCAATGAATAGATATAGTATACCTGCGTTAGTTGTGTCGTTTTTCCTGAACCAGTTTCACCGACCACCACAATAACCTGATTTTCGCGGACCACCTGCATAATAGCCAATATAATGTCAAAACAAGAAAAAGCTGCATAACATTTAAATGACACGAATAAGATTGTGTATGATAAGCAAAGTCGTATCAAGGCCACCCGGCTGTATGCATATAAATTAAGCAAGACAAATAATCCAAAACAAGCCTCTCCACCATAAGTTAGGAAATTCATAAGAAAACCATAGAAATAAACTGCACAAATGATGTTAATATCATGATGAAATTATAAAAGAGAGCATGGATCAAAGATTTGAATCAATTAGTACCAAAAAGAAAAAGTTTTTTCCCCAAAAATTATATCTGAAGCATATTAATGGCAACAATTAATCTACAGCAAGGAAACAAAACCTGCAGCAACTCCTCACGGACTGAAAATATAGGTAGATATTGCCTTTGTTGCTCTATGGACCTTGACTTAGCAAATTCACTGACCGCTTCACCCTTTTCCTTCATGTGCTGAGCAAACTTTGCATCTTCCTTGAAGTCAACTTCACCATGCTCTCCTACTTTGGCTGTATCTGCATCAATCTAAAATAGAGATATCATTTTATGAGAAAAATTGTAATGATAATATGAGATTAGCTACTTAAAGTTGCTTAGGACATCAACCTGGTCAGCTGTTTTCTCAACGCCTAATATATCTCCGAGTTTTGATCCTGCAAGCTCCCAGAACCGTTGCCGTGACTTGTTCATACTTTGCTTTTCATGAATATCCCTAACCAATGCAGAACCTTTTCGTGATATTATGGCCATGTCTGACGTGGGATCTTTTATAGGCATGACAGGCTCCACTTGCTTTGTGTAAACAGCCCTCCCATCAAGGAAAGGAGGCTTTGTATCTAGAAGACAAGAAGATTTTATGTTAAGATTCTTCTTCTCTGGCATGTAAATTATAAATGACTTTCTCAGGAGAAAAAACCAAAATTATTAAATCAATTAATTTCTAGCATTCTTCAATTTTTTGATTACTGTATTTGATGATAATTACAGAATCAATTGATTTTCAGCATTGGACACTAACGTTTATCACAACAAAAACATGAACCAACATACCATGAACAAGAAGAATAACTCTGCGCTCATCTTCATCCTCAAATTCCATCTGCACCTCTGTCCCTCTAACAGCTCCAGATCTCAAAAGCTGCCGATCTTCCCATTGAGCATTATCAGCAGTGAGCTGTGACAGCTTCTTACTTTGGGCAAGGGTCATTAATGATCCATCTTTTCGAGTCTGCCAGCAACAAAGAATAATTACTTTTCATAAACAAAAAATTTGTAAAATTCACAAGAAAAACAACATCAATTATGAAATATATCGGATAGAGAGCAGAGATTAGTATGCCCAAATAAGAGTATCACAATGATTATACGGTACAATGCAAGATTCATAAAGCTCAACAGAAACATTTGTACTACATTAGAACATTCATATACTAAAACGAACGATAAAATTAAACACATACCAACTTCTTTGCCAACTCTGCTTCTTTCTTCTGGTATGATGAATCATCACCAAGAAAAATTGACGAGCTATCAGCATCAAACATTGTGTTAATTTCTTCTCTGTCATACCTACATGCAATTGATACAAACAGCAAAGGATAAGGAAGCAATCATTCAATCATAGAACCTTCATCTTTAAAGGTAAACACACATAAGTACAGCAAACACTTTCTATGTTTCATAGGTCAAATTAGTTCTAAATTCTATTGGGAGACTAAAGCAACCTCTTGAGATCCTAAGAAGCTACCACTACTGCTCAAACAAAAATAGAAAAATGGGAACCAAGAATCTCAAATATGAAGACACAGTTTAGACAAGCAAATAGCCATTCGTAAGCATTAAAATTATTTGTCACAAGCTATTTAACTAAAAACTTCACTTTTTCCAAATCTCATTATTTAAGTAAACTAAAATCGTTTGCCTATTACCAACTCTCCAACCCTTTATTATCTAAACCTACGAGTTAATTTTGAAATAAGCCATGATATAATTGGAGAAAACTTGATTTTCAAAATCTCAAAATTTAAAAACTAGCATAACCTCAGCACATAATATTAAATGCAATAGATGACTCTTCTAAATGGGTGGGGTGGAACAAACAAATTTCCAGTATACCACGTGAGAAAAGAATATAAATCAAACTTGTTGACAAACAGTTACAAGTTTCAGTCTATCAGAAACCATTTACCAGAACCAATCCTTTATCACAGAATGCTTTAAAAAAAAAAATATAACGCTTCATTTAAAAACAAAGTACCCTATTAAATTTGGGGTGCATTAAAATAACATGAAATAATTAACCTGTGTTATTTTGTCAATAACAAGATTTAGCCAAGACATCTTCCACTTAGAATGTGAAAATTTTATGTGAGGTTTAAGTTTTAACAAGAGTCTAACAGTTCAAAAGAAATTTGATACCATGCCCGATCAGCGTTATAATCCATTTCCTGACGCATTTCATCCGTAATGTCGTACGTCTGTTCAAGTGCTGAATTGTTCTTATCAACCGCATTGTCCTGAAAAGATAAACAAAGATAAAAATCACTGCTTGCATAAGAAGCAAATCATTACAAGAGATATATCACTTAAAAAAATAACAATTACAATGAAGAACTCAATAACAGTACATTCTACACATGGAAGAATGAAATGCAGAGTTATTAGGTATTTCATAATGACTATGAAAAAAGTCACAAAATCTCATGAATTATAGCAGTCTACAATGTTGAAATTTATTAGGCTGACAATGTTCTCAAGCTGATCAGAAATTTCTTTTACGCAAATAATTGTATCGTAAAAGATAACATGCTCCAAAAACAACACCCATTTGTCCTCAAGACTACAAACTCTGGCATTTATTGCAGAAAAGAAGAAAAGAGCATCAGAGGATCTGAACACCATACTTACAAGGCCTCTTAACAAATACGCAACTAGTAAAGCATCAAACTGAAATTAGAGGAATTTATTCGTCAATCACACGAGGTTTTGGTTCACATTCAACAAGTAATTAACAGCAAGAAGCTTGATGGCTAATGCATCAGATATTTCTAATAATTCTGATTCTACCCCCTAGAAAGTCTGTCACATGATATGGGTAGGATAAATGATAATTTGCAGCATTCAGGCAAGAAATTCAGTCAATAAACACAAGGCCAACAATAAACAAATATAATGGAAAATGTCTTCTTGAATAAGAGTTGCAAAGCCTTTTCTTTTAACACAAGGCCATAGCAAATTTCATTTAACAGAGCCCTCTTACCAATGGCCTGAGACCTTTCATCAAAACAACAGAATAAACTCTCCTCCCAACCAAGAATTTCCTTCTGAGCTACCTTTCAAAATCATAAAGCATTCACACTGCTCTTCAATTTTCTTTTAGTTTTTCTTTTATTTTTCATTCTTCAATTTTTACTTTAAACCTTTGAAAGTTCAAAATTATATATTAACCCCGTAATTTCAAATTTTCACATAACTTCTTCCTGTATATTTTGCTTTTCATTCCTGGATGGATTACTTACTTGGACACTCGCAACTTACCAACACATCAAACCCTAAGATTTTAAGATATCGCCCTTTGAATGTTTTCCTCAACAAAGCACTTCGCTGTAACTGGTATATTGACCTTATTGCCATTAGTTCCATTTCCAAAGGTAACAACTTTTTCTCAAAAGAAGTTTCATGCTAATATTGAAATGGTACTCATAGTTAGATGAAGACTGTCGAACAGTGGAAATGCACAAAAGACAATTTAAAAGATTGGATAGTAGTCTATGACTATAAAACCCTAACAGGATGCTAAAGCTAGCAATGGACGGAAACATTATAAAAAGTGTTTCATTCTGTTATATATTCAAAGCCCATCTGATAAATATGGTTTTGCAAAGATGTGCATATGATTTTCAAGACCGTTCTTAATATATATATATATATATATATATATATATATATATATATATATAATTGATTGCAAAAGTAACCCTTAGTCAAAATAGCTATAACGAGCCTGAGCATATTAGTAATATAACCCCCTCCCAACATTGCTTCTCTTTTTAGTAAAAAAATTCAAAATCAAATATAGTTAATATTTAAATCCAAAGTTCAAACAAAGAAAAATTACACATCTATCTAAAAGGCAATCCTGTGAAAAGCTCCCTAACAACTACGTGAGAGGTCAAAAAGAACAGATTTTACGAATTATTACCTCCCACAATGCAACTGAAGAAGAGGTAGGCTGATGCGTTCTTCGCCCACTAGTAAATTCAGAAGCTTTTCTCGAAGAGCCAGATGCACGTATTGGCACTGGAGAAGGAGCAACATGATCCCAAGGTGAAGCTGTAACTAAAGAAAAGAAAAGATTAATGTTGTTTTAATGCCCAGAGTAAAATTGTGTTCATGTGTCGTGTAACAAAAACCTGAAAATGAATAAACTAGTTCTCTAAGCAGAATAGAATACACTACCTGCAGAACGAGGTGTATTTCCACCCAACCAGGGAGACACTAACCGTGCATCTGGTGATGCCCCAGCTAGCATAGGAGATGGTGAGAAACGATTAAGCTTGTACGAAATAGAGTGGCTATCACGACCATCGCGACGAGGAGTATCATCCCATTGCCATCCTCCATCATCCCAGTCAGATCTTCCTGCACATTTTAGGAATATATGTATGGACATGATATGCAGAAAATCCTCCACGACAAATTGATAAAAAGAATTAGAAAAAGTAATGAAACCAACCAGGTGTACTTGAAATATGTTCATGTCTACTTCTCTTCCTAGCATAATTATCACGATCCTTCTGCATATGTCCACGTATTTTATGATCATGCTTTCTGTTAAGATGTTCTCTATCATCAGTAAAGAAGCATTTCTCCCCATGTTTTCCATGACCTTGAGGGTTAGCAATCCTAGAATTTCTCGAATTGGGTGGCTCCTGAAAAAGTAAGGCATATCTCTGATCACAAAAAGAAATATGATTTTTATCACAAAAAACAAAGAACCAAGTAATGAGAATTAAAACCATGTATAACACCATACAAGAAGAAAATTTCAATTTAATTTCATTAACATTGCAATCCATAAGTGATGATGCATGTTGCACTTGATAGCAAAATCAAATTTGCTGAGAATGGCCAACGCACATGCAAGCGCCACAAAATGAATATGGCCAATTATAAATCCGATAAAATGTAGCATCAATACAAGATAATAACAGTTACTACCTTATAACCACCAAAGCAAATACATAATAAAGTTATAAAAAAAATATTAAGTAAGAGAAAAGTTTGATAATCACAAGTATTGAAGTATATTATCACAATATCACAATATCACAATACGTAAGAAAACAATGAAAGCACCACCAAGATAATACAATGCAGATAAATAAATAAATAGATAACAACTAAATACAAAAAAATCAAAAGGAACTGAAACCTTTTGAATCTGATGCTTCTTGACTGAAATCAAAACTAAACTTGTGTGGAAAAAAATAAGGCGGTGGATGGATATACCGAGTTAGGAAAATCAGGAGAGAAGGGGCAGGGATATCAATTAGAGTACAAAGGGTTTCAGGATATACAAGAGACGAATGAAGGAATAAGACTTCAACAAAATACTTTTAAACTCCCTCAACTTCCCTGACTAAAATGTGTCTGTTTATATATACACTTGACAAAACTTATAAAACCCTTAACTTGGTTATTTAAAAAAAAATTATAATATACATACTCGAAAAAATGAAGTAGAAGAAAAAAGTGAAATGAATAGTGTGGATAAAGAAACAAGAAGCAGAAAGGTAATCACTGGTAGCAAACCTCTACAAATGAATCTTTTCACTATGAGAGATGGTCTTGTCAAATAAAATATACTACATAAAATTAAATCTAGTTCACCTTCAACTCAAACTTCAATAGAATTATAGAAACCACCTCATACCCCAATAGGAAACAATTTAAACAAAGCATAATAAGGAAGATGTTCGATTTAAATTTACATACTAAAATACAGACTATATGATGTGTATGTAGAGACATACACATATTTATATATACATAAATGTATATCCATATGTATATATACATACATATATACCAGACCCTTGCCAGCTTAGCAGGTGCTATGGACCCTAGCCAACCACAAACCTAGGGTTCAAACCATGCATGTCCCAGCGGGATGACCCACTTTACATAACCAAGTAAAATCTATAACTCAAACATGTAATCACAAGTTCTTGTGTCTTCATTTTTTTAAAAACAAACTCCCCCATTAAGCTTGAATTTAACAGACACATGCTAACATATACCTATGTCTAACTTTAGAGGTGGCAATTCAAGTTGGCAGGTCATAACCGGGTTGTGTGTGCCGATAAATATAAGTGGAAAACTATCTTACATTAGTAACTAATCAGGTCAAAACGCAAACATAACAAGATTACTCCACAGTTGACTCAACATGACACACACGACATGAATCAGAAGCAAGACAAACTCAACATTTGCATGATAACCACAGTTAAACATCATTAACCATTACAAACAAGATTACAAATACATAATTTATACATATATAAATAACTTGAACATATTCTAAAACATAATAAAAACACATAAACATTCATAACCAAGAATCAAATATTGACATATGAATAACACTATCCATTGATAAGATTGAGATCAAATTTAGGGTTTAGATTCCATAGAACTTTAAAAGAGATTGAGATGAGGAATGTGTGTGTGTGTGTGTGTGTGTGTGTGTGTACACATATATGTGTATACATGTGTGTAAATATACACAAATATATATATATACATATATCTGGATTACATTTATTAGTTATAAATTCATTCTTGTTTAAATTTTATGTACTAAACAATAAAATACAAATTTTTATTTTATTACAATTTATATAAATTTTGAAGATAATATAATTAAATAATTAAATATAAATTATATACCCAAAGTAAACTAGCATAAGCAACTCCCAAATGGTTTGACTCATTTACAAGACAATCACAAGGCATATTTCCACGTCATAGATAGGTTAGATGGGTCAATGCAATCAAAACCCGAAGATTTCTGTCTTAAATGGATTGATATGATCAAACACATGATTATACTAAAACAACACTCAAACAAACACTCACTTAACTCCATGTCATGTTCATGTCACAATAATTTGGTGCGTTACAAATTGTCACCCCTATATATTTTCTTACCCCACAAAGTCCATCATTGTAATAATACTAATACCCATGTAAAATCTAGAAATTTACACAAACAGTCAGAAACTTCATATCTTCATATGTATCATTTGAAATCTAGAATCTATCCATAAGCATACCATAAGGTTCATATCTTCATACATACTCCTTTAAAAAAATAGAATGCACACACCCAAAAAAGTTCACACTTCATACGTACCCAACATATTTGGAATTCTTACACATCTTTTAATTACAGATGTATGACACATCACCAAAAAGGTCACTAAACTAAGAGGGCTTTACTAACCTATTGGATTTACATCTATGAAATATCAATGAAAATTAAATAAAGTGGTAGTCATCTTGTTATAGCATTGTGCATCATTTAAGGCTAGGATTTTATAAAAGCACAATTCATTCATGGGGGTTTCTTCTTATAAATAAATTAGTCTCCTTTGACACCAAGTGTGGGTGCTTTACCACAGAACACGAGCACGCATCACAATCTCACTTTGAGTCCATCATTCTCAATCAGCAATGCTAACCATCCAGTCTATCCCATGCTTAAAATGCCACAAAATGAGTGTTGAACAAAATCTACCTTTTTTTTTAGACTTACCTAAATTGAATAATTCATAAGTCAATTTTTTAATAACAGGGTAGAAACCAAATCAAGAGCTGCTTATCATAGAGCAATCATACAATTTCTTTCTTAGCACAACATTGTTTTTGTTGATATTTACTCAAGTTGCATATTTGATAAATCAAGCTGCTTATCGCGGTTCCAAACATGCTCGAAATTCCACCTAATTGATAGCATTTAATTCAGAAACATTTCAGCACCGATTTGCTTATAACTAGACCATATCATGTAAATGTTCACTAAAAATAACTTACAAAATTAAGAAGGAAAAGAAGATAATCCCAATTGCATCTCTTTAAGTTCTCACTAAAGCATGATAATCAAGAGAACAATAAGTCCATAACATACCTCATTTTGTGGAGACTCATTTAGCCTTTCACTGGTAGTAGAATGATGCTCTTCGCCTTTACAAGCCATAGAAGATTTTGACACAAGACAATCAAATGTTCATTAGCCAATTTAATCAGAGAAGTAAATGTTAATAAACACAAATTAAATTATTTGAGATTTTCAAATGAACAATATTCAATAGTCGTAATTCAAAATAGTCTTTTTACTTAGTTACATTGCATGTTCATTTCTCATGTATGTGTCATATAGAAAAAAATAAAAGGGGAAAAGATCAAGGCAACTACAATAAATTCCACACAAATGCACCATGATAGTAGAGATAAACTACTAATATTTATTATCCTAACAATACTATATCTTAGTACTGGAGTATAAACTGAAGTCAAAAAGGCAATTTTAACATTGAAGTAATAAAAGTATAAGCAATATTCACAAATTGTATTGATTTGAGTTACACTACAATTAGCAAAGGTATGAACCAATTGAAGACTTCAACATACATGTTGCTATAAATCATCTAATCTATAAAAATCCATATTATGTGCTAATAAAGCATATAAATCCTTGAGTTTTAATATCAGTAATGGGATCAGTAGATATAACCAAATGTCTGGTATCTATATGTTAGTAATAGTTCAGCATTGTGATTCAGCAATAATGTTTACTGCACCTAGCAAGCAAGCATGAGATATAATTGAAGGAAAAAAACATAAGTCAAGTATAAAAAGCATCTTGAAGTAATTCACTTGAATAGAAAGGTAAAGCATGTTCTAAGACACGCAATTGATCCACTGGTCAACTTACAATTGATACCCACCTAGATGTGATTTTTCTTCAATTTTGGCTCCACGGTATCGACGAGATGCATGACTGTGCCCCCTTTGTTTTGAGACGCTAGTGGGATCTTCTGATCCAGACGAACCAGAGATGTCATATTCATCGATTGAACTAGAAAGAGAAATTTGTCCTTCGCTATGAACTTTATAATTTCTTTCATCATTTGATCCCCTTTTCACACTAGCAAGTTTATCCAAACCTATTTTCAAAATAGTAATCACTCACTAAGCATTTGGAAAGAAATAAATGGACCCCAAAATTCAGAAATCAATGATAAGAATATCAATACCAAAGATTGTAAATATTTTGAAATTACAAGAAGAATTCAATTAAATGATAGTCAAGATAGGAATAATATTTATAAATAAAAAATGGTATGGGCAAAGGAAAATGGTTAGATTGGAATAACCAAAATAATAAAAATAGTTGCAGCAACAAGAAGAAAAAAAGAAGCATCAAATGCTTCTAAAAAAGCAATCGTAATGTCTCAGAATGAAGAGGGTATTATCAAATAACCAAACTTAGATTGGACAAACTGGGCTAAATTAGGAGAATCTAGGACCAGCGAAGGAAGCAAGGGTGGATAGAATACTGAGATATTATTGTTTTGCCATAAAACAATAAGAACTAGACCTTGGACACATAATTTTAATCTTTTACTAATGGCCATCTACATTCCGACCATTGAAACTTCCACCTAATTAGATTAAAGTTCATGCAATATGGTGATTGACAGCAGATGATGATACTATCGTCACTACTTATAATTCTAATTGGGTCATCACAAGCCCTGTAAGAGAAAGCCGATTCGCTATCAGTGGAAGTTAAAGAATAATAATAATAATAATAATAATAATAATAATAACAATAATAATAACAATAATAATAACAACAATAAAAACAAACAAACAACGACAACAAATAAAAAATCACTCAAGAAGATAGATTAATGTAAACACACCCAAAGTCGACTTTGGCCGAGGGGGCCTGAATGTCAACCTATCTTTATCAGGTAGACATAATCCTCCCCTTGTGCTTTTATCTGGCTCCAAAGTGGTAGATGTTGCATTAATATCAACTACTCTCCTGTCTTCCTGGGTAAATTGTTGAGAATGCAAGAAACAATCAGCATTTGAGAATATTTCTATATAATAAATAATGTTTTTAGTAAAATCCAAAAAGTGACAATGTCATCATACCATTGCTTCTAGGATGCTTGATGAAGTTCAACCCTGCTCAGCCTAGGACCTACAAATTGCAACTGCACCAAAAGCAAAAGAATAAGATGAAGAAAAACAAGAAGATGAGACAAGTCTCATGATGTAATTATTCATGTTTAGAGAACTTTCCCGTGATAGTTATGACACTGAATCACTAAAAATAACAAGAAAGAACAAAGAATCTAATGAACATGCAAAACATATTTACAGATTTATAGGATTATCTACTTTGTTCCAAGATTTTTCAAGACAGAATTAGAAAAAGAGGCATGAGAAAATAGAAGATAGAATCAGCCTAGAACAAAATCGTCAAAAAAAATTACCCTTTAATTGGCACCTTGAGTTGCAAAAGAATAAAAAACAAAAATTAAACAAAAAAAAAATTCTGGCGTGTTAGGGTTTGCGGATTACGAACCTGGTAATGAAAGGGGTTTAGCGATGGAAGCGGAAAGATAATAATTCACCTTGGGATAATGATTCTTAGCAAAGATGATAACAATATTTATTAACGTAAAGCCTTAAACTCGAATGCTCTCAAAGGCTGCAAAATTAAGATTTTTTTTATTAACTACAATTACAATAACAAATGAAAGTAATCAAATTATATTCACCAAAGTTTTCAACATGCATATCATATACAGGAAAAGGAACAACGTTTTATACTCAAGTACTTAGAAACAGGCAAAAATGAAAGGCTTGCATATATATGTTCACAATCAAATCCACATAAAAAGAAAATTCGGTATCAAAAAACAAATTTATGAACCAAGAATGGGCATAACAACACCTTAAATTTTATTCTCGAAATAAGTACAATAACAAATGAAGTAATCAAATTATATTCACCAAGTTCACAGAAAACATCATATACAAGAAAAAGAACGAACTTTGGTACTCTAGTACTGGAACAAAACAAAAATTATATATATATTCGCAATCAAATCCATATGAAAAGAAAAATCAGTAACATAGTCCAAATTATGGACCAGAAAGGGATGGAACAGCAATTTAAATTTTATTCTCGAAATAATTACAATAACAGATGAGGTAATTAAATTATATTCACCAAGTTCACAGAAAACATATAATATACAAGAAAAGAACGAACTTTGGTACTCTAGTACTGGAACAAAACATATATATATATATATATATAATCAAATCCATATGAAAAGAAAATCAGTAACATAATCCAAATTATGAACCAAAAACGGATGGAACGACACCTAACGTGTTATTTTCAAAATAATTAGGCTAGGGTTTGCAAAATCAAACTCGAAGTAAACCACTAAACTTGGTGGTGTTTCTACTCTGGAATGAGATTGAAGCTGTGTGGGGAGAGAAACAATAAGGGTGAGAGAGGGCGACGCTTACCGGAGCGAAGAAAGAGGCGGCGTCGGCGTCGACCTCGGCAGAAGAGCGGGTAGCGGTGGTGGGAGGCACTCCGCCGCGTTGAAGGGGGAGAAGACGGAATTTTGGACTTAGGTTTTGAAACTTTTCAATTTAACCCTTTTTAAAAATTAAGATAATGATTTAATCCTTTTAAGAAATGAAAAGGATTTTTTTGCCCAAATATACATCCTCATAAAAATCAGAAATTCATTTATTTGTGTTGAACCATGATCTGAGGTCATTTCTGTAATTTTAAGGCTATTATTTATTTCTCTCTCTTGCACGAGTTTTTTTTTGTTCTTTTTTGGAAGTTTTTTCTTTGATTCTAATTTCTAAACCCTAGAGTTTGGTTAGCATACCCAATCATCTAATATTCTAATAAAAATAAATTGATTCAATTGAAGGCTTGATGAAGCCTTGAAGCAATAGAAGCTGGGAAGAAGCAATGGAAAGGTTCTCTAATCTCTTCAATTGGAGATAGGCACACTTCTTCATCAGCTTCACAGTTACCTTGTAAATCATCAGCAGTTGCTTTATCTTCATAAAAGCGTACATTTGCAAGTGAGTATGAAATTATAAAATTTCTTTTGTTTGTAGTGTTTTTTTTTTCATGCTAGAAATTGCTTTTGTTGAATCTTTGATGTGTTATGTGATTGTAACTTTATAAGCATTGTGTGATATTGGGATCACTTTCAAGCAATGTAATCAGACAGCTTTTTTTTTAAATATTGTTTCTTTTTAAATTAATTTTCAAAATACGTTCTGTTTAAATTAATTACCAAACTACGCACAAGTACTGTGTGCAGTACTTGTACGCAGAACGGTTGATTTTTTATTTATTTTCTTATTTAATTTATTTTAATATTATTTAAATTCTGAAATTTTATTTTTAAATTTTTATTTTTATATATAGATTTACATCTACACCCCTATAAAATCTTCAACTCTATTTACATTACACTTTTATTTTAATGGTAATGACAGTCAAACCCTCAATCATGACGGTTAAACCTGCATCAGTCAAAAATAATGACGTTTAAATCTGCAACCGTCAAACCTGCAACCGTCAGAAATAATGACGGTCAAACCTACTACAGTCAGAAATAATGACGGCCAAACCTGCCACCGTCAGAAATAATGATGGTCAAACGTACTACCGTCAGAAATAATGACGGTCAAACCTGCAACCGTCAGTTATTATGATAGTCAAACCAGCAACAATAAAAAATAATAACAGTCAAACCTGCAACCGTCATAATTAATGACAGTTAAACCTACAACCGTTAGAAATAATGACAGTCAAACCTGCAACCGTCATAATTAATGACGGTCAAATCTGCCATCGTTAGAAATAATGATGGTCAAACCTACTACCGTCAGAAATAATGATGGTCAAACCTACTACCGTCAGTAATTATGACAGTCAAACCTGCAACAGTCAGAAATAATGACAGTCAAACCTGTAACCGTCAAGAATAATGACGGTCACACCTGCCACCGTCAAAAATAATGGCAATCAAACCTGCTACCGTTAGAAATAATAATGGTCAAACCTGCCACCGTCAGAAATAATAACGGTAAAATCTGCTACCGTCAGAAATAATGACAGTCAAACCTGCAACCGTTAGTAATTATGACAGTCAAACCTTTAACCGTTATAATTAATGATGGTGAAATTTAAATTTTTTTCAACAAAATAATTGAAATCTTCCCCTATATATATATTGTCATTATCTTATGATTGTTACCATACCTACTCTCCTCATATTACCCTTCCTACAATAGATTCATTTTTTCTTAAAAATGGCCGAAAGATCACTTGTTCTAGTTTATTATAATGGTTCCACTACTACAAGCGAAGATGGCGTCGTATATTCCTCCGACAATCAATCATGTTTCTACGGGGAAAATGACATCTCTTTAGATTTTTTAAAGAGAATTATTGAAGACAACTTAGAAGCGGCAAATGGTGCAAAAGTTACCTGTATCAAATACAGGTCACCTATCTCTGGAGGTTATGGCAAGATTTCCTATCGATCATTTAAACTGCGCAATGATCGTGATGTTCAGATGATGTTCGACTGCTATACAAAATTTCATGATATTCAAGTTCTTAAATTATGCGCTGAGCTAGATGCTGCTGCTTCTGTTGGTGGGTTCTCTCAACAACAAATTAACACAGACAGCAACATTCAACAATACCTACAATCAAGTCACACTCATGAAGATATGAGAACAACTTCCTTTCATCATATTCATGAAAATGAAGTTGGTGAATATGGGAGCTCTAGTGGGGATGACCATGATAGTGACAATTATATAGAGGATAGTGAAGAAAATGCTGAAGAAGATTGCAATTTAGAAGATATCCCAAGACAAAATACAGAATCTGCAATACCACCATTTGAGCCTCCAGCGCACATGAGGGCGCTAGATTTAGAAGCCATGTTTGTACCAGAATTCCCGAAGTATCCTTTCTTATACACTCAGACATCAAGAGGGCCAATGATGGCTGGAGAATTGTATGTAGGTATGCAATTTCAAAGTAAAGATGATGTCATCACTGCTATTAAACATTATTGCTTACAGAAGTCAGTAGAATACAAGGTGATCGAGTCTGATCCGACTCGGTATTCAGGCATATGCAAGTTATACGGTGACAGATGCAGTTGGAGGGTTTGTGCATCATTTAGCAAGAAAAAGCATATTTGGCAAATTACAAAGTACAACGGTCCTCATACGTGCACATCTGCCATGATTTCCCAAGATCATTCGAAGCTCGATTCCAACATGATTTCTCGGCATATACAACCTTTGGTCAAAGAGAAGCCTACCATCAACGTATCTGTTTTGATAGCAGAGATAAAAAATCGATATGGCTATACTCCAACATATAGAAAAGTATGGATTGCCAAGCAGAAAGCAGTTGAAGCAATATTTGGCAATTGGGATGAGTCATATAATGAATTGCCAAAATGGTTGTCGGCATTGCAACAATTTGTCCCAGGGACCATAATTGATCTCCAAACGCAGCCTGCATACAATGGAAGTTATCTGGTACGTGATAGTTGTGTCTTTCATAGACTTTTTTGGAGTTTCCCCTCATATGTAGAGGCTTTCAAATATTGCAAGCCAGTGGTATAGATAGATGATACACATCTTTATGGAAAATATAAAGGGACGTTGTTGCTGGCAGTCGCTCAAGATGGTAATAAAAACATCCTTCCAATTGTATTTGCCATTGTCGAAGGAGAGACATTAGATGCATGGCATTTTTTCTTGGATCATTTATGTACGAGTGTCACTCCACAAGAAGGAATTTGTTTTATTTCTGATAGTCATGAAGCTATCAAAGGAGCATTTCGAGCAATTGGTCGGCGGATGAATCATCCTCCCCATGCTTACCATGTTTATTGCATCAGGCATATCTCAGCGAATTTCATGCGCCGTTTCAAAAATAAAGAAATGCAACAGATAGTTGTTAATGCTGATAAGCATAAAATTTACATTCGTGATTGTTTTAATCATATGTTCTTATTATTATTAATATTTTCGTGATTATAATATGGTAATTAATGTAGGTTATTCGAGAACTACTCGTGATTTTAATTACTGGTACGGCTTGGTACGAGAATATGATCTACAGGCGACGATGTGGCTGGATAATATACCGTGGGAGAAGTGGGCGCAAGCCTTTGATAATGAGGGTCGAAGGTATGGGCATATGACTACCAATCTTGCTGAATGTGTTAATTCAGTTTTAAAAGGGATAAGGCATCTTCCAATAACAGCTTTTGTTAAATCCACTTATTTTCGATTGGTTGAGTTGTTTGTGAGAAAAGGTGTACGCACAGGCTCAAATTATATCAGGTCAGATATTTTCGGAAACACTAATAAAAGCAATTCTTGGAAAATCAGCAATTATCACGTAGCATTTATGTTCGTCAATTCGATCGTGAAGAAAATTCTTTCATGGTGGATGAGATGGTTTTACCTCATCATGGTGGTGTCGCTAGTAGTTACCGCATTGATCTGAGGGCACGATGGTGCGACTGTGGTGAGTTTCAAACACTTCATTTTCCTTGTCGCCATGTTATAAGGTGACTAAAAGTTTTCTCAATGGGTAATGTGGGACTAAAGTTATTTGTAATGTTTTGAAATATAATGGACCATATTTATGGGCCTCCAACAGCAATTGCTTCCTCTTGTTTTTCTATTTCATTGAATTTTTTAAGCATGATTGTAATTCTCTTATTTTTTGAAGCTCTTATCTTGACTATGCAAGTAGATATGGCATGATTTCTCTTGCACCAAGAAACTTCCAAACCACAATGAATTCAAACACAAATGCTTGTCAAAAGTTGAGGAACATAACATTTAGAAGAAGCTTCTTAATTCAATGAACATGCTTTGCTACTCTGTTGAATTGGAAAAGCTGGTTCCACTAGCATATTATTATATAGAAATAGAACATCTAGAAAGAGACACAAGTATGAAGTATCCAAACTTATGCTGCAAAAGATGAATCCATTTCCAAAATTTGTATTTTTCATGCACAATGATATCTTCTATGATTTTCCTAGTCCTTCCAATTAAGTTGAAGAAGAGAATGGGTTGCTCTGGATTGATTTTTGCTTTCCACTCATAAACACTTAATTTATGAAATAAATACCTTTAATTTTAGAGAGTAAAAATCTAATGTTTGTCACATCAAACACTTAAGTTTTCAAATAAATGTAAAGTAAATATCCAAAAGTTTTGATTTTATGAATATCTTTATCCATTTCTTGAATTATATATATATATATATGAAGGTCAATTTTTTTTGGTTGAAAATATATTCTTAAAAACTACAAGGGAACAAACAAAATATAAAGAAATTCAGCAAATCCATTAAAATACATAAGAGTACATTGAATTAAGCTCAATGAATTAACATATAAATCTAATTTAATTAATTCAAATACAAAAAGTAATAATAAGAAGGATGCACAAATACAAGCATCACTCCAAAATTTTAAGATTTATTTCTACACAAAATGAATAAACAACCCAAGTGGCTATAGCCCATACAAATTTATATCTTAACACTAGTCTTCAATTCCAACCCTTCTGTTCTTCTTTTTACTCTTCCTTTGGCCCAAATTGCTGACCAACATCCAAGTCTTGTTGTTTCTCTGTCCCTGCGGGTTTAAAAAAATTATATATATTTTTTTTATTTGCCACTCAATTATTATTAAAAAATTTCTTGTCACTCTCTCTTATTTTTAATTTTATTTTACTTGACATTTTTGACAAAATTGTTTATGTTTTAGGTGAGGTTAAAATACCTTTTCTAAAAAACATTATATAATTTATTTTAACCATACATCTATACATCTAGATATCCATTCAAATCATTTTAACCCAAAATAAAACATTAAAAGTTATTCTAAATATGGCAAGTTAAACAAAATTAAAAAAAAATAAAAATAAAATATGGCCAACAATTTCCCTATTTTTTCAGCATAGAAAAAAAAAAGACAAAATAAAAATAGACAAAATCCTAAACTACTAATTAAAGAACTTGTGGAGCATGTGCATGTAACATATGTAGAAACATATATATAACCCAAAAATAATACCTATAAATATTACATACCTTTTAGAACAATCAATTGAAGGAGCTTTAGGAATATGTGAACGTTGAGCTGAATGAGGAGTAGTAAGGTTGCGAGTTAAAGAAATAGGCATGTAAACATTAAGTAAAACTCCTTCATTGCTACTTCCTCTACTACTTGCACTACTTCTTCTCTTCTTTCTCTCCTTAACTAGTGAAGCACCACAACCATCTTCTTCTACTAAAGTTTTGATCATGTCTTTAGGGGTTGTTGTGCATGCACCATCATCTTGAGTCTCTTTTTGAACCAAGTCAGTGAAGGAAAGCTCATGTTCGGACTCCGGCACGTCGTGAAGAAGGCCGAGAAGCTCTTCTCGGCTTTTGGCGATCTCGGTTGCTCTAATGGTCATCGGTTTGATTGGTATTGCTTCCATCTTCTTCCCCGGAAACCATAGTGATGGCTCTGAGCTACTCTTGAGCATGATCTTGTTATCAAGAAGAAGGAGGAGAATAAGAGAGAATTAGGAAGAGATAAGGGAGAGTTATTAATAATAATAATAATTGGTGGTGGTTTTGGAAGGTGGTTTTAGAAGTAAGGGTTGAAGAAAAGAAAAGGAGAAAGGAGTGTTGTTTATAGGAGTAGAAATTTGGGAGAGTTGAGGGGAGTGGTTGACTTGGTGGGGTGGTGGTGGGGAAGACCATTCAAAGGAGAATGGCTCTTTTGATGAAGAAGAAAAATGGGTGACTTAGCATGAATTATGGTCTAGAAGATCTTAAGAAATGAGGAATGGGATTTCCGTAGTTCTAGATGTGTACTAGAATTGATGCCAATCTTGACTAGGTTTTCATCCTTGATTCTTCCTAGCAACCTCTCTAAGAATTTGCACCTTCTTGAACAGTTGGAAGGGATGGATATATATATTTATAGGTATAATAAAAGGATATAAAATTGTTGGAAAAGGGTCACAAGCAATGAAAATTAAAAAAAAAAAAAAAGAAAGAAAAAAATTGTATATGATGACTTTGAAGGAGACCTAGTGGATTTTATTATAATGACAAAAAATGTTGCACATGAGACTCTGAATGAAATTACATAAATTTCTATCTTATTGAGCAATCTTAGGTAATGTACAAATAAGGAACCCCATGAGCTTAGGTGTAGGGGGTGTAAATGATCGAGTCAAGCTCGAGCGAGCCGAGTTCGAGTATCTAGATACTTGGCTCAAGTGCTCGCGAGCCTAATCGAGTTGTATATATATATATATATAATACCATATTGTCACAATAAGGGAAAAACTTTTCGAGCTCGAGCTCGAGCATAATGTTTATAATCATTTTCGAGCTTAATCAAGTGAGCTCGAGCAGCTCGAATTGTGTATCAAGTCGAGCTCAAGCTATAAAATGAATACTTGGTCGAATTCGAGGCGAGTATCGAGTACCGAATTTTCAGTCAAACTCGAGCTCGAGTTCGCTACTACTCGGCACTAACTCAATCAAACAAAGAAAGACAAACCATTGGGTAGCCTAATGGCATTGTCACAACAATGATGGACTAGGTGTAGGGTGAAAATCTTGCGGGAAAAAAAATACTGTAACAGTATTGTTCAAATGAGTTCAGTAAGTGTTTTATGAAAGATATTGTATCTTTCTCCTCCTGAGTTGCATAGTAGGGGAAATTTATTGGTTTGGTTTGGTTCCTAAAACTTTTTTATAAGCTTGCACACAGTAAAAATTTTATCGTCCTATGTGATGTTTAACCAGATTAATAAATTTTAAAATGGCTAATAGACCACACTAATTAATGTATTATTTAAACCATTTAAAATGATTTTTCATATTCATTGGAACATTTTATCAATTTAATAAATTTGAAGTTAATGTAATAAACCATTTAAAAAAAATTCATTAAATGAGTAATGTTTAAGTTACAGTTAAATTGAACTCAATGGACGAAGCCATATTAATTTCTAGCTCACTTTATAGACATAAAGTTTACGCATCATCATATACAAGACACTAACGTGTAGGGCATTCTTTTAATTGAGGCATCATTTTAAGGGATTTGTTCCTCATCTTTGGAACATATGTCCCTTCCTTTTCTCCTTTTCATTAAGTGAACAACTCTAATAATTTAATAAGAGCCCATTCTTTCACTCAATCATGCAACTCTTAATTAAACCATTGCTAATACAAAGCACTTTCAATTAAGTAATCTCTAAAGTATCCCATAGATGGAATAGTACCAAAAAAACAAACTCATTATTTTCTTTTCCTTTCTCTTTGAGAGTTAATGAATGAATAAGACTAGAGGAAGAAAGAATTGACACTTATTAAATTATTAGAGTTGTTCACTTAATGAAAAGGAAAAAAAAGGAATGGACATATCTTCCAAAGATGAGGAACAAATCTATTAGGGCCGTTTGGTTCCCAGTAATAATATATTACCACGGTAATGAGATTACTGTAGTAATGAGATCGAGAATGTTTTATGTCTGGGAATGGTGCAGTAACATGGGATTATTATGTTTGGTTGAAAACTTAAATTAATAGCAATCTTTCATTACCATGTTTGGTTAATCATGTTAATCACCTCAGTAATATATCAAATTTACCCAAATACCCCTACATATAAAATTTTGAAAATTTTAATTTAAAGTATTTTGATAAATAAATAATTAAATTAAAATATCAAAAATTATTTATTTCACATTTTTTTAAATACCTTTATATTTATAATTTTGAGCAAATTTAATCTAATTTCAACATCTGTTGGTTTGGATGCTAATCACTATATAATTAATTTCATAGAGAATAACATATCATTATAAACTACATAAATAAGGGATTCAATAGAGATGTCAATGAGCCCCGGCTCGGATAAGGAACCCGATTCCCGCCCCGTCGGGGCCGGGGTCGGGAATTTATTTCGTTGGTCGGGGCCGAAGCCAAGGCCGAAAAAAAATAAGATATGGAACAAAAACCCATTTAATAATGCAAAAAAAATATTAAAAATGGTCTTATATATAACTAATAAGTACGGCGGTGCGACAACATGGAGGTGAGGCGGCAAGGATTGTGACAGCTTGGATGGTGCCGGCCAACGGGAGAATAAAAATTAGGGTTTTAATAATGACTATAATAGAGAATTAGATTAAATGAGTGGATGTATAATTAGAAAAAAATATTACAGATTACCACCAACCTAGTAATCTAGATGGACACATATTTTGGTGGTAATCAGATTACCACGTTATTTGGTATTATTTCATTATTGATAATCTCACATTACCATTAATATTACTACTGCTACAGTAACCAAATATGAAAATTTAAATATATTACCGTCAGATTCCTTGTAATGTTTTGACATTACCTCAAACTAAACGCCCTTTAAAATGATGCCTCCATTAAAAGAATGGCCTACGTTAGTGTCTTGTATATATGATGATGCATAAACTTTATGTCTACAAAGTGAGCTAGAAATTATGGCTTCGTCCATTGAGTTTAATTTAATTGTAACTTAAACATTAGTCGTTCAACTTTCTATTTGAGAGTTAATGAATGAATAATAAGACTATAGGAAGAAAAAGTGGAAAAGGACAAGCTTGAGGGACCCAAGAACTTTAGACTTTCTTTTGGAGGGACCAAGTTTGTCTCTCATTTTGTCTAAGAAAACTTTAATGTTGGTGATTAATCACTTTTTGAAAACTTACATCGCAAGGAATAAAGACTTAAGTTGAAAAGGTCTAAATGCTCATGTTGCTCATGTGAGCTTGTCTAATCGGACTAAGAACCCATTTAGTTTCTAACACTCTCAGAGGAAAGGCAAATATAGCTAGCTGCTTCTTGACGGTAAAATAAGAATATAAGTATTTATTGATCATATAGATCTTTGATTTTTTTTTAAATGAGTGCACTTGACGTCAATTTGTCAATATATATATATATATATATGGCAATTAAAAAATGATTTAAAATTCTATATCCCAATTCTTATTTTTCTAGCCCTTTTAAAGTTAACCATATGAAATTCCATGTATTCATTATCTACTTGAGCAAATGTTCAGGTCCAACACATAAACTTGGACCTGAATACGCATAAACTTAATGTATATACTTAAAGAGAAAACAAAAAATTAAACACTAGAGTTTCGTCACTAAAGCCAACATTAATAAAGTTCTCAAGGGATGTCGGATGGAAAAGTGTTCACCTAGAGCCACGCCTATTGTGAGAGGTAATAAGTTTAATTTGAATCAATGCCCTAAAATAACTTGGAAAAGGTATAGATGGAAGACATCCCGTATGCTTCAGCCGTTGTAAACCTTATGTGTGCTCAGGTTTGCACAATACCAGACATTACTTTTATTATAGGGATGTTAGGATGATATATATCAAAGTAATTCCAGGGTTTTACTGTTGGAAAGCTGCAAAGAAAGTAACGAGGTACCTTTAAGGTATGAAAGACTATAGGCTTACATACAGAAGATCAAATGACTTGGAGGCCGTTGGGTATTTGGATTCAGATTATGTGGGTTGTCTTGATTCTCAAATATCAACATCTAGTTGCATTTTCATGTTGGCCGATGGTGCTATCATGGAAAAGTGCAAGGTAAATTCCAGTTGCTACTTCCACTAGGGAAGCCGAGTTTGTTTCATGTTTTGAGACTAGTTCCCAAGGCATTTGATTGAACAGTTTTATATCATGGCTTAGAATCCTTGATTCGGTATCAAAGCGATTGAGAATATATTGTGATCACTCTATTGTTGTGTTTTTCACCAAAAATAACAAGAGTAGTAGTTGGAGTAGGCATATTGACTTAAGTATTTGGTGCTAAAAGAACATGTGACCTCCAATGAAATAACCATTTAACACATTAGCACGAGTTGATGATCACAAATCCTTTGACAAAAGGCATGTTATCACCAAAGTTGTTTAAAGATCATGTAGAACATATAGAACTTGGTTCTTTTCTATGAACAATTAACATCGTTTTAGTGATGAAACCCTAATGTTCATTTTTTTTTGTCTTTTGTTTGAACATATACATTAAAATGAATCCTTTTCAAGAATTAATCCATCCTGAGGTATAATGTAATCAAATACTAAGTACAAGAACTATGTTGGTTTCCAAATTCATGGTTAAAGTGTATGCAGTTGCCAACCTCTTTGAAAATTATCTTTATGAGATATATTTTAACCAATGATTTATATGAGGTTATATTTTCATCTATCATTTCAATCCTGATCTCACTAATCATATTTATAATTTAAAGATTCATGAACTTAATGAAAATTTTCATAAATGGCCAATATTTACTTTTCATAACCTCTTTTTACAATATTTAATTATTTGATACTTATTTAATAATTATTAACAATCGTAGACAAAGAAAAGTTAAATTTTAATATTGAAAATATTATCGTAATCAGAACTAATGAAGCAAAAGTTTAATCTACTCTGAACAAAAGTTCTATTTGAAAACTTTTGAAGTTTCAAATCAATTCTAGTTGCCAACCAAATAAACAGCGAAATACAGATGATAATGGTGGAGAATTTGGACTAATGATATATTTAAAGACTATGAAACACAAGTAACTTGTATTATTTATCATCATTCTTTGTAGATGCAACATTTCTTCAAACTTCCCCATGTTTTATAGGGGTCTCTAAAAACTATTTGTTGTTTAGGGTTTTTGAGTAGGAATTTATTTATTGAATAATAGAAGTGAACTTAGTATTAACTTCTAAGTATTTGAGTTTGCATAACTTGGTTTAAACTGGACTCATGAAAAGTTGGATAACATGAGCAAACTTTAGCAATGAAACCTTGTGGCATTGCTGTCTATAAAAATATTGGATTAAATTTTAGGAAATTAATCAATACTTCAAAAGTCATTATTCTTATTTTACTTAATGGGGAAAATAAAATTTCTTTTATATTAAAAAAAAATGGATTTGGCACGGAAAGTCTTTAGTTTTTTTTTTTTTTTTTTTTTTTTTTTTTTTTGAGATTGATGGCCTGGCTTGCCTACTTTTAAAGAAATCATAAAAGGAAAACTAAAATATTTAATTGATTCCTACTTATTTAACAAAATAATAAAATAATAAGTACTTTGGTAAGAATTATAAGATAAGAAATTATATGATAACATATGAAAGTCAATGTCTTTTGGGCCAATTGGCACTTGGGTCCCCTGTGAGGAAACCTCTCAGATGGCGTGAGTTAGGATCCACGGAGTGGGGGTGCACGTTTAAGAACTGTGAGCATGAACTGTGAGTGATCTTAGCGTTAATGTATATATAAACCCATTAGGAGTTTCACTTTTCTTTAAAAAAAAATGTGCATTGCCCTTCCATAAACGAAGTGAAGAAGAAGTAGAATTAAAAGATATGCTTTGACTCTTCTAGAATTTTTTATGTTTTAGAAGAAAAATTAGGGTGTGACAAGTTGTGGCACAGTCTTGAAAAACTAACATTGCATAATGAAGGCTACTTTTTTTTTATTAAGAAGAACGAAATCCCTAATGGGTCAGCTAAACTAAGATAGGGGAACCCCTAATGGGCCAGCTAAACTAAGACAGGGGCGTGCACACGCCTCGACTAAAGCCTGTGGGGCCCGCGCACACGTGGGCGCTGTGACCACTCACAGTTCGTGCTCACAACTCTCAGACATACATCCTCATTCCAAGGATTCGAACTCTCGCCACTTGCGAGGCGTCCTCATGGGGGACCCAAGTGCCAATTGACCCAAAGACCGTTGACATAATGAAGGCTACCTTTATAAAACAGTAATAGAGGACTAGAATGGGAAAATGCGTGACTAGGGTAAATTGAACATTTGTTGAAGAAATTTAACATATATCATGAGTTAGTTAGCTTTGCTCTAATCTAAATTGATAACAATCATCCAAATATTGTTAAAGAGAAGATGATGGATTAACTTCATTAAGGTATAAAAGAAAACAGAAACATGTTAAGTGACAGAAGTTTATGAGAACCTTCATTAAATTGATTAAATTAAATTGATAACAATAATTAAAGATCATGATCAAATTAAATGATGAAATTGGAATTAGTTTACTAAACTGTAACTTTATGAAAATGTTCAAGTAATTGAAGGATGATTGTACCAATCACTGGCCTTCATATTAATAAAAGTATATTTAGTGCAGAGTAGTGAGTACCGCTAAGTATTATATGCATGAGTTGGAGGTGTGATGCAACCAGTGATTTAAGCGATGACATCTCATCAAGTAATAGATTGATATTATTTTTGCTTACTTTTGCATAAATGGATATTATGAAATTAAAAAAACTGAAAAACTCCTTTGTCAAAAGATAAAGTAAAAAAAAATTATTAAATTAAAACATAAAATAAAATATCTAAGTTTGATAGAGCAAAAGTTGAAGAAAAAAAATAATACATAACTACTCGATAGGGTAATATAAAAACCAATAATGTTAAAGAGATAAAATAAAGGGAAAAAAATTAATTGTTTTGATGCAAGTTGTAGAATATCATAAGTTTATTTTTTATGAAAAGAGAAGTAATTAAATTTTAGTAAATTAAATATTAAGAAAAATATTCCTGGAGTTTTATCAAGTCCAGTTAAACCTTCGCTTTTTTTTAACCAATTCTCGAGATACGTAACTTATTATCAAGCATGGCCTGAGCTCAGTTAATTACTAACTGACATTAAACAACACAACCGCTCAGTTTATAACAAAAATGTTAAATTTTATATCATCCATCACTAACATCTAAATACTTTATCAACCTCTCTCATATATTATAATTTGCGTTATTAAACAGTATCTTTTAATAGCTTAAAATTGAGTTTGAGGTATAAATCTCACCTCAAATTTAGTTTATATCCTAAATTGAATTAAACTAGGACTAAAATCTGTTAGGAAATACAGCTATGTATACAGCTGTATTTCCTATATTTGTATAGCTACCTTATTTGTATACCTGTGTATCTATATATACCTTGTATATTGTCATTATTGATTAATGAAAAGACTGGTGATTTTCTCAACCTAACATGGTATCAGAGAGGTTTTTCTAAACCTAAACCCTAAAATTTTTTTCCGCCCTCGGCCGCCGCGCCCGCCACCCTCAGCCACCGTGCACCCCTCGGCCCCACGCGCCGCCGGCAACCCCGCGCCGCCCGCCCCGCCACGCCGCGCCCTCGGCCACCGCACCTCGCTCGGCCCTCGCTCTCCCGCGGCTGCGCCGCCCTCGGCTCCCATGCGCCCGCAGCCTGCGGCCCCCGAGCGCACGCTGCCCCGCATGCCGCCCTCGGCTCCGAGCGTGCCGGCCGCTCTAGGCCCCCATGCACCCTGTGCCCGTGCCTCGTGTTTTGTGCAGGTGTTCTATGGCTTCTGCCCAGATCTCTTACCTACAAAAGGAAGACGTCATGCTTAATGGCAAGAATTATAACGCATGGTCTTCCACTCTACGCGTGCTTCTTCGCGGACTTAATCTTTAGGGTCATGTTGATGGTACCCGTCCGGCTCCGGTTTCTTCTACTGACAGCTTTTCTAGCTCCTCTTCGTCTATAGTTACCAGTGCGTCCTCTTCCCCAAATCTAATTCCAGCAATTTGATTACTTACCCACTAGCTGAAAAATTTAAATATGAAATATTTGTCATGAAAACTATGATTTTGCCTTCCCCATTTTCCAAAAGAAAATTTAAAAAAACATTATCAAAAAAGTCTATGGATGGCATGGCAACTTCAAAGACATCATATGATGTGAGAAATGCTCAATCAATTGATAGTGGAAGAACATTAGTGCAAAGGAGGTTTGATTATTTTGCCATTGGTTTAGTAGTGATTGATTAATAAATTGGCAGGTTTACATCCTTTTTCTTGAGTGCTTTTGTATTTTGTAAGTGTAAGTGACCTCTTTAGGACCCATTAGATATAATGGTGTTGGATTTAATAGGAGGAATTTAATATATTTATTGATGGCAAAGGTGATAAAGTTAGTATTTTTTTATCGTGATGAGTTAAGGCGCAAAAGAGTCGTGCACACGCATGAATTAATACCTAAAACACACCTCACTTTGTGGGCCCATGTGAGTAAAAAGATGAGACATCATCCATAAATTAATTTTGTTAATACAGAGACCCACCACCCTAATTTTTCTATAACTGCAGTTAGAGAGAATGTTTGGTAAGGGTTAATAAGGCTAAAGGGACTCAGTCCCGTAGGCGATGTGAGACTATGGACCTGTGCCATTGCGTCCCTAACATGCCCCTAGGCCCACAGCGGATGTGAGACCCAAGGTCCTAGCCACAGCACAGCCCTAGATACCTAAGCTCTGATACCATGTTAATACAGAGACCCACCACCCTAACTTCTCCATAACTGCAGTTAGAGGGAAGATTTGGTAAGGGTTAATAAGGCTAAAGAGACTCAGTCCCACAGGGGATGTGGGACTATGGACCTGTGCCACAACGTCCCTAACAAATTTGTCTAATGAGTATTCAAACTTTCACCCTTCAATTCAGCACATGTGAGAGCATGGTAATGCTTCTAACTACTTGAACCACGTGGGTTTAGCCATTTATGAGTTTTAATGTTCACGTGTTGAGGATAAAGATAAAGCTTCTTATATTTTGATATATATATATATATATATATATACCATTAATTATTTTTATTTATTACTTAGTGTAGCAAATATTAACATAATTGCTATAATAATAATTAAGTTGAAGCCAGTGATCTCCTAGTCTATTATTATCGAGATCTCTGTATAAAATGTTTGTGCTATTACCTACAAGGTAAATTCAAATTTAGCTCATGCAAAATAAGAGGCACAAGTGTGTTAATATATTAACTCCATATCTCACATGGTTTGCCCATGTTTAGTTAAACAAAATTAAGTTAGAAATCTAAAGAAAAACCTACAAACTAAGGCAAACATTTGAATATATTACAATGTTTGCATCCTTTTGTGAAATGATATGAGAATTTTGATTTGATTACAATGAAGAAATGAATGCAGGGCTAGCACAATTGATGACAAACATCAGGATTTTGCCTTATCTCGCACTAAATTTGGCATATATTTTAAGATTGTATTTAATTCCTAAAAGTTTAGAAGGATTTGAAGCAATCATGGCATTTTAAAGGAATAAAGTATACCTATTTGAATTAAATCATTTTACAATAAATAAAAGGCTTTAGTAAGTTATCCACCGTTTAAAAGAATTATATAATAACTCAAATGATTAATAAAACCTTAATTTATGTAAACATACTCAACCGATCTATCCCAATTAAATGAAATTAAGATGCGAAAACGTTCCAACTTAAAGATTTAAAAAAAAGAACCACTAAAATGCAAGAAAAATGACACAAAACACAATAAAGAATGTTATAAACGTCATAATTCAAATTTTTCAACTAAAAATTAAATTAATTGATGTTTGATTGGTAAATCTTCAATGAACTAGAATAAAAATATAAATCTCTCGTTTTTGCATGAATATATACATATAGTTTTAAAACAAGGCCTTTTCTGGGGATGTTACTAGATTTTCGATCAGTTCTCGGGGGCACTTTTCTCTCTCTTATTTGATTTTATATTTTTTTTTTGTCTATGAAAACATTCACATGGTAGATACCTTAATTTTTTTAAAATATAATTGAGTTTTGCGTCACCACAATAGTGAAAACTTTAACCAATAAATGAATCATAAGATTAATGATAATTTTTTGAGGAGAAGAAATGCAACCAAAAATAAAAATCCTTCTTTCTTGAATGCAATGAATCATGATCTCTAATCTTTATTCACACAAAATCATGGTTTGATAAGTCAATTACTACATATGTTAATGTAGCTCCTTGTATATATCTGAAACTTTGCATTAAAAAGTTTGAAGTAGGCCACCTATCAAGGCCATCCATCATGAAATCACTAGTTGGTGCTTCATATACTAATATGTTTGTACCTTTTGGAACTTTGTATTTAATACTCAAGCTTTCAACACTTTGCATCATTCCATTACTATCCACAGACAGCTTTCAAAATTATCATAATTTATTCCAATTGTTGTCCAATGAAGAGACAATGATAAACCTGCTTTTGAAAAGATGAGCTTGAGTCTATACCTTAGGGTTAGGATTAGGACTAGGGTTAGGGTTAGGGTTAGGGTTAGGGTTGCAGATTCTTCTTGAAGTTGTTCACAAATAGTTCTACTTTGGCTCAAAATATAAAATGAAACATAAATGAAGCACTGCAATTATGGTACCTCTTTCACAATTGATATATGATATTAAAGGCATACTTGCTCATCTCAAAGATGTGATGAATTGGATTATGTAGTTGGAGTTAATAATAAAAATGGCTTCATATTTATCTAGTTTTTAATAGTTCATTTTAATATCATAATTATGATCTCTTTAGGGTTTAAGTTAGTTAATTTAAGTTTTATTAGGATATGATTTTTATAACCTATGCATTTTTAAGGATCAGACAATCTAAATAATGACAAGAAGAGAAGACGCACACATAAGAAGACACGAATTTTACTTAATTCGGTTTTGAAGACCTACGTCCATAACAACACTAATATCAATTTATTTCACTCATGTTTGAGTTTTTTGTATTTTTATTGGGAATTGTATATTTCTAGTTTATCGTTTTGTTTCCCTAAATTCACTGAGAAAATGACTAAGATTATTCTACAATGAATTATTGTACATAGTTTAAGAATAGTAAACACAAGCTTTCCCATTTTGCAGCTTTAATATGTTTTTGTGAGAATCTATGAAATATCAAATTTACTTATTAAAATATTATATGAATTTATAACGTGCAGTGTTTATTAATAATAGAGTTACAAAAACTAGCCTTTCAAATGAAAATATAAGTTAAATTTCGCCTCTTTGTCAAACTCTGATCCATTTAAATTTGACTAATTATAAGTCTAATTTTTTTGTGCAAGAATTTACTATATATATATATATTAAGAACCTAAAAAAAATGTCTAAGTAAGCAATTGTACATACTTTGTATTAATTCATATAATGCCTTAAATAGGCTTACATGCTAATAATGTAAAGAATACGCTTACATGCTAATAACGTAAAGAAGTGGATTTGCATGTGGTGGCAATTAATGCCTGCGTTGAGGTTTCATGGCCATGCGCATTGTGAGGAGGAAGAGACTTCCTGACACCCCCCGCAGCCGGAGCAGCTTTGGAATAGATGTGAAGACTGGAGCGAAAGTCATGAAAGAGTCTTGGCGGCAAACCTTTAGTAAAGATATCTACAAATTGCGACGTGGATGGCACATGCAGTACTTTGACTTCGTCGAGAGAAACTTTCCCGGACAAAATGAAGATCTATCTCAATGTGTTTGGTTCGGTGATGTTGCACGGGATTGCTAGCGATATACATAGCACTTATATTGTCACAATAGACAACGGTAGCTTTTAAGGGTGGTCGACGAAGCTCAAGAAGTAATTGGCGAAGCCAGCAGGTTTCAGCAACAGCATTGGCGACGCTGCGATATTCAGCCTCGGCACTTGAACGAGAAGTAGTAGCTTGACGTTTAGATGACCAGGACACAAGATTATCACCAAGATATACACAGTAACCAGAAGTAGAACGCCGGGTATCCGGACAACCGGCCCAATCCGCATCCGAATAGGCCACCAAGTCGGTAGAGGAAGAGCGGAATAACTGCAAACCGAAGCCAAGAGTCCCACGAACATAGCGAAGAATACGCTTCACAAGAGTCAGATGAGCATCACATGGATCATTCATGAAAATACAAGCTTGGAAAACGGCATAGGAGATATCGGGACAAGTAAGGGTTAAATATTGAAGAGCCCCGGCAAGGCTTCGGTAGAGAGAGGGGTCGGGGACTGTTGGCCAGTGGAGGCAGAAAGTTTGGACTTGGTGTCTATTGGAGTGGCACAAGGATTACAATTGGCCATGTTAGCACGTTCGAGGAGATCAAAGGCATACTGTTCTTGGGAGAGAAAGAGGCCGCATTGGTTGGATGTGACAGAAATACCAAGAAAATGTTTAAGAGAACCGAGATCAGACATTGCAAACTCATGACGAAGGGAGGAAATGAAACTAGTGAGAAGAGTAGTGGAACTAGCGGTGAGAATAATATCATCAACATAAAGGAGAAGGTATGCAAGGTTCGAGCCGCGGGAAAAAACAAAAAAAGATGAATCGGATTTGGAGGCCACAAAGCCAAGAGAGTGGAGAAAAGAGGTGAAGCGAAGAAACCAAGTGCGAGGTGCTTGTTTGGGCCCTTATAAAGACTTATTAAGGTGACAAACATGAGTAGGGTGAGAACAATAAATGAAACCAGAAGGTTGCTGAGAGAAAACTGTTTCAGAAAGATTACCATGAAGAAAGGCGTTTTTGACGTCAAGTTGATGGATGGGCCAAGATTGTGAGACTGCAATGCTGAGAACTACACGGATTTTGGCGGGCTTAACAACGGGACTAAAGGTCTCATGATAATCAACACCAGCTTGTTGTGAAAAACTACGGACCACCCACCGAGCCTTGTAGCGAGACAATGTGCCGTCGGGATTATATTTGTGCCGAAAAATCCATTTTCTGTAACAACATTAGCACATGCAGAGCGAGAGACAAGAGTCCAAGTATTGTTGTTCATCAAAGCATTATATAGTCATCAAGCATGGCATTGTATCAGTTAGGGTCTTTAAGGGCAGTACGATAGGAAGCAAGAATAGGAGAAATGGAATGGGTAGTAGAGATATTAAAAATTTTCTTAGGAAGAAAGATCCCTGATTTAGCCCGAGTTTGCTTGGGGTGTTGGGTGGGTAGGGGTTGCGTGGTGCAACTAGCAGGAGAAGTCACGGGTGTAGGACTTGGAGGCAACGAAGCTGGTGAGCCTATAGGCGGTTGAGGCGCAGAATAGACCATGTCAGGCTCTGCAGAAGCAGCCTCGAGTTGCACGACCGACCGAATGGGCTCAGGTGATGCCGTAGCAGGTGCCGGGAGGTGCACTGGATCTAAGAAGGATGACACATTGGGATCTTCAATAGCAGAGGAAGGCAGCGGTGTGGCACCTGTTTTAGCAAAGGGAAACGTGGTGTCATCAAAAATAACATGTCGGCTTGTAATGATTTTGTGAGTACGGATGTCAAAGCACCTGCAGCCTTTGTGTACATCAGGATAACCAAGAAATACATGAGGTGTGGAACGTGGAGCTAATTTGTGGGGCGAGGTGGCTAGGAGATTAGGAAAGCACAAGCACCCAAAGACTCTAAGGTGATCATAACGCGGTGGACATTAGAATAGAATATGATAGGGAGTAAGAGAGTGGAGCACTTTGGTAGGGTGTCCATTGAGGAGATAGGTGGTTATGTGAAGAGCTTCAACCCAATAAGTGGAAGACATGTGAGCTTGGAAAAGTAAAGTGCGAAGGATCTCATTAACTGTTCGGATCATACGTTCAGCCTTTCCATTTTGTGGGGATGTGTGTGGACATGAAAAACCAAAAAGAAATCCCATGAGAGCTTAAGAAAGTGCGAAGAACGGTATTATCAAATTCTTTGCCATTATCAGATTGAATTGTTCGGATGGAGAGATAAAATTGGTTGCGAATGAGATGCAGAAATTTTTGAAGTGTGATAATAGTATCTGATTTTTGGCGAAGAAGAAAAGTCCAAGTGTAATGAGAGTAATCATCAACAATAATAAGATAGTATTTAAACCCAGAAAAGCTCACTACTGAGGATGTCCACAAATCACAATGAATTATTTGGAAAGGAAAATAAGTAATGGAAGTGGAAGAAGTAAAGGGAAGTCGCACATGACGACCTAGTTGGCAGGCTTCACACACATAAGAGATGCCATCGGGATTAGTACATGAAATAGTGGGACAGGAAAGCAAATAAGAAAAGGTAGGACGCCCAAGATGTCCAAGGCGATTGTGCCACACCTCAGCTGAAGCGGTAGATGCCACAAGAACCATCGGTGTTGTGACTTTGGTGCTACCTAAGAATGGGTACAAGTCACCCGTACTATTGGATCTCATTATTTCGGTCTTGGTGCAGAGAAGCCGTAGGGATCAAATTCAATAGAACAATCATTATCTTAGGTAGATTTGCGTACTGAAATTAGGTTCTTGATAAGATTGGGTGTATGGAGAATATTGTTAAGATGAAAGTTGGAAGAAGATGTATGAAGCATAGTGGATCCAGTACCAAGAACAGGAAGAGTAGACCCATCACCAACAATAACATGAGATGAATTAGGAAATGATGAACGACAATACCTAGAGATCTTACCATTCTTCCCAGTCATATGTGATGTAGCTCCGGTGTCCATATACCAGTCATTACTATGATTGGACTGCTGATTGGAGGTGGTATTAAAGGCCTGGATGAGGCCGTTGCTATCCCAACTTGGAACTGGCATGGAGATGGGCTGCATCATAGGATAGCCCTGGTGAGGTGGCTTAGCACTGAGGAGACCAGGTCCAGTAGTGCCAGTCCATGGTGCACGCCAATTGCCACCCCATGGTGTCCCCCAAGGAGTGAAGTAGGGGAACCACTGGCCAGCTTGGTTGCCCCCTGTGCTGTTGCCACTATTACGGCCGCCGCCGCCATTGTTGTATCCACGCCCTCCACCATTGCCACGACGGCCACCATAGTTGTATGACGATCACCTTTGTTACAACGGTCTCTACTGTTGTTGCTGTCCTCATGGTTGCGGTCATTTCCGATGTTCCTACCGTTGTTTCTGCGGTCACCGTGTGATGTGTGGTCATCACCATTGTTGCTGGAAGTGACTCCTGTTGCAATCAGAGCAGCTGCAGCCTGTTCTTGTGCGGTTTCTTCAAGAAGTAAGTGCCCCCGAGCTTCCATGAAGGTGGGGAACGGCCGCATCATCGGGAGGAGCGTCTTTAGAGTGGCAAATTTTGACGACAGCTCTCGGATCAATTCTAGGACGAGGGCGTTTTCATTGATTGCCTAATCACAGTCCCTGAGACCATCTGCAAGAGCCTTCAGTTTATGGCAGTGAGCAGAGATGAACATATCACCTTGAACAAGAGAGCGAAATTCAGCCTCCAGATGAATCGCACGACTCATCTTGTTATCTTTGAACATCTGTTGCAGGGCGGTGAAGGCGTAGGCAGTGATGTTGGGGGAGCTCACAAGTTGAAACAGCTCATCGGAAATGGTGGAGTATATCCACCCAAGAACGCAAAAATTATCCCAGACCCATTTCAAGTTGTCATGATCCGGTTCATCACCTCGACATGAGCCATGGCGTTGAACTTGCCGACCACTAGGAGGAAGAGTGTCAGCCACTTGGAATAATTATTCGCTTGCACGTCGAGCGTCGGCACCAACGCTTTGATGTTGACAGCATGCATCTGTGAGGAGAGACTGACAACAGTGGATGCAGTTGGAACAGGAGAAGCCACCGTAGAAGAAGGAGAAGTAGTGGTGTAGGTGGTCTCATGGCTTGGTGCCGGAATGGTGGCAGGGTTGGTGTCAGGCATGGTTGAGTGAAAGGAATAAGAAGAGTAGAATTATAGATAGATAGCTCTGATACCATGTAAGTAAGCAATTGTATATACTTTGTATTCATTCATAAAATGTCTTAAATAAGCTTACATGCTAATAACCTAAAGAAGTGGATTTGCATGTGGTGGTAATTAATGTGTGCATTAAGGTTTCATGGGCATGCGCGTTGTGAAGAGGAAGAGACTTGCTGACAAGATGCAATGATATATAGTAGCATTTTTCAAAAGCTTTAATCAGGGATGTGTTATTATATTTAAAAGCCCAAGCCTGGCCTTAGTAAAAATGAGGGCCTAAACTAGATTTTAATCAATTTAATAAGTTTTTTATTAAATAATAAATGACATTGAAAAATTATATATTACAATTAATAACTATAAAAAATATATATTAAAATAAAAAAAATAAAGACGTGAGATTTTTTTTAATTTATTTTTTAAATCCTTCAGCATCCAACAACTTAATTAAAGCTCACTTTTCTTGTCATTTGAGTTGCAATCTTATCCATTAAAATTTAGTAGATATTAAAAGTTTTTGAATAATAATAATGAGTAATACATTTAATTTTTTTTTTCATTAACATAATATTGTAAAAATGATTTTATTAACTTTAATTTTGAAAAATCTTTTTTATTGAAGCAAAGAAAATAAAACCAGTGGACTACTTGGCATATTAAAAATAAGAAAAAATAAATTTAAATTAAAAAATAAAATAAACTTGAAACCATACTTGTTTTCCTTATTACTATGCGATTAGAGTAAAACCTCTATAAAATAATATTTTTGGAACAAAAAAGTTATTATTTTATATATGTTATTTATTTATAGATAATTTAAAATGTTATTAAATTATTGATAAATTGATATTTATTAATTTATAGAGTTTTTATATTTTATATAATCAGGAAAATAAAGTAAAAAAGAAAACATAGAAACAAGAATTACATGCAATGGATGTTGTGCACCTTTTGATTCTAATGAAAACGACACCATGATGAAATTATCTATACATGAAGAGATTATTCAATGGATAATTAATATGTCATTTGATAATAATTACGATTTAGATAATTATTGCAGTTTACCAAATGTTTCTCCAAAAAAAGACTTTTTATAAAAATAACATTAAAAAAATCATTTGTTGCAACTTGCAACATGAGTGTATTTTGTTAAAAAATAAAGATATTATTTAATTTAATTCACAGACAAAAGAAAAGACAAATGATTGCAGATATATATTTTAGACAAGAATAAAATTTAAATTAAACTAGCCTAAAAACTTTCAATGTTATAAATTTTGTGTAGTATTCTTTTTATATATTTGATTAATTATTAGTTTATATTTTCATTGGGCCCTAAAGAGTTTAAAAAAAAATTATTATCTTATGCATTTAGCGAAATTATTAATTTAATACATTACCCCAAAATTGGGACTGAAAAAAACATTATTTAGTTGACATTATTAATTAATCGAAGTTTTACTATATAATTGTTAAAAAATATTGATTGAAAAGAAATACCAAAGTAATATGAGAATTTTGTAAAGAAGAGACAAAATAAATTTACAGAAATAAAATGCTTTTCTTTAAAAAAAGAAAAAACTGAGAAAGAGTGTGCAACTAACTTATTGGAGAATAAAACTATGGTACAAAAGACAACTCAAATAAAAGAACCAAAAAAAGATATTAGACAAAATAAGTTCAAACTTAGTTAAACTTGAAACCAACTATCTAAATACATTTCGGGTCCGTTTGGATGATGGGAGTGGTTCCTATGGAATGGGAATCACTCACACCCTTTGCTGAAAACCTTGTTTGGTATTCAGCAAAGGGAGAATAGTAGAGGCATGGGATTTCATTTGCTAAGTAATCCCATGCCTTTAGGGGCCGTTTGGAACCTAGATTGATGCCTTGGGAGTGGGAATCATAAGCACCCAGGAATCTCACTCCTATGTTTGGTAACCAGCTTAGGAGTGAATAGTAAAATTTTATGGGATTGGGATTACTAACTTGGGTGTTTGTCACTCCTTCCAATTTTGAGAGGTTTCCCATTTCTTAGTTGTAAAAATACCATTATACCCTACATATATAAAAATGTTTGATACTAATAAATCATGTTCGACATTTATTTATTTAATAAACAAACAATTATTAAATTATATAATTGGTTGATTACAATTAGAAAAAATAAATAAGATATTAAAAATATTAAATAAAAATAAAACGTGTTATTTATTAAATATTAAGTTATATTAATTAGATGAAATAATTTAATAACAAAATTATTTACATGTTATATTAAAACATGTAATTTATTAATTGGTATGTTATATTTTATTTAATAACAAAATTATTTACACGTTATAATTTAATAGTTACATTAATGGTTAAGTTATATGTATTTATACGATATATTTATTAATATAGTAAAATTTTCTTAAGTTATATTAATTAGATAAAATAATTTAATAAAAATAAATTAAAATAAATAATTAAATATATTACAGATATTTAATAATAATCATGTTAATTATTAATTGTTAAATATAAACTATAGTTTTGTAAAATGTCATCATATTAATATGAAAGGGCATAAGTGTAATTCTTCTATATTTCTCTCTCTTACTTTTTCCATTCCTAACTCTCATTCCCTCCAACCAAACAACTTTATCATTATCCTCCCATCTTCCCCCTATTCTCATTCTCATTCATTTCTTCTTCTCATTCCCCCCCTTCAAATTCCACTCCGCAATCCAAACGGAAATGACAGGATTACTCAATCCCTTCTTTGAAAAAAACAATTATATCCCTTCTTTATAATGTATTTCCAAAACAAACAACTCATCTCTCCCTTCTTTATAATATATTAAGGTTTTTAATTTAATTTAAATAATAGATAAACTGAAATATTTACTTTAAATAATTAAGTATAATAAGTCATTACAATTAATAATTTATTTAAATATTTCTAATTAATACTTTATTTAAATATTTAATTATGGTAATTAGAATAAAATGTAGTTAACAATTTTATATATTAATTGCATTTATTTATATAAAGGGTATATAAGTTATTTTATCCCATTCTACTATTTTACTTTTCTCTATTCCCAATGTTCATTCCCTCTATCCTCATTCTTTTTTCCATTCCCTTCTTTCTCATTCCCATTCCTATTCTGTGATCAAAACGGAGCCTTCATGAGTCATATGGGAAACTCCATGCCTTTGAAATAGAGAGAGAGACCATGCATAGACTTCCTGAGAAGCCAGTTTATCAGCAACACAATTCTAATAGCTGGGGATAACTTCGATATTGGGGAAACTTAGTCTCAAGAATGAAGTTACAGTCAATGAAAGTATAAATGGGGTAGCATTAGCACTCCTAGAACAAAGCATGTCTTGAATCATTCTTGAACCTCAGCCTCAAACATGGAATCAACTTCTTGTTTACAGCAGCTTGCACTTAAAAAGACCAAGTTTCATCTATGAACAAGAAGCTGTAATTTTTGTCAAAACTATTCAGGTTCCTAAGGAACTTTTAAGAAATTTTGCTTTCTTGGCAGTGCAATATTCCCTTATAATTTGGCCACAAACTCTTAAAGACGCAGTAAATTTGATGGAAAAAATTACCCACCATGAAGTTCTCAAAATCAATATCTATATTAAAAAAATGCTAGTGTCTTTAATGGCTTTGCAAACTGCTCTAAAGAATCAAGAGCACTTCACAGGGATCTTGGTACTCCAAGGCTTAATAAGACCATATTTGCATTTGAAAATATCATACCAAAAACACTATGCGCATTAAGAAAATTCAAAGTATGTTTAGCCAGAAGAGTTGTTCTTAATCTAAGATTTCTAATTCCTAACCCCGATTGGCTTATATATGTGTAGTGCTGTTCTAGCCCACTATATATGTGTAGTGTTGTTCTTAATCTAAGATTTCTAATTCCTAACCCACTTTCGGCAAAAAACACGAGTCTATGGGTGTGTTTGGATGGAGGTAATGGTTCCCCCCTTAGGGTAACCATTGCCCCCTGATTCCCAAACCCATGTTTGGATAATTTTTTTGAGAGATAATCATTACCTTGGGAGGGTCACCATTAACCGTCCCAAAGTAATCAACCATTCCCCCCAAATTTGGGGGGAATGAGCCATTCCCCTCTAGTAAAAGACAAATATACCCTTCTTAAACACCAAAAACATAATATATGAAATTAATAGTTATTTAAAATTATTTTTTAATTAAATATTAATTAATAATAATAATAAATATAAATATTTATGTGCTCATTATTTTATAAATAATAATTATTTTTAAATATTATTTATAATTAATTAAAATTTTAAGTACGGAATGAAATTAGTAGTTATTTGAAATTAATTTTTAATTAAACATTAGCCAATAATAATAAAATAAAAATTTATTTTTACATTATTTTAAAAATAATAATTATTTCAAATAAATATCATCTAAAATTAATTAAAAAATTATAAGTACGGAGTTATTTGAAATTAAGTTTTAATTAAACATTAGTCCATAATAATAAAATAAATAGTTATGCTTTCATTATTTCATAAATAATAATTATTTGAAATAAATATCTTTTATAATTAATTAAAAAATAATCAATAATAGAAAGAAATTAATAGTTATTTGAAATGAATTTTTAATTAAACATTAATCATTAATAATAAAATAAATATTTTTGTTTTTATTATTTTATAAATATTAATTATTTCGAATAAATATCATTTGTGATTAATTAAAAAATTATAAGTATGTAATAAAATTTAATAGTTATTTGAAGTTAATTTTTAATTATATAATAATCAATAATAATAAAATAACTATTTATGTTTTCATTATTTTATAAATATTAATTATTTCAAATAAATACTAATTGTAATTAAACTTTAATCAATAATATTAAAAAAAATATATAATTATGTTTTCATTATTTTTATAAATAACAATTATTAGAAATACATATCATTTCTTTATGTAAGGGGTAAAAAAGTAATATTAACATAACTCCATTCATTACTTTTCCCATTCCCAATAAATTATCCCTCAAACCAAACATCTTTTTCATTACCATCTCCTACCCATTCCTTTCCCCCCTTTTTCATTACTTCATTTCTCCTCATTCCATTACGGTAATCAAAACGCAGCCTATGTACTAAAATCATGGCTACAATCTTATGAGACACATTGCACAAGGTACTATGCCTTGTGCATATTATAAATGTCGTTTCATAATACTAAAGTAATATATATATATATATATATTAATGTTATCTTTTTTTTTTTAATTTTCTAAGCTATATAAATGAAAATTTTACAAGCCAAATAAAAAAATATAGTTTAAAAAAAGAATTATTTGGCTTATGTTTATTTTAAATTATAAAAAATTAATGCTATTTTTAATTATTGTGCAACATCTATGACTTGTATCTCCTAACAGAAAAAGCATATATATGGGTTGTGTAAATTATGGTAAAAGACTTCTTAAGTCCCTCCAAAATTTCTATATATCCAAAACATTCTTCTAACCTTTTTAATTCCTGATGATCATCATATTTTTAAAAAAATTTTAATTCATTATATTTTTAATTAAATTAAATTATTGAAATTATCTTTTACACTCAATTTTGTTTTCATTGGCAAATAATTTATGTGTGGTTGAATGAGCTCGCTAGTTTTAACTAATTCATATGAACCCAAACTCTGCTCGAACATGTCGAACAAAATAAAAAATTCATAAGGTATGAGATGTATTTTGAAAAATATAAATTTTTAAGGTATTAAAAAGTTGTAAAGATGGACGTGTGTCTTTCTTTTTTATAAAGTAATAACATCAAAGCTCTTGAAAAATGGAAACTTATAGGATCCCATAAGTAAATATTTAGGTGTTTAATAAAATTTTCCCTTTTAATTTTATATTAAAATATTAAACATTTTTTAAAACTAATTTTAAAAGTAAACATCTCAATATTTATTTATAAATATTATGAGTACAAGATTCTGTCAAAATGAAATCCCCAAATGCAGACCACAATGTCCAAGAAAGCATTCTCACCATTCTCACCATCATCCCCAAATTTATTATGCAATAACTACAACCCTTCAAAGTTCAAATCCACATCTACTCAAATTACTCCCATGAAGATCCTCTTCAATTCCCTCACTGCCTCTAGTTATGATCTTATAACCAATGCATTTACTCCCTTCCCACATGATCCTTCTACTTGCCATCTGTCACATTAATTAGTGAAATAAATACACAAATAAAACACTTTCATGTGAAACATCACAAGAAATCAAATCTCACAACTTTAAGCTTTAAACAAATGTTGATCTGTATATGAAAAAACATGCACACAAAATATTGCGCCTACTCCAGGTTAGACATCCAAAATACTATGCCATTCATCACTGTAAATGTGTAACAATACTTGTCGTCGTTGTAGTAGTAGTAGTAGTAGTAGTAATAATAATAATGATTGGTTCGGTTCAGTTCAGTTCAGTTTGATTTGGATTTCTATCGGCTTTCGCTTGAGGTAGATCCATGATCGACGTAAGCTCTAAGAGACGGTGTTCGTTGGGCGAGATCAATCGCCGAATTGTTAGTCTTAGTCTTCTTTTGATGTAGTCTTCGCCTCGCAATCCATCCACGAATCCATGGAGTGACGTCTTCGCTTATCTTGATCATGATGAAGAATATAATACGGTATATTATTATCATGCTAAAGATCACCGATAAATCCCACCATTTCGATCGGTTTACATCGATCTGAAATACATACTCCAGTATATAGTCACCGGATATCTTCGGCAAATCGGGGCTTTGATTATCAAACATTAAGCCTTTCAAGTCATTCTGATACTGCCCCTGTAATTGTTTTCATGCCATGCACATTGTCATTGACAGAAAAAATATAAAAACTAGTTTTTTTTATTTTTTTATTTATTTTTTTACCTGTAATGCCCAGAAGTGAAAGCTGATGTATGACATTGGGTACCTCCAGAATGGCTTTGGAATGTCATTTGGGAGTCTGAAGTAGCCAGAAACCAGCATGAATATACCCTGTTCAATTTTTTTTTTTTCGTATTTTTAATATCGAGATCGAGATAATACGATGGAGATACATATAATAACACCGTAATATTTTTGGAACAAAATGAAATGGAATGAAATTATTGACCTGAATTCCAGCTCCAATGATGATTCCCATGAGAAAATTAGGCACAACACTGGCTATAGACATCATCAGGCTCTCGACGACGGTAACACTTGCATAAAGGCATAATACGAAGAAGAGGTAACGGATGAAGCCCGGATGCAAGCGCACCATGAAATAGCAAATAGTTCCAGAGAGGAAGGTGATCATTATCAGAAAAGGCATTGCCGAAAAGGTGTTGCTAATAACAAAAGCCGTGACGCCGTAATGCCCGTTTAACCGTTCCCGTTGAAATACCTTCACAAATTAATCGAAAATTTTGAACTTCATGTTGAGAGTTCTTGTTACTTGTATTGAATTAATTGAATTTACCTTCATGTCTTCAACAAAAGAAGGGAATCCACCAATTGACATGAACGTCACAAAGCCGAAAACAAATGAAGCACAAGCTCCCCTTGCCTGTTTTGATACAAGAGATCGAAAATGATCAGTATTGTTCACTTATGTATTGAAATATATATGACTTATTTAATTGAGTTTTTTTTTTATTTTTAAATTTTACCAGAATTGAATTGTATGAAGTGCCAACGTTCAAGTAAATTGTGCCAATGCAAACAGTAACAACAAGATAAATCACAAGTCTCAACCAGTAATAACCAAAGTCTCTTGACATGTTGATGAATGATCTCTTTGTTAATGTCACTGTTTGCATGAGAAAACTAGCTTGACTTCCTCCTGAATCAAGCACTGTTCCTTTCTGCAAATCAATTCAATTTCTAATTATAAAGATAATGGAAGAGATTGAAAATAAATAAATAAATAAATAAATTGTAAAACATACCACTCTTGAGACCTCATCAACTTTTTCTTTAGCAGCATAACAATACTGAGACTTCTTATAGAAATCAATGAGTCTTCTTATAGCTTCCATAGTTGTGATCTTTTCTAGTGGATCATCACTTCTTTCAAACTTAAATTATAAGACAAACAGCACAAATTAAGAAAAATGAAATTCTATACGCACAGATCAGTTGTTTTCCAGTTACAAGATGGAAAAATATTATCGACTAAACATACCCGCATTTTTATCGATCCTTTGAGCGTCGCCTTGACTTTATCGAAATCAGAATTGACGCACCTTAGAAAATGATCTGATGGATTTCTCAGTGACGGACAAGGGAATCCAGCTTGTGCAAAGAACTACATAATAAATAAAACTTTAGTAAAAACAAATTATATATATATATATATATATATATATATATATATGTAATAAGTTTGATGATTTTTTTTCACCTCACAAGCCTCTGAAGCCTTGCCAAAATAAGCAGTTTGGCCACTAGAGAGCAAATACAACTGATCAAACAGCTCAAAAACTTCACTACTTGGTTGATGAATTGATGCTATAACTGTTCTCCCATCTCTTGACAACCCTCTCAAAGTTTGAGTCACAAAAAATGCCGAAGCACTATATATATATATATATATATATTTCAAAAGAAAAATAAGTAATTAATTGTTAAAAAAATAAAAAGCAACATAAATTAAAGCACTTACTCATTAGAAATTAGAAAAAAAAAAAAAAAAAACACTGACCTATCAAGACCACTAGTAGGTTCATCAAGAAAGAGAAGTCTTGGACGCATAAGAATCTCAAGAGCAATACTAACTCTTCTCTTCTCTCCGCCACTGATCCCTCGCAAATGCCAGTTTCCGATGACGGTATCGGCGCAATCTTGAAGACCCATTTCCATGATCGTCCCTTCGACCAACGCTCTCTTTTCCTCCTTCGGCATCTTGTCCGGCAACCTCAACCGTGCCGAATACATTATCGTCTCTCTCACCGTCAAAGTTCCGATCAAGTTATCATCTTGCGTCACGTACGCCTACAAAAACAGGCCTAATCTCAATCACATCTACGTTGGGAGATTAATTTATCATCATGTAATTTCACTAATCTTAAAAAAACGGCGGACGTACCGCGGTGCCGAAAGAAAGTTTAGTTTTGTGACCGTTGAGAAGGATGGAGCCGGAAAGGAAAGCGTTAGTGGCAAGACGGCTTGAGAGAGCATCGAGAAGAGTGGATTTGCCGGAGCCAGAAGGGCCCATGAGGGCGGTGATGGTTCCGGGCTCGGCGTAGCCGGTTAAATCTTGGAGCACGGTTTGAGTGTCGCCGGAGCCGAGAGTGACGGTGACGGTTAAGTTTTTCCAAGTTAGCCGAGCGGAAACATCGCCGATGAACTCAGTGTTGGTTTTTTCCTTCCAGAGAGTTTCACTTAGAGGACTAAGACCTCCGATGACCAGACCATTGCCGGAAGGTTTGGTGGACTCAAGCTCGACTATGACTTGGCCTGCAGTGTTGTTTCTTACATCGTCGGAGGAGTGCTTCATCATGATGTGGGGGGAGTTTGGGAAGTGGGAAATGGGGAGGAAGTGAGGAGATGAGTTAGAAGCGGTGGAAGTGATAGGGGAGGCTTATAATGAAGGGGGAGGAGTTGGTTGGAAGAGTGATAGGTGGTGAAGAGAGAGAGGGAAATGCAATGTAAATGAAGGACATGGTTGGTTATCCTTTGACTACACATGCAAAACTAGCTTGCTGTTTGCTGTTTGCTGTTTAGGGGTGATAATTTTATTTTTGTTTTATAGGGAGAGAATTTATATATATATATATATGTCTGTGTGTGTATGTATGTATGTATGTATGTATATAGGGAGAGAGAATATATCATCGGTAGATTGTTCAAGAAAGAGGGACATTAGATGTTGATCCAATGGCTACAAAAGATATAAGTAGATTTTGAATCTATTAGAGAGAGAGAGAGAGAGAGAGAGAGAGAGAGAGAGAGAGAGAGAGAGGAAGAGAGAATACATCATCGGATATATATAGACATTAGATGTTAATCGAGTGGCTTTAGAAGACGTATATATACATATATATATATATATATATATATATAGGGAGAGAGAATACATCATCCTTGGACTGTGGAGGAAAGGGGGCATTAGATATTGATCAGATGGTTTCAAAAGATATATTTTTAAACAAATATTAGAAATGGGATGGAGAGTAATATAACTAATTATTTGAGTCAGTGTTTATGAGTATTTTCTTTTTTTTTGTGATTTTTAATTTTAAGTATAAAAAAGATATATTTTTAAACAAATATTCTAGTTTGGATAAGACATATATAATTGACCAAAACAAAATAGTTATAATCAAAGTTAAAATTATGATTTATATAGGTTGCTTCAATTTTTGAAAAATTAAAATTTTATTTTATTTAATTAATAATAGTTGTTTATCATAAATAATGTTTTTAAGAAATTATGAAATATATTCATTTAAAACAATTAACGCTTAACCAACACACATCCTTTACATTAAAATGACACTGGAGGGTTAAAAAAAAAAAATTAATTACATATATTGTTTTCAAATAAAGTAGAATATTAGGAATTACTATTAACTTGAAGATAAAGAGGTGCATATATATATATATATATATATATATATATATATATATATATATATATAATTCATAAATGTTGGCTGTTGGATGTTGGTAGTCACATTAATGCAAACTCCATGTCTTATTCAAGCAACCTGGCACCAAAAATTAAAAATAAATAAATGGTTACATTTGGTTGTTTTGGGTTCACAATATTCATTAATTAAAGGGGCCTGTTTGTTGGTTGGCAATGATCAACTAATTTAGGCCATTCATCTGATTTTATATTTTATTATTTATTTTGACTCCTCAAATAAAAATATATTAATTTAATCTGATGTATAAGTTGGTGTTAAAAATACACTTGTTTACAAGAGTCAAAATCAATTAATTTTTTTGCTTGTATAAACTCATAAAAAAATAGATAGTTATGTCTGTAAAATTAATGATTAAATGCAACTAATAAAAATTTTGTTAACTGCTCCTTATTTGGGTTTGTCATTTTACTATCTAGCTAAGTTGGTTAAAAGAATTAAAAAATTGAATAAACCATAAATTAGTTGTATAAAAGAAAATAATGTAAATAGTTAGAGAAATACAAAAAAACTAATAAATAGATGATGTTGAAATATAAAAAAAAAGGACAACTAACATATTATTAAGTGAAAAAAAAACCCGAAAAAGGCGACCACAAGAAGATAGCAACACCTAAATAATCGTCCATCAGGAATGGCACGTATCCAATAAAGGTTTAAATGCCTTATCTGAAATCGACATTAATAATTATTTCTCCCAACTAAGTGGTAAAAGTTCTACAAAAATAGAAGTTAGGTTTTTTTTTTTATATAAAGTCCTTTAAATCTTTTTCAAATTTAGTACATCTCACAAACACATAAGACATGTATGAAAAAAATAATATGTATATTTGTGAAAACATAATTATATCTTTAGTTCATGTAAAAAAAAATAAAATTTTTAAATAATTTAAAAAATTAATTAAGGAATTTTTTCTCTTATAAATGTTAATTTTTATTAGAACAAATATACATGATTTTAAAAATCATATAATGCTCCCTATTATATTTTTTTAACTATATATAAAAGTATATAAATAAACATGAATTTTACCACGCAATTCAGTAAATTAGTCTTTTGCCAGGGGTATAATAGTAATTTTCTCCATTTAACAAAACCTGATTTTTTTTTTTTCTTAAAGACTGTTGTGGGATTGTACTTGCAAATAGAATGTACACTGGCTTGCAGAAGAATGGTTTTATTCACCGTTAAAAAAAAACCAGTGAGAAGTTCATATCCTCACTGAGCAAGATACACCTTTTATTCATATTTAACACACAAAAAATAAATAGTAATAATATATATATATATATATATATATATATATATATATATGAGAGATTTTAATTTGTTAAGCTCTGTTTGGATAACCCAATATTATGCCATAATCAGTACATTATAGTGTAATATAATATTTTCACAGAATTATGTCATAATAGTTGTTTGGGTATCTAATTTATATTACAAAATTATGTCATAATATGAGAATTATGGCATAATTTGAAGTGTATGGCTTTTTTTATGGTAAAATGTGTGGAATATTTATGTAATATTTTTTTTATTTTTTTAACCAAACACTTATTCTGTAAGAATAAAATATGTCACAATTTCTGTAATAATCACTTGCATTTCCTACATAATAAAATTATGCGAAATTTTTTATTTTGTAATCAAACAGGGTCTGTCTTTTGAAAAATACATTGATTTTAGACAAGTACCTTTTATTGCTAAATATAATTTAATTATATAATCTAATTGCCTTAATTTCTAAAATTAAAAATTGTTGATATATATAAAAAGGTTGGAGCCAAATGGCACATGGTTTTTGTATCTTCATTTATTATGAATTAAGTTAGATACGCTCACTTATTTTGTGGTTTTTTATGTGGCATTAACAAACATATGAAATTAGTTGATTTTTTATTGGTTTTGTCATTAATAGATATAAATAAATAAATTTCTTTATTATTTATGAACTCTCCACTCATTCTCCTTCAAATTATATACCCTTTGACATTATTTTTATTTTTTGGTTATTATTTTTTAAATTTTTATTATAAATTTTTTTACCATGAATATGTTAGTAGAATACCAAAAATAACTCTTGTAGCAATGCCGACAAGCATGAAGTAGATGAGCATGTCTCTTTTATGCCCCGGGGCAAGGGAGAAGGCCTCGACACCCGTCCATCAGGAGTTAAGATAAAAGTAATTTTATAAATTTACATTAATTTAAAATTAAATTATAAAAATTTTAAAAATTAAAGATATTTTTAGAAATTAATAAATTTGAAAGATTTTTTTTGGGGAAAAGAAAAGATCTGGTTGGTACTTTTCTCCCTATATTATTGGAGAAAAATAAATCCTATGAATAGTAAGCGCTTTGATTAAACATGGCCAGAGAGGGACAGCTTCAACACTACTTTTACTGTCTTCAGTGAACCAGTTCTCAGTTTGGTGAACAAAAGATTGAGTCAATTTTCAGGCATTTATTTTTCTTTGCTGGAAACACTGACCTCACTTTTCACTCTATGTTATATATATTTTTTTCATATATTTTAAAAATATGAAATATTATATGTTAACATTTGAAAATTTAATGAATAAACTTTTAGACTGTGTTTGATTGCACAAATTTTCCATGGAAAACTTTTTCATGTGCCAGGTTGTTTGTTTACCCAAATTTTTCATGAAAAAAGTTTTTTTCATAGATGTTGTCACGTGACCCTATTTTCTCTTAAAATAAGGGAAAAATTTTCCAGCCTCAACGATAGGAAAACTTTTTCAGGAAAAATAGAATGGGTTATATGAAAATACAAGCAATCAAACAAAAAAATCAGAATTTTTCATAGAAAATTTTTTATTTTCTAGCTATAAAATAATGCAAATCAAACGTCTATTTGTTCGTTTTCTATGGAAAAATTTTTCATGGAAAATTTTTTTTTCACCTATTTTCCATGTTGCCAATCGAACACAGCCTTAGTGCATTGACATTTGAATCATCTGATTCTCTATGAGGGTTTGTGTTTTACTGAAGAGACAGATTCAAATTTCTGCTTATACAGAGTGAGATAGTAAATAATGTTTGTGCATCTGATATGTGGTTGTCCATATTTCATTAAAAAAAATAGAATTTTAAATTTTAATTTAATTAATATTAATTAAAATATTTTTATAAGATTGTATTTTTATTTTCAATTAATAATATTTATTAATGGTAATTTTTATAAATTTAATTGAATTAGATAACTAAAAAAAAATTCCCCTCTTCTTTTTTATTGCATATCTCTGTAATACATGACATATCATCACCGAAAGGCAAGTCATCCTTTAGATTGATCTCCAAGTGTTTATTTTATGTTTTTTTTTTTTTTACGAAGACAACAAATAATATTTTTATTACATGTAAGTTATTTGTCTCGAACGTATCTGTTAAGGGCATGCAAGCTAGAGTCATTGCTTTGAATGGCCCTCATTTTGTGGGTGCATGTGAGTAGGGGTGCAACATTACATGTGAGTTATTTCTAACAACGAAGATTCGAACTCTCACCATATGTTCATCTATTTTAGATTGATTATATAGTTTTAAAGACAATTATATATCCAAGCAAAATTGCGGAAAAATAAAATGATAAGAATGAAATTTGAGGAAGAGTTTAACAATTCTTTTTTAAATTTGGTGTGTAAGTATTTGCTTAATCTTTGGAAAGAGAGATGAAGCAAAGCAAGTATTAATTTATCATTAATGTGAAAGATTAAAAAGCTCCCTTTTTTTCACACAAACTCTTTGTTTGGTTGTGTATATCAAATTAATTGTTTTAAATATATCATTTTTTTGTGAGTCAATAGATAAACCAATTCACATCCTAAATATGAAAATATGAAGGATTTGTGCAAAGAGATCAAAGTATGAAGTAGAGACAAAGAGAAAAATAAAATAGAAATTATGATTTTTGCTATTGCAAAAGGATAAAAAGATCAAGATGAAAACAAAATAAAGAGTATATAAATTCAGACTAAAACAAAAAAACACAAAAAGATTATAATAGCAAATAATAAATAAACCTAATATCCTAACAAAATTTATGATTTGAAAAAGAGTCGAAACCTCTTCCTTATGTACTAAATTTTGTATATTAAATATATAAAATTAAATAAGGAACTTATTTCTTTGCAAATATAACCAAACGTTTAAAGCATGATGTACTAATAAATTTGTTAGCTAGAAGCATGGAAATGAAATCCGTCCATTATTATTAATTCAGTATTTAATTCATAAAATATCTAGAATAACAAAAAACAAATATCATAATAGCAATAAACATTATAACAACATGGAAGATGTCCCACATTCTTATTATTAAGTTTCACCGTCATAAATCAATTTTGTTGAAAATTATTATAAAGTCATCATCACAATTTGAAAAAAAAATAAAAATAAGCACAATACTGATGATTTTAATACGTGGATTAGAGCCTTAAGTGGTCACATAAAAAAAAAAAAAATCTAGAGAGACAAATAATAAATTTTTACAAAAGTTTTTTTATAATATATATAACTTTTTACAAGGGATGATATTTTTACAAATAGTTTTTTAAAAAAATGATTATTTTATACTATATATACTGCTTAGTGAAAAGGAAGAAGGTCCCAACTATAGATTTTTATAAATATATTTCTTTAATAAAAAAAATATATATCATTTTATATAGTACGTAGATATTAATTCATAAAAAACCAAAGAAGGCCATGGCCAACCTTCTGCCTTTTGGCTCCATTCATGCTTAATTAGATTAAAATAAAACATAAAAAATTATGGAGGCTTTGAAATTGATAGGTTTGTTCCATGCCTTGTCAATTGTCCAATGTCTATCAAGAGGCAGACATATAGAGCACCCCCAACTATATCTCACCTAACAATAATATATCTAAAGACATGTTTAACCAAATGCCATATTGCATTAAATTAAACCACCTAAAACCCTCCCAACCTTCTCTTTTATCATTTTGACCAATAAGTGGAAACAAATGAAGTCATCACATGCATTGATGCATGGGTGTTTAAGAAGGAGGGCATGCTGTCCATCTTCTTTCTAGAATGGATCGATGTATTCCTTAGTGAGAAAGCATGGGTTCCTACATGGCATAAAAGAGATGCATTTCTCCATGGATGGAGATGTTGTTATTAATGGCATTTAACACTGTAACATGTTTGATGTGGCAAAGCTTTGATTGAACCAGCAATCTATATGTGGTTGATGTTCTTCATTGTATGGAAGTAATGTTTGACTAGGACTGTCTAACTAGCCTAAACTATTTTTTTTTTTGTACTTATCATCATCTGGTTGATCTTCAACATTAACAAGCTTTTGAGTGATAAAAACTTAGCTTATTATTTTAGTCTGTATTTTTTGGATCAAGACAAATCATGATATATAGACAAGTTTATATTAGATAGTGTTTGAAAGTCTGGATATCCTGGGATGGGGATGGGATATTCATGGCTCTTTTTGTTTGGTTTCCTGGATAGACCTGGATGGGGTTGGCCCCCATCCTTAAAAACTGGATGAGGGCGTCCCACTGATTTGGTGGGACGCCGCTCATCCCATGATTTACTCCATTTTTCATCCCTCTCCCACTATCTTCATCCCCTACTCTCATCTCGATATACTCACTGACTAAACACCAAATAATCTCTATCCTTACTATTAAATAATCTCTATCCAAACACTTAAACATGGATATTCCTATCCATGGATATCCCCCATTCATGGAATACAATATCCCACTATCCAAACACCACCTTAGTTGATGATGTTAGTGACTCTTTTAGAAATCTATCTTCTTGGTCTCTTTATTGGTAAACCCTATGATCAAAGGGTTGGTTCTCTAGTAAAATAAGCCGTGTGGGGCCCTCTGAGAACGAACGCTATATAGTAATTATAAGAGCAAATTTATGTAGCAAGGGTGTAAATGATCTTTGTAATTTTAGAAATGGGCACAAGCTCTTATGCTACATAATGGAGTGCATTTTGATCCTTATATTTTATATATTATGCTATGTGCCACTTAATGCATAAAGTATATGAAGGAGATCCTCAAGAAAAAGATATTATGGTCCTTATTAGTAATTTTGAAAAATCAAAATAGGCAGGTGAATTGCATTATAAGCACCGTGCCAACATTATAAACTAAAATACAAAGACTAAAATGCAGTACACGCCATATTACAATACTTAACCCTAATTAATAATTACAATCCTATCTATTAATTTAAAAGTTTTTGACTTAATTAACAATGATCAAATTGTTATTTTACAATAAAATTTATATTTTTATATCAAAAATGAATGTTTATTGATATTAATATCAATATTTTAAAAATAATATATGAAAAAAAACAAAGATTGGCAACAACTTGAATTCAACTCAAGAGGTCTGGCTGAAATTATCTAATCTCAAAATAAACAAGACCCAAACTTGAGTGTTGCATGAGAAAATAAATAATGAATTATTGTTACATAAAAGTACCTACCTGCCTCCTTCATAGTCATATTATAAACATGGTTCAGTTACAAACTAATTGATTGGAACATACTAACAAGAAACTAATAATAACCTAACCATATTGGTGTATTAACATGCTTACATTTCTATGCATTTATTTTGCATGATTGATATATATGTCCTTTATATGTATTTTGATATAAATTTGTTCTATTAGTTTGCATCAAATGGATTTCATAACTTAACAAATTGTAGATGAGTTTTTAATTTTCCACTCCTTATGTGGAGTTTCATTTATAGATGCACCAATATTTGTTTCTTCTATTCATAATAGTACTTAGCTTTTGATGTCCTGTGGATATTTTACAATATAATTTTGGAATCTTATCAATATAAATAATTTCAAGATTATGAAATTGAGTAATATTAAAAAATAAATAAAAATGTACCATTGTAAAATACTATCATTATTGATGTTTATATTGTCTCTCAACCATTGTTCATTATATGAATAATTTTAAATTATAAAATTGAAGAAGTACAAATCTAAATGCCTTATGTAATATTTCATTTCTATTAAAAAAAATAATATTTCACAAGATATAAGTGGAGAAATCTCTAGTATATATATGTTGGAAGGGAAAATTATACATCCATGGCAACTAATATAAAAAATCTTATTTTTTTTTATTATTTTCTTAATCTTTTGCGGAGCCACAGGATAACATGATCATGATAAATAAATATATGGTAATTTAAAAAATTAATAAAAATATAAAATGCTTGATTTCAAAATCAATCTTTTTAAAGGATTGACAACAATTATTATCATTATTTGTCCTCAATATATTTGATTAATTACTCTTACTAAGTTTTCTGATTATGTTTATTTTAAATTTAATGAAACTAAGAATTATATGTATAACTTCCGTGAAATAACACCTTGTTTTTTATGCAATTCATAGTAATATATATTTTACTATTTGATTCATGAATAATTACATAAACATAAATTTGGATTAATCAAAGTATACATAAATAGTGAATTTTTTATCCACTCCAATTCTTTGCTTCATTCTCATTTTCCATATCATATAAGCCTAAATTGGATTCCATCATAAATTATGCTCCATATATAACCTTTGCTTTTGTAAATACTTGTTAGGATAATTTTATTTGAATGGACCATATTTTAGGATAGTAAAATGCTTGTGGTTGTGTACTTACTTGTTATACAGTATTATAGAATTTTTATTTTGGACACTAAATTTTAATTTGAGAAAAATATTTATTTTTTGTGTTTATTATTTATTTTTCATATGTATTTTGGTTTTGATTAATATATGAAAATGTTAAATTAGGCCCATAGTTTATTTCAAAGTATATGAGTAAGATCATCAAAATTTTAAAAAATAAAAATATAAAACATTCGATGGTACACCAAAGAGAAGAATGTTGGGTTAGAGTTTCGTATAATAAACATTAAAAAATACCAATTGTTTAACCACATTATCAATACAATAAAATAAGTTCAACAATTTAGTAAGTTTAATTGAATGAATCTTTTCATTCAAAAGTTTTGTTAGTTCTAGGTGCTTGTGGTGGTAAAAATCAATTAATAGCTCATATAATCATACATATAATCACATCACAAACCAAAGGAAGAAGACGTTGAATTGGTAACCTAGTTCAGCTTTACTAACAACCTACATCTACATCTTGGGGGTCAAATCTATAAAGAGAGCAATAAATATAAGTAGAACACTGTCACTCATCCTCATAAAAGTATATGAACACCCTACCTAATATCCACTCTCTCATCATTACACTTAAGGTAGCTCATCCAATATCTTCATAATAGAGTCTCTTATATAGATGTTTTCATGTCCCAAATATAACACCTTATTCGGGTGGGGTTAAATTTTTGGTAGGTCACTGAAGTTTGGACTTATTTCATTAAGATCACCAAGTTTCAATTTGTATAAAAAAAGATACTAACATTCGATTTTGTTTCTCCGGCAGGTCACCCGCGAGTGACCACATTCATTCAGCTGACGTGGCGACCGAAAAAAACACAGTCAGCCTAACTATGCCACGTAATCAGCTTGCCACATCAGCTGACTGTGTTTTTTCCGGGGATTAAATTTTTAGTAGGTTACTGAGGTTTGTCTTGTTTCATTAAGGTTACCAAGTTTGAATTTGTATCAAAACGTTTAGTACAATTTGATTTTGTTTCTCCGCCAGGTGATCCGCAAGTAATCACATCCATCATGCTGACGTGTCGACCGGAAAAAAAGACAGTCAGCCTGATGAGGCCACATCACCAGGATGCCACATCAGCATTTGTCCACGTCACCAGGTGCCACATCAACATTTCCACGTCACCAAGTGGCAAAAAATTAGATTACGTGGACAAATGCTGATGTTGGATTTTGGTGACATGGCCTCATCAGGTTGACTGTGGTTTTTCCTGTCGACACATTAGCAGGATTGATGTGGTTACTCGCGGGTCACCTGCCGGAGAAACAAAATCAAATTGTAGTAACCATTTTGATACAAATTGAAACTTGGTAACCTTAATGAAACAAGTCCAAACCTCAGTAATATACCAAAAATTTAATTCTTTTTTCCGGTTGCCACATCAGCTGGTTACGTGGCACAGTGAGGCTGACTGTGTTTTTTCTAGTCCCCACGTTAGCTGATTGAATGTGGTCACTCGCGGGTGACCTGCCGGAGAAACAAAATCGAATGTTAGTAACATTTTTATACAAATTGAAACTTGGTGGCTTTAATGAAACAAGTCCAAACTTCAGTGACCTACCAAAAATTTAATCCCACCTTATTCTTTTAAAATCTCTGAGGCAATTAACTTGGACATGTTTTTAACATAGCTGTCACATCTTCAGTTATAACCAAGCTTGCATATTGGCTCTCTCGCTAACCTTGACAAAGTCATAGCTTTTGTTGCAACATGACCTCAAAAGGCCTCAACCCCTCTTGGTTGTGTGGAATAGGCAAAGAAAGATTCGTTCACAGCTCACATTAAGAACCATACTACTGCAGAAGCAAACAACTGAACCAAAAAGGTGTAAAGAGAATAGTAGAGTTTTTCACTTTTTGTCTCCAAATTTATTATAATGCTAGCCTTAAGTAGACAACAAAAATAAGGCTAAGTTTAGTGACAAATTTAAAATAATAAACTAATTATGGGAATCAAGGGATAATTAAAATGGGAAGAGTAATCAAACATGGATGAAAGGTCTTCCACCATTAAGGTAATCAAGGGATGATTAACAAGGAGATAATAATAAGACATGGATGGAAAGCCTTCAATCATTGAGTGATTTATATTTCAAATGAAGGCTCAAGTTATGACCTTTATTGCTCGTGCAGGTCCAATAAAATCCATGATTCGTTCCACATCATGCCCCATCACTTGAAAAAGGCACATCCATGAGTTCGTAGTAGTTTAAAGTGGTTCATTAAGGGAGTGATATATAGCTAGATGTGCAACATTGAATATGCATGAGATAGCTAGCTCCTTCGGGCAATCAACTACATATGCATTGTCATTAATCTTCTTTAAAATCTAGCAAGGGCCCTCCTTGTTATGTTTCAACTTGTTGTACATGCCCATGGGAAACTTCTCCTTTCATAAATGCGCCATAACTAGGTCACATTCGTCAAATGTCTTTAGTAGATGATGCTAATCTTTGTTATCCTTATACGTAGCATTAGGAGCTTCGAGTTTCCGCTTGACTTTAGCTTGGATAGCCTTGATTATTTTTTCCAAGTGCTCCACGGCAATGCTATAGCCTGGTATCTCAGGTAAAAGAAACAAGTCCAAAGTATGCAATGGACCCTTTTGGTACATGATTGCAAATGGTGTTTTGTACATTGACCTACTCTCCATGTTACTGTATGCAAATTTTTTCAGACCTAGGAAAGGGTCCCACTCTTTGGGATAATTATTGTAACGGTAGTGGATGATGTGCATATATTTGTTCACATCCTTCTTGAGTTGTTGATAATGATACTGTTCTTCCAATAAAGCAATAGTGTTGTCACAACCCAAATGACCTCCAAGTCCTCTACCGTGTAATTTGTACATAGTGTGCTCTAGAAGAAAATCTCGAGGGATGGAAAGAGGATTCTTGAAAAATAAGAACTTGTCTTCAATTAGATATAAGCTTATCGCTAGGGTTGACGACAGTGTTCCACCAAACCCCTACAAAATCTTCATCTTGGGAATAGAAGCCTTTCAAATAATCAAACCAGATGACTTCATACTCCATGGTGATGAGTAGTGCCACCCGTCTACTTAATGCATCTACTACTTTATTCTGAACTCCTGCCATATACTTGAAAACGAATGTAAATTGCTATAAATATTCCACCTATTATGCGAGCATCCTATTGAGAGTTTTGATTATTGAGGCACTTCAATGCCGGATGATTAGTCTGAAGCGTGAACTCTCGTTAGAAAAGATACTACTAACAATGTTTGATAGTTGGCACTACCACATGTAACTCCAACTTGTAAGTAGTCATTTTCTTCCTCACATCACTAAGTTTTTCACTGAAGAATACAATAGGAATCCTTTCTTAGGAAAGTAGTACTCTAATTCTAATGATTGAGGCATATGTTCTTTCCCAAAATCATGATGAATAAAGGTAGTGGCTAGCGTCATTTTAATTAGCATAAAAATTTGTTTACTGGCATCCTTCAATTGAAATTTCTTTTTATTAATGCACTTAATGATTAGAGCCATGATAACGATGAAATCCTGAAATCAAAAGTTGCAAGGTCATGCAAGCTACAAACGTTGTTCACAGTTTGTGGGGTAGGCCAATGTCAAATTTCGTCAATCTTCTCCTCAACAACATGAATGCCATCGACGCTTACCACAAACCCGAAGACAAGTAGCTGTTCAATCATGAAGTTACATTTCTTTAGGTTGATGTATAACTAATTCTCAAGCAAAGCGGTAAAAAACCTCTAGCATGTGGTGTAAATGCTATTCTTCAGGCCTATTATAGATGATAATATCGTTAAAGTAACTTAGCAAAAAATTTACTAATGAAAGGCTTCAAAGCTAATTCATTAAGTGCATAAATGTTCTCAGAGTGTTCGACAATACGAATGACATGACAAGCCATTCATAGAGGCCTCTCTTAGTCTTGAAGGTGGTTTTCCACTCATCTATGAGGCGGATTCGAAGTTAGTGATACCCGCTATGTAAGACGATCTTTGTGAATAACTTCAAACCTTGTAGCATGTCCAACATATCATTAAGGTGGGGATTTGGGAATATATATTTGATGGTGATTTTCTTAATAGTTCTGCTATTGATGCACATACGCCATCTTTCATCCTTCTTTGGAACCAAAAGTGTTGGAGCTGGACATTGGCTCTTGTTTTTTTGGATGAGGCTTTCCTTGAGCAAATCTTCGAGCATTCCTTGTATTTACCCATTTTTTAAAGGTACTTCACATTGTTTGGTTACGTGTACTTCGTGACTGTTCGGTTTAAGGTGTCGAGTGCTTTTTTGGAGCAAGTTATGGTTGGTTTCAACATCTTGTGAGATTATATTCTCATTGTTTCCATTATCAATAATCACATCGAAGACATCTTGTTAGATCTTACATCGAGTCTGAAACATGTTGTACTTCTGAGAATCTTCACATCTTTTAGAAGTGGAAAGCACGAACCTCTCGACAACTAACAGTATGTTTCTTTTTTGAATTTCTCATCCTTTTCCAAAGCGAAAGTCCGGTCCAATGATACAAACATCTTCACTTGAGTTATCACTATTCTCTTCTTCCTATTCTACAACATTGATGGACATCTGCGCTCTATAATGGTTAGATATATAGCCAGTTTACGACATCGGTAACATTTGTTTCTATAAATTCGGGCATAAAGATTGTTAAGTGGCTTCTTGGTTGTTTGGATAGGGTTACTTGGTTAGAATGGACATCTTTTTTTTTTGCCTCTCCCTTGGAATTACCTTGGGGAAGCTTGCTTAGATGTCAACTACTGATTTGCTCCTATGGAGTAAGGAGGCATTCGGGCTATGGCGTCATAAAATCCTTTTGCTTTGCCTCACAAGTGTGTGCTTTGCTTTTAATGCCAACCTCATAGCTTCATCAAGGGTCCAGGTGGTCTCGGATGGAAAGAATATTTTGAATGTCAAAATAGAGATTGTTGTTGAACCTAGCAACTTCTTTGGGCATTAGACACTTGTTTGATTTTAGGATGCCAATCTTATGAACCCCTCAACCTACTTAGTTATAGATTGTGACAGATAGCGATAATTCTCAAATTGGGAATGCAAGGTTTGCTCACGGGCAAGAAGTGTGCATGCATCAAGCGCTTTTTTTCGACCAATTTTTGACTGGTTTCTTCCATTAGCGATGTCAACTAGCATGTTTACAATCCCAAGGGGGCGCTCATTGATTCGAAATATTTTTCAACTTCAAAATCTCATCTAAAAGGTCTTCAATGTGTAGAGATCCTGAGAAGACAGAGATGCCCACCTTGATCCTCCGATAGTTGTATTGTGGTCGTGACATGGAAACATACCTAATGTCTCATTTTTTCAAAACTATCAATGTTGATCACCGGAGATAATGGATCTGCTCGTTTTTTGGAAAGAAGGTTTAGATTCAAAAGGACATCGAGAATCCGCTCATTCTGCTTATTTTGTTGCTACATTTGTTGTTGCATCATCTAGAGCAACTGGATGATGATGGTGTTAATATATTCCATTAGTTACCACATAGGGTATTACTTGTCACTGGTACCAAATGGAGTGAGATAGCGCAGAATTCATTCACAACTCACTCTAAGAACTGAACTGCTGCAAAAGCAAACAACCAAATAACTAAGAACCAAGGTGTAGAGAGAATAGTAGAGATTATTCAATTTTCATTCTCCAAACTATTATAACTGCTAGCCCTAAATTGATAACAAAAAAATACTAAGTTTTGTGGCAAAATTAAAATTGAAAACTAATTACTGGAATCAAGGGATATTAAAATATAAAAGTAATTAGATGTGGATGGAAAGTATTATCCATTAAGTGATTCAAATTTTAAATGAAGACTTACATTATGGCCTTGAATGTGGGTGTGGGTCTAATAAAATCCGTAATTCGTTTCATATCATTGTGTCAAGTCTAGAAGAATGTTGTCAAATCCTCTCATAATTAGCTTTGGCTTCATTTATCTTTGTTCCAAGTTAGTTATTTGATCTTCTTTTCACGACATGTTTTTTTTTTATTTAGTTTCTTACCAAATTGGGTTTTAATATAAACTTGGCATCCAAGTAGTTGATCTCTCAAGTTGATCATCTTGCCAAATATGTTTTCATTTAACTAATCACCAAAGAATATTCCAATGTGATCTTGACCACTGTAATTGCACTCTAAATCAATTCACTTGAAAAATATAGCTAAGATCTTCTTTAATCTCAGACTTGCCGGATATAACTAGCGTCTCCATTTAACTTAACTTCACATAGTCATTGTTTGCTCTTCAAGTGAGATCAATCTCACCTTTTATAACTCTTTCTTAAGATAACTTTTTGCCCAAAGATATCTTTCTCAAGTGTTGCTTGTTCACATTAATTTCACACTTCTATTTTTCTCTCAATAGTCACACCATTTTTCTTGTTTTGCTACATAAAAAAAGCTATAAACCTGTAAATAAATTTCACCTATCATGAAGTTTTATAGGCCCATCAGATAATTTAAATATTCATATTATTGTTTGACTCTATTTATTTAAATAGGAGTTTCAATAGGATTTGATTGATTAAAATTTAGTGACATTTGGTTTTTATGGTCAATAAAAAAATTATATTGATGCTTTTGGAAAATCAACGGCCAATCTAAGCTCCAATTTATTCTTTTGGAGAAATTTCTATTCTATTTTTTCTAGATAAGTTGAATGTATTAAATGTAGCTAATTTATCTTAGTCTATATTCAACTCCTAATGAACTTTTCTTTTTTTGTTTCTCTCTCAATGTTCACTCTGTTTTGTAATTTTTGTAATTTTGTAATTTTCTATTTATCTAAGTTGGGATATATTTATTCTATAAATAAATATAAAAATTATCACATAACTAAAATTTAAAAAGATGTCATCATTAAAAGTTTCTTTTATTCTTCTGTTTAAAAATATATATTTTATTATTTTGATAAGTGTCTAAATGCACTGGATTTTACCAAAATATTCCATGCACTTTCATGCATTTTTAACAACACCGATGCCTATTTACACCGTTTCTTGTGTAATTTTATTTTAGAACATCGGAGAACCCCTTGAAACTCGTGAAGATGTTTAGAAGTGTTTTTGGAGGTTAAAAAGACGACTTTTGAACATTATTCGAAGATCATATGGACCCCCAAACACCGGGCGTTGAGAAGACAAGCAATCGAGACAAGAATGTAGTGGAACGGTCTCTACCAAGGGGCGTGCGGCTTTGTGTGGCCGCACAACACAGCCAGAAGGTTGTGAGGGCTGCATGTGGGCGCATAATGCCACACAACCCAGCCAAAGGGCTGTGCGGCCGCATACATGGGCAACTATGAAAGCTGAACTTATGACTTTTGAGAAGGGGGAGAGCCATCGTACAACTCCAAGCTCTTGCAATGCACAAATCCATTGGAGAAGGGTGATTTTGGTTGAGAATCAATTGAAGAAGAAGGTGGAACTCAAGGGGAGCATCCAAACAACTTGACGGAGCGAATCCAACGAGTTCTCGCCACTATCATTAGTTGGAAAATAGGAAGTTTTACAATGTCTTTGGATTATTATATTTTACATCCTGTATTCTCCATTTATTTGAAGTCGAACTAATCTTCCAAGGTCGCCGGGCTCCAGTGAACCTTTGGAGGATGACTTGTATGAATGGTTAATTCCATATTACATTTATTTTTGGCTTAAATTTCACTTTGATTCTCTTCTATCATTTTGTATATTCAATCTACAATTGATGGTTTCCGTAGATTTGATAGTGAATGATGTTTGTAGAGCGGGCTACTAGCATGCATTAGATCACACATTGATTAGAAAAGGATCTAGTGTATCGGCACATGAGAGGTTTCAGTGTCAGTAGCCTCCCGCATTCGGATTTAACCCTAAATAGAGACTTCTTGTACCCAATGACATCATAGGGGTATCCGGAGATAAAAACCCCTATGGAATTAGAGCTATCTTGAAGGTTTTAGGGTAGTCGATTTTAGAGTCTTGTGGATCAAAGCCTAGCCAACATCTTACTTTTTTAATATGTTATCCATGCTTGTTATTCTCCTGACGGAATCGATGCCCGAGGCCTTCCTTCTCCTATGAATTTCTTTGTTATTTTAGCTCGTGTGGTGTTTACTTTCCCAGTCTTCTTTAATTTGCTTTTAGTCAAACAACCATCTCTGTTTTGGTAAACTAGATAGTGCTGGCACGAGTAAGTAATAGTACTTCTTGGGGCTCTAGAGAATACGACTTTCTCACGGTCAAACGTGACGGATTTTTTACTTGACGACCCGTGCACTTACGGTCGAGAAGCGTTGCGTCCATCGCATGACGACACGCACACCCACCATCATATTTGATATTTTTATTTCCAACCGTAAACTCTTTTTTTTTTGTGATTTATTCATTTTAGTAAAAAAATTTTAAAATTGTGTTATGAATACAAAAATGAGTCATGTACGTAATAAATTGTACCATAAATACTATTTATTAATTTTGGTAGAAATCCAACCTACGAATTCACCGATTATAAAGAATCCACCCAGAAAGATCCTTACTTTTCTTGGAAAGGAGATGAGGGTTTGGAAAAAAATAGAGAATTACCCTTTCTCTTACTTTACTTTGGCAAGACATATGAGAAATTGGATATACTTTATTATGTTATTTTTAAGAAACTTCAGTAACTATATATTCTGACATTTCTTATGACATTTTCCCAACTTTTATAAATGTTCTGACATTTGTATATAGTTTGAGTATAACAACTTTTTTGTTTTGTGCAATGCAAATGTTGCCATAAGTTTTCATTGGATTAATTTTGAAATATAGCAATATAGTAACAATTGTTAAGTGTCACTAATATTATTATTATTGTTGTTGTTATTATTATTATTATCGTTTTCTACATAGAGTTGTTTAAACATTAATGATTATGTATGGATAATTTTAATAAAGAATATATCAGCCAAAATATAAAATTTGAAAGCAATTGGTCCACTTTAATTAAAATTTTGATTATGTATGGATAATTTCAATAAAAAAAATATATCTAAAATTTAAAAACAATTTACTCACTTTAATAAAAAAATTTAAAACAAAAATATTATGAAGAGTTATATTTGATGAAATATATTATTTATTATTATCACTTAACATTAATTTTATTTAATATAATATTTGCATTATTTATTTATTTTTTAAAATACTGCTAGTAGAATTAAAAAATTATCACTACGGACTATCTCCCATGAGTGATTAGTGTGATTTTTTTTTTAATTTGAGAGACTAGGGTTATTCATGTAATTTTTCTCTTCTAGTGATGTCATAGATTTCTTCTATGTATATGGATGGCTCCTTGTAAATTATTAATATTCTGCTTTAGTGCGGCTGTAGACGTAGGCATCACGTAAATTTTGTTTCTTGTGGTTGTTTTGCTCTGTGTTTTTTCTTCTCTCTTGATAATCAGTGAAAAGTTTATTCCCAACAATACTCGCATTTGATTTGTTCTCTTCTATGAATCTCTTAATGCGAGTCCTCGACTGTGAGTCCACCCCATCTCCATCCTCCGCCCCTATTGGCCATAACTCTATAGCGATATTTACCGAAATTGTTGCTTTAACAATGTCACAATAATTTTTTTTTTATTATAGTTATATTTTTGAGAGATGTTTTTATTTATTGATTTATCTTTGTATATATAAGAATTAAGACCCAAAATAACATGCTTAGTATGCCGAAATCTTTATCATTTAGGCAACCTTTATGAAAATATATTTTTATTTCATAAATAGCTATATTTTAAAAATATAAGCTCAAAATTAGATTCTATCTTTTAAGATAAGTTTAGGGAAGTTACATTAAAATAAAATCTTTTTAGGTCGTTTTTTCTTTATTAATGACAGTGGATCCATTAATTTATAAAATACTAAATCATTATGATTCATTCTAAAATCTTAAACAAATACATTAAAAAAATATATATACATCCTCTTCTAAACTTAATCAATATCAGATTGTAAGAGATGTTTATTATTCTAGTTCTAGTAATAAATTATATGGTAAGAAAAAACTGAACTATTACTCTCCATCTCTATTTTATATATATTTTTAATATAAAAAGCATGGAGTTATTTTCTGTTTTTGTACTACACAAAATTATTTATTTCCATCCATGTCCTTTACAATTGCTCAATGCAAATTTCAACTTTAAAAGCACTTGACAATTTGTTCACTTCAATTTGTTGGTACGCCATATTTCATCATCATAAATGCATTGAAATTATTTGAAAGCTTCATTCACTTTCTTATAGTATTAAAGTTCTTACACGTGGCCATGTTTAAGGGATATAATAATAATAATAATAATAATAATAATAATAATAATAATAATAATAATAATAATAATATAGGAGATGATGAAGGTGCATTTTAATAAATATGAAATCTCATATTAACTTTTATGTCAGAGACATGTACATAGTAGTATAGGGTGACTTATCAAAACTAAGCATGGAAATAAAAGAAAAAATTGAATGATACAAACTATAGTAAAAACATATTTAATTCCATATAACGACAAGAGTTGTCATCAAGATAGTTACATGCATTATAACATTGTCTTTGAGAATATATGTTTTATTCCATTTTATTTTATTTATTTTTATGAAAGAATAATGAATCATAAACCTAATTGATGTTATGCATATCTAGAAAACTTCAATTTCATTGTTTTTATTTTTAGAATTGAAAAGCTTGAAATACAGAAGAATCATGATGGGATTATGTCCAAGAAAACAAGTACAGTAATCAAAACTTGGCATCAATATTTAAAGGAATACTGCTGTTTAGTTATATGTTTTTTTTAATTAAACTTTGCACAGAAAATCTAAACTCTCAGAGAGTTAATTGCTTCTATATCCATACACCATAACATATCTTATTTCAAACTATATGAAGAACTCATTGATATGGCTTACTGTTTTCTTCAACATGCCTACATTAATGTGTGGATATTTGTTAGGTATGTCTGTCATAGCAGCCAAATTTTTCACACAAAAGTGGACATAAATCTAGAGATAATGGAAGGAGTTGGCAATTCAGTGCAATTAAAGTGTTTGTCTGTCTTTGCAAAATATCTAAGTGCTCTCAATTGAGTGGTCCTATTATGTGGGGGCTGCACATGAGGGAAGGAAAGGTTTTGTATTAATGTAATTAAAAGAAATAATAATGTAATGTGGATCCTATTATGTGAGGTCCACTTTAATCTTGTGTACCTTGATAAAATGATTTTTGAAAAAAATTCAAAAAGTTTTATATGCTCATTTGAAAATTTGATTGTTTTTAATCTCAAGCTGATTTGGTAAGCTATTAAAATAATATTTGTTTAGGATTAAGCCCCTGTTTAGATGCATAAAAATTTTTTCCAAATGAAATTTTTTCCATAGAATTTGAAGATGATTTATGTGGAATTTACTACAGGAAACATTCTTACCGAATGGTGTTTGGATATGCATAGGAAAACTTTTTCCATAGAAATTCAATTTTGAAAATAAAATTAGTTGTTATAATTCCACCAGCCGAAAAAACAAAGGGAAAAAAATTTGGTTCCCACCTCTTTATAAAATTACTATGGAATCATATGATTTCACAGTAATTTTTTACTGTAAAAAATGTCCAAATAGCACTTATTTTAATTTTCTACATAATATTAAATTCCATAAGAAGTTCCTATGGAATTTAGTGGTACCCAAACAGGCCCTAAAATTATTTTTTGATTCATAAACTTAATTGAAATGTTGATTTCCACAAGTACCTTTTTGAGTTAAAAAACTAGTTCAATAAATGCTATTTAATTAAAAGAAAATGCTTTTTAGTCTTGTAAACGGAGATAAAATGATTATTTTTTTAATATCTCTAGAAATGTTTTATAGGCTAATTTGAGAATTGGATTCTCAGCTCAATTCTATTTACTCTCTTACTAAAATAATAATTTTTTAGGGTAATTTTTTTTTGTTCATGCAGTTTATTGAAATGAAATCTCTATTTCCATTTATGATTAAAATTTTAGTTTTTTGAGTATGTGAAGATTGCAATATTTAGGTTAAGTAAAGAAACTAGTTAAATGAATTTTATTCAATTAAAAAAGTTAAGAAATTGGATTCCCTGTTATAAACCCAAATACTGTTGAAGGTACTATTTCAAATAGATCTTGTGGATTTCCTATCGAAGGTATTGTATCTCTTCCCTTCAAGTTCGTATGGAAAATTGTTTCAAATTCTCAAAAACGCATTAAACCACTGAAATTAGTACACATTCGTATTTGTTTTTAACAGTAATTGCCGCATTTGGAGTAAAAAAAATTTATGACTTTCAGAAAAACAAAAATGGCTGTTTTAGTAAAAATATTGAAGCAAGTATACATTAGAATGAGGAAGTAGAAAAAATTGAGAAAGTGTAATTTCCATTAATTACAATGAAATGAACAACTGAAGTGGATATGGGAGCCCACTTTAATTGCTACTCTTCTATTTAAACTTAGGCCCACAAAACATGTTAGAACAGATTATGTATCTTCCCAGGACATAGTCCTGCATGTTGTTGTTGTTGTTATTATTATTATTATTATTATTATTATTTACCTTTTCTTCTCATAAGTGTTTTTAATAATCATCCATGTTCAAATTTTTAAGTTCTATAACGACGGGTATTAGATTTTGAGTAATATTACTAACAGCTTACCAGAATTGCCCACCCGAATGACGTGGCAGCTGATGTGGCGCCACGTCACTAACACTCTCTCTCCTAATCAACATGAGTGGGAAATAAAAACAAATTCTGAAAAACTTAATGAAACCCTAAAAACCCTCTCTCCACCCTTGTGAGGCCTCCACCCTGCCCTAGCCGTCGCATCGCCGTGGCCGTCCCCTGCCCTCTCTCTCGCCATCGCCGTCACCGTCACCGTCACCGGCCCCCTCTAATCTCTCGCCGCCCCGGCTTTCTCCAATCTCTCCTTGTAAGTCGTTGGGTTATTTTCGTCAGTTTTTTTTTTTGTTTGGAGAATTTTAATTAATGTTTTTGCTTATTTTTTTAGAACACGGTGGTGACGAATCCGGCGATCATCATCAGACGTTTGCGTGTGGGTCTTCTTGTCAGGAAAATAATTGATGTATTTGTTGGTCAACAAAAAATTTGAGGTAATCTATTTGTTCCTTAATTAATTGTTGATTGTTTAGTGTGGAATAGTTTTGATAATGTTGTGTATCAGCATGATGGATAGTGTTGTGAGTTCAATAGAACATCTCTTCTTATTGTGCATAGAGATTTAAAGTCCACCAACATTCTAAGCAAACTTAATTTCCTTCCAAAGAGATCCCTGATGAAAAAAGTGAACCAATTTTTTGACAACTAAGATGCCAAAATTCCACTGTCATTGCATGGAGCATATGTCATCAATATCAAAAAAACAATAAAATATGAAACTAAGGAGATGCAGAGCGAGAAACTGAGAAGCACACCTAAAATGCAGCCTCTGCTTGTTCTGCTCCTCCTACATCAAATTCACAACATTATCAAAACTATTCCACACTAAACAATTAACAATTAATTAGGGAACAGATAGATTACCTCAAATTGTCTGCTAATCAGCAAATACATCAATTACTTCCCTGCCAAGAAGACCCACACGCAAACGTCCGATGATGATCGCCAGATTCGTCACCACCGTGTTCTAAAAAAAAAAGAGAAAACATTAATTAAAATTCTCCAAACAAAAACAAAACTGACGAAAATAACCCAACGACTTACAAGGAGAGATCAGAGGGTGTCGGGGACGGCGACGGCGAGGTGAGATGTGGCAACAGCGACAGAGGGGGCCGGGGACGGAGATGGCAAGGTGAGGGGGCCGGGCACGGCCATGGCGAGGTGAGATGTGGCGGCGCGAGAGAGGCGACCGAGGACGGCCACGACGATGCGACGGCGAGGGCCGGGGTGGAGGCCTCGCGAGGGTGGAGTGAGGCCTTTTAGGGTTTCATTAAGTTTTTCAGAATTTTTTTTTATTCCCCACTCATGCTAGTTAGGAGAGAGGGTGTCGGTGATGTGGCGCCACATCAGTTGCCACGTCATTCAAGTGGTCAATTATGGTAAGCTTTTAGTAATATATAGCATTACTCTTAGATTTTTTGGTTGTTACATGTATTTCTAAAATTTTTGAAGTTTTATATTATAACCATTAACCAACAATATCTAATTGGAATATGTTTATTTTTTTATTCTTTCTATGCAATTTAATGATGCATATTCTTGTTTCTTGTTTGTATTTATTCACATAAAAGTATGTTTCTTCTTGAACATCTTGCATTATATAAGAATATGGATCCACTAGTGTATTTGTTATCTTTGTGCATGGTTTATATGCTTGTCTCATGTCTTGGAAATCTTGTTGTAATCATGACAAGCATGTGTCATTGAATCTTATATTTGGGCTTTGGTTTGATTGCTTCTTCCTCAGTGTATTCTTTTACTCTGTTTAGGTTTGTTTATTCTCAGGTTGTTGTTAGCCTTGCGGTGACTCGAGGGTTGAGTGGCGTGGGTGTTCCTCTTAGGGTGGTCACGGCAGCTATTGAGTGCCGATCCTGCGGGATGAGGCGCGACATCTACAATAGTACAAACACTCAAAAACATTGAATATTGCCAGTCTCATTGAATGATTGATTATGAGATTTCTTACTAAAATAGCATCATCACCAACTTCGATTTTCCAACACAAAGCATCATAAGTGACCACATTTTCTTTATATTTTTAGCGGCACAAATATTTTTGAGAGCAAGGTTAAGTATATGCATTACATAATGTGCCTAAAAATTATGAAAATATTGTGTCTCCACCAATGATCCCACAACTTTACAAACCGGTTCATTGCCGATTATTACTTAAACAACATTATGAGCTCGAATTTCACCAATAGTATCTTTAATCAATGTCGTTGCATTGTACTCTCTTTCACAATTAACATTTTAAAAAAAAAATAATAACCCACCTATAGAAGCAGCTATAAAATTTATTAATGGTCTTATTTGTGCATCAGCCTATTCATCACATACAAAATTGACACATTTTTTATTCTATATTTTCTTTATAGGTTGCAATAAGCTTTCTATGTGTGCCCTTTCTTTTCGTAATAATGTAGTCCGCAAAACATTATACCCTGGAAAAATATGACCAAAAATCATATTACTAGCGGTGTATGTAATTGCACTCACAAAATAAGGATTCCTTGCAAGACGAAAAGGCAATTCTCTAGAATAAAATATTTGAGCAATTTCAGAATCCAAATTCTCTCGAGCACTAAGGTTAAATCTTTTTTTCCAAACCTCTTGTTTTTTAGACCCTAAAGTTTTCCCCTCATAAAATATTGTGTCCAAAGGAACTTGTGCTTGAAAGAAAAGTGGTAATAGAATTGGTTTTGGTCTTGATTTGAATTCAGCCTCTTCTACTATTTTATGTATTGCATTAAGAGGATGTTGTGTCACTTTTGCATATACCTGTTTCCCACAGCCACTAAGCTTCAACAAATGGATTTTAATCCCTAGAATAGGAACTCGTAAAAGTGATAGTATAATAATTACATCTAAAACTTATCCTCATCCTTCACTTGTTCTTAACCACTTAGTTACATATTTCCACAAAGGTATTCTACTATTATGATCATAACTGTTAGTAAGTGTATTATCCTTAGTAATGTTACCACTTGAACATGAATCAATCCTTGCACTTGAAAATTTTGGAGTCTGAAGTCATTCTAAACAAAGTAAAAGAAAAAAAAACCAACCTAAGAATAATAATGCAATTACTAAAAAATAAAAATTAAAACAAAGAATACAGTCATAATAAGGAATACAATTAAGATGAATTTAAACAAAATCATTATGGTAAAAATAAAATTTGCATGATGAACAAGAACTTCCAAGCCAGCTTTTGAAGAAATTTCTTCACCTTCTCTCCAAAAAATTTACAAAAGAAAAAAAAACAATCTTTATATGATAAAAAATTTGAAGAGTGAAATCATATAAAGAATTTTCTGATTTGGGTGATTTTTCCATTTCACTTCTCATCACCAACTTCCTCATTTCTTATCCTTGCAAACTCTCATGCCAATAAAGATCATGACTCCAACTTTCTCGGCTTTCCAACTAAGGAGATGGCCATGGCGGCAATGGAAGCTTTAACTGTGATGCGGTTTAAAAAGGGAAATGACTAAATATCCTTCAAGTATCTACTTAGTATCAGATGCTATATAAGGGTAAAGAGGTAATTATCCCATAGTTGATATGGGAAGGTTTTTTGTTATCTACTGTAGCATTTCTATCTATCAAGTTATGACAGCTGGAGTAGTACGCGGTGCTTGGGAATAGGCCAGAAGCAACCATAAAGGATGGAGAGTAAGTCAGACAAAGCTATCAGGAAAATCTCTATGTTTGTTCTCCTTTACAGTGTGTTATCTTGTTATGTAATTTTGGATAATCATTATAATCCTTAGATTCTCTGGTTTCCCACCGTTGTAATTCCTTTATTTGTGAAATCTATTTGCTAAACTATTTTGATGAAGAGTGTGTGGGTTGTATTTGCCTTACTCGCAAAATTCTCCAACTCTAGACTCGCATCACTCTGTGAAGGTGTCGGACGTTCGGGTAAATATTACCGTAGATCATTGAATTATAGTCATTTATCATTTTAGGTACCAAATTTCAATTTGTATCAAAGTAATCACTCAACTTCAATTATATTTTAAGAGGAGATCGCTCAAGGAAATCCGATGAAAAATTACCTATGTGAACATTGGAATTGCCACATTGATGTCGGTTTTACATGCCATTAACTTACATGACATCAGATATGATGATATAACGCCTATGTGGAGTGTAAAAGCAATGTTCACAGGGAAATTCCTCACCAGATTCGATTGAGTGATATTGCATTTAAACTAAACTGAAGTTGGGTGATCATTTAATACAAATTGAAATTTGGTATCTAAAGTGATAATTGAGTATAGCTTGGTTACCTACAATAATATTTACCCTCGGAGGTTCTCCACCCGAACCCTAGTTCAGAAGTGTCCAGGCCTTGTCAACAGTTCTCCATTTTATTTAATTATATTTTATTGTGTCGAAGGTGTCCAACACCGCTTCCAGCCGTGTCTATGACACAGTATACCAGGAAAACGGACGTGTCCGTGCTTCATGCATTAAATATTTTGTTTTAAGGTTGATTTTGTAGCCCCTTATCAGATTAATGCCTCTATTGTCTATCACCCTATCACTGTTTAATTTGTGATTGTAGATATTAGTTGCTCATTGCACTTTTTTATTTTTGTAATGAATTAATTGATTTTATATGGGCAATAGCATGCTTGCAAGGACTTCCATGTGTGCAAATGGTCGGAGCAACTATTGAATAATGATGCTTCCTTTTCTCAATACTTTGATTTTTTAAATGAGAAGAAACTCAATGCAATAAAACAGATTAAGAAGAAGAGTAACCAAATAATATCATTCTCACACTTCATTCCTCTATAAGCCAAAAATTGCATTTTGCATTGCTACACCCTTAGAATTACAAATGTCATGCAATAGTCTAGTTTTGCTACATTTTTTTGAGATCCACAATGTTGTTAATCTTCATCTAGCATCATAATAAGATCTCTACTTGTTCATAATTCTATGATGGAAGCTCTTATTTGACTTTCATAATCTAGTCTTGGTACCTGCATAATGTGTTAGGAAGAGAAGTGATGAGAGGTTGTTGTAATGAGAGATGTGAAGGAGTTACGAGTTCACAGCTCTTAGGAGTTAGATATGAAGCAAAAGATTACTGAATACTTGTTTAATATTCAAAAGTAATCTTACATACATATAAAGTGCTCCAATAGTTGAAAGCTAGCTAACAACCCATGTGACTAAATAGAGAAGAGACAAGCTAGTAACAGAACATGATAAAAAGCAAAGCTAAGATAAGTTGACTTCTTCATGCATGCATGAAGAGACAAAACACTGACTTACGTGCAGCTTCATGCATGTAGCTCACAAAGCATAGTGTAGACTTCTGAACATCTCTTAACACGTCCCCTTGTTCAGAAGTCCATCAACCTCAGCATGATCGTGAAGTGTTCGTGCTCTGCTATAGACATGCCTTTGTTTAGTGCATCGGCAATCTGGTCATTCGTGTTGCTGTATTCCAGCTTGATCTCACCCTCTGTAACCAAGCTTCAAATGAAATGAAAGCGCACGTCCATAGGCTTGGTCCTTCCATGATGAACCAAGTTTTTAGCTATAGAGTTAGTAGCCATATTGTCAAAGTATATGATTATTGAGTTGTGTTGCTTCATCCCCATGTTGGCAATAAGCGCCTTACCTAAATGCTTGACATGCTGCTGAAGTTGTAGCGATAAACTCAGCTTCGGTGCTTGACAAAGCAATGATCGCTTGCCGTTTTGAGCTGTAGACACTTGCATCTGAACCCAAGTTAAAACACCAACCCATTGTGCTTCTCCAGTCATCGACGGACCTTCTCCGATCATTATCAACATACATTTCTAGTTGGAAACTTGGAACTTGACTATACCTGATGCCTAAATTTACCATTCTGGACACATAATGAAGAATACACTTCACACCGTCCATGCAGTGCTTTGAAGGTGTTTGCATGAATCGAGAGACCAGCCCAATAGAGAACAAAATATCTGGTCGCATATGAGTGAGGTAGAGCAAGCTCCCAACTACACTGTGATACTCTTTGTCATCAGTCTTCAGTGAGCTATCATTTTGGTGAAGCTTCACGTTGACATTTACTGGTATGGCAATACTCTTGTTGTTCCTCATTCCCAGCTTCTTCAAAAGTTTCTCAGCGAATCTCTTTTGACAAATAGCTATCGACCTAGTCTGCTGCTTTACTTCAAGGCCGAGGAAGTAATGCATAAGACTTAAGTTAGTCATGTTGAACTTCCTTATCATATCATCCTTGAATTCATTCATGAAGCTCAATGATGACTGATGACAAAGCAGCAGCATGTCAGACTTTACTCTTACTATTCACCTTCTTGTAAACTATAGGCTCATTAGGACTCCTGAGGAAACCAAGCTTCAGAAAATAATTATTGATCTTGAAGTTCCAAGCTCAATGATGTCGTCTACATAGAGGCAAAGCAGCAGCATATCAGACTTCTGGTTCACCTTCTTGTAAACTATAGGCTCATTAGGACTCCTGAGGAAACCGAGCTTCAGAAAATAATTATTGATCTTGAAGTTCCAAGCTCTAGGAGCTTGGCAAAGACCATACAGAGCCTTTTTAAGTCTATATACTTTCCCCTTCTTCGCTTCTTGTATGTATCCTTTTAGCTGTGATACATAGACTTCCTCGTTGAGTTCTCCATTCAAAAACGCTACTTTAACATCTATTTGGTGCACTGCCCATTGATTCTAAGCTGCAACAGCCAAGAGAATCTTGACTATTTTGATCCTTGTTACTGGAGCAAACACTTCATTGAAGTCTATGCCAAGAACTTAGGAGTATCCTTTGGCCGCTAATCGAGCCTTTCTCTTGTGCAAGCTACCATCTGAGTTTTATTTTCACCTTGTAGACCCACTTTAGTCCTATGGCCTTATTTCCATCAAGAAGATTAGTAAGGAACCAGGTGTCATTCTTCACAATAGATGTGATCTCCTCATCCATTACTCTTACTGTTCAGCAGCGTCAACATAAGAACCTGGCTTAATTGCTGCAAAAACAAAAGAACATGAGTCATAAATCTCCTGCACTGATTTATACTTCACAGTTGAATTGCCCTATGCTTCATCATTCTCGGGAGAGGACTCACATAAGATAGTTCTATACTCGAAAGTAGTTCAAAGCTCATTTGTTGCTGGTGGATCTTGCTCTGACTCATTTTCATCAATCACAGGAGCTTCATTATTGATCAAATCCCACTTCCAACTCTTCCCTTCGTGGAACACAACATCTCTACTGACCAGCACTTTCCCAGTTATAGGATTCTGTAGTTTGTATGCTTTAGATTCCACACTGTAGCTAATAAAAACATGCTTCTCAAATTTTTGATCAAACTTGGCTCTATGTTGAGTTGTTGTGAGTGCATAAGCCAAACGCCCGAACACTCTTAAGTGTTCGACTAACAGCTTCATCCCTTTTAGTGCTTCATAAGGAGTGCAGTCCTTCAAAGCTTTAGTTGGAGACCTGTTGTGAAAATCAACAGTTGTTGAAATGGCTTCTCCCCAGAGCTCCGAAGGAAGTTCTCTCTGTTGTAACATGCACCGAGCCATTATTACAAGTGTTCAATTTCTTCGTTCGGCTACGCCGTCATGTTCTGGTGTATATAGAGTGATGAGCTACCTCCTAATACCAATGTCTTCACAAAAGCTTCTAAACTCCCCTGAGTTGAACTCACCACCCCAACCAGACCTCAAGGCTTTAACAAGTAATCCATACTACTTCTCTATAGGACTTTTGAATGCTCTGAAGTGCTTAAAAGCTAGAGACTTGACTTGAAGGAAATAAACCCAATTTTACCTCATACAGTCATCAATAAACAATAGAAAATATAGGTTACCCCCCTTTGTTTGTGTTTGCATAGGACGCAAAGGTCTATATGTATCAAATCAAGCGACTGAGTTGCACAGCTTGCTCCTTCGACTGGGAACGGACATCTTATTTGTTTCTCTTAAGTGCACTTCTCACACTGTCTTTCATGGGAAATTGATGGTAAACCATGCACTAGGTTTTTCCTTGAGAGTAGCTGTAACCTGGAAAAACAAATATGCATGTACCTTTGATGCCAAAGGTTAACTTCTTGTTTATTTGCTGCAATAAATGTTGTGCCAACTTTCTCCACCAAGAGAGGAGACAACTAATGTTTAGACATCTGTACTCAAGCCAAAACAACACCAGACTCTTTGCCTTTGATTACACACACCTGGCCATCAAAGAAGAGAGTGCAGTTCGAACGCAATAGCTGTTCCACGCTCAGCAGATTGTGAGCAAGCTTCGGGACAAACTTCACATGTCTCAGCTTCCTTGTTTTACCCAATCTGATTTTGAACAAAACAATCCCAATTCCAGCCGCATTTAAGATCTTATTATCCCCCAGTTTCACTGTCTAATGAACATCTTTATCCAAGAATTGAAACAATCCTCTATTCCTAGTCATATGATTTGAACACCCACTGTCCAGCAGCCAGGTGTTTTCAAGTTCAATGCTCTATCCACTTCCAGTCATAAATAGCTGAGTGACAGCCTCTCCCTCTCTTTCTTCATAAACGTTCAAGACTTTATCTTTGAACCAGCACTAGGCCTTCATGTGCCCAAACCTTTTACAATTATGGCATTGAATGTTAGCCTTGTTATGCTTGTACTCGGTGTGAGCCCCTCTCTCTACGAAGTCCTTCCTCATCCTCTATCTCGTGAATGACCTCTAAATCCTCTTCTGCCTCTCCCTCTACCAGCAGTTGTGGACCCTTCTCCTCCTGGTGCAGCAGTCTTCATATGAAAAGCCTTCTCTTCATCTTATCCAGAAGATAGGACCGGGATAGACTCATGGGTCTTTAGTGATCCACTTAGTTATTCCACCGTTAGAGTGTTGAGGTTCTTAGCTTCAATGATGGAGGAAACTACATGTTTAAATCTCGGGGTGAGGCTTCTTAGGATCTTGGAGACGACAACCTTCTCAGGTACCTCTTCCTCAAGCAACCTTATGCGATAGAGGGTGTCCAAAACTCAGCTAACATAGTCTTGAACATTCTCCATGTTCCTTCATCTTCATATTAGCAAGCTCTTGTTGAAATGCATGAACTTTTACAAAGATAATTTAGGGATTCCTTGAAACTCGGTCTTTAATATCTCCCGAGCCTCCTTAGTTGTTGAGGCTAATGTAATTCTAATGAGAATCCTCTCATCAAGAGCTTGTTGAATAAGATAGAGAGCCATAGCATCCCTCTCCACAACATCATTAATGTGTCTATTCTCTTCTTCTTCTTCTTCACAAAGTCCCTTCTCCACCAAGTTCCATAGCTTTCTAGAATGAAACATCGTCTTCATCCTAAGACTGCACAAGTTATAGTTATCTCCTTTAAACAAAGGGACATAGGCTTATGAATTGTGTGATGAGAAGCAGTAAATAGCCATGGCATTCTTCAATCAAGTGGACTGTGTCTAATACCAATGTTAGGAAGAGAAGTAAGAAGATGAGAGATTGCTGTAATGAGAGATGTGAAGGAGTTACGAGTTCACAGCTCTTAGGAGTTAGATATAAAGCAAAAGATAGAATACTTGCTTTACATTCAAAAGTAATCTTACATACATATTGTAAAATCCAACCTTTAATCTCCACCGTCAGATATTTTTTAAAATTTGATTTAGGTTTTTCTAAATTTTAAACCTCTTGCCTTCTTCTTCCTTGGTTTCGTGAAGTGCCGGCTACGAAGAGGAGGAGGAGAGGATCTCACGTCACTTTTTGTTCCCTACTTCTTGAGGTAAGCACCCGCTTTCTCAAATCTAGGGTTTTAATGGTTTTGTTTGAGATCTCGGTTGATCGGACTGTTTTCTGGTGATTTTGAGATGGAAATGGTTTCTGAGAGGTTGTTTGTTGTGGTTGCTAGCCAATATTTGCATCTTGTTTTTGCTTCCATGTGAGATGTAAGAGAACCGAAACAAGTAAAAAGGACGGGAGCCCACCTGGGGTCCTTTTGGTCCTGTGTTCCAATCTGTATAGCTCCATGAGGGGAACCTTTGTCATTTGTTGTATTTATTAGACTTAATCATCATGCTATCATCACACTCGTCACCTTTATTATAGTTTATTTAATTATATATTGTTTGGATGTTTGTTGGTGCTGGTTCTTGTATCAAATTGTATATGATCCCAATATATCTATCATGATTTATCCTGAACATTCCAGTATTAAATTTAATGTTTTGATCTCCCGGATAAATTATTGTTATATTTCCAACTATTTGAAGGAACACCCTCGTGCATAATGGTAGACTCATTTAAAAAAAAATCTTATGACCTAATGATGAGAAATAAGCATGAAAAATTGATAAGACTTTGGATTTGTGCATGTGAAATGCTAGGTAAACAGTCTATCATATAATTGCAAATTTGGTTGAATGATTGAGAGGATCAATTTGTGGTTCGAATTAAAAACATCTGGGTTTGACAGGTGTGTGTGCATTGGTTGATTTTAATGTATACCATTACACTGGCTAGCTTTTGATGTTTGAAACAAAAAATGTAATTAAATTTGATACGCATTGATTCGTGTGTCGTGGATCCTTACTTAGTTTGTGTCAAGGAGAGAATTTTTTTTAAAACAAGGGATTGATTTGTAGTAATTATCTTCTGATTCAGGAACGTGTAACATGGGAGTCAATTTGTGATAGAATTGGAGGATGAGACAGATATCAGCATTAAATTGACAGAATGAGAGAAGCTTTTATTTTTTTATAGTGCTTGAAACATCTGACAGCCTGTTTTAGAGTTGAGATGAGGAATATAGTTTACACGTTTGCTGTTGTACCAGTATTAATTTTAATCCCTGCTATTGAGTAAAATTCTGGTTCCAATTCTCTTAATTATAATGTTGTCATCATGTTCTTTATACAAAAAAACTTTTTTCTCTGATTAAATATGTGATTTAGAGGTTGAGAACCTTACCTTTAATAGCAACAGCTATATATATATATATATATATATATATATATCTTAAAAATTGTGGGTTTGGTTTTAGGGTGTTTCTAGGGTATGAAATTAATTCATTGTGCATTCCGGTGTCGGCTTACATCGTGAATGTTTAGAACCTGGATCATGTTTAACAAGTGGTTAATGTTTGTATTTAAGTTTGAAATCTAAGGCAAGTGCAATGTTCATGTTTAGGGTCTTTGTTCAAATCTTGATTTTGAGTGTTCGAGAGAATTCTATAGCTTGGGGATATTTTTTCAAGTAAATAAACCACATATAAACCCGTATATACGTATATATTAAATTTCTGATTACCAAAAATAATTATTTAATTATTTTGGGTTTTATTGTAAATAAAATTTTATGATATTATATTTATATGTTTTGGGTTTGAGATACTATACCTATCTTTATTTTCAAAACTTATGGATTATTTATTTATTTATTTATTCATTTAATTGTTGGTTAAATTGAATGGTTTACTGGAAAGCATGATATACTCAGTTATTGATTGGTTATATCTTAATTATTGTTGTCACTTATTAGCATTATTATATTTTGAAATAATCTGAGTTATGTTCATTAGAAAAATAAGATCACCGAATTTTCTTATTTTTGTATTGACAATGATTTCAGACCCGACATATTTTGACATAATAACTTGTAGTCCCCAATTTAACTTTGCATTAACCCTGTCATTGGGGGTTAAACACTGACTATATCGACATGAACCTCTGATTCTGATAAGAAACTATATTTTTGCACCGTTCCGTCGGTGGAGTATAACGGCCTCTAATAATCTGGCGCAGGTCAACGAGGGTAAACAAATGAACTCTGACAATCTGACTCGGGTCACCGAGTTTAAATATATGAGTTATGTGTTTTGTTTTGGCATTAGTTATTTGGAGGACATATATACTCGTTATTTGAAAATTATATTTGTTGGACATGTTTGATGTCAGGGTTTTATTTTTGATGTTTATTGTATAACATTACTTTTAAGTACATTTTTGAAATTATTAAGATTTTGTGATCCCTATATTTTTGTTTTTACTGGGCTATTGAGCTCATAAATAGTTGTTCAATCTTTTTCAGATCAGAAGTAAGTGTGTGGTAGATGGCTTAGCAGGGACCGTTGAGTGAACACCAAGTGATTAGCTTGAGGATAGTCTTCCCATTGTGTTTAATAAATTTGTTGTTTGTTTAAGACTTTGAGTCTTGCACTTTTAGTTTTCCTTGGACTATAGTTGTAAACCTGATTATTTTATTCCTTGAATTCTTTGGTTTTGTGGTAAGTTATGCATTATATTGACAGAAAGGTATTGAGGCCTTGTGTGCCCATTTGATCTCAGCCTTGTGGGTATACTGCAGGTTGTTGACGCATCGAGTCTGGTGAGCCAGGTTCGGGGCATGACACATATAAAGGACTCCAATAGTTGGAAGCCAGCTAACAACCCATGTGACTAAATAGAGAAGAGACAACCTAGTAACAAAACATGATAAAAAGCAAAGCTAAGATAAGTTGACTTCTTCATGCATGCGTGAACACTGGTTTACATGCAAATCCATGCATGTAGCTCACAAAACATTGTGTATACTTTTGAACATCTCTTAACATAATGCACACATACAATTATATTGTTAATTAGTATGTTCTCTACAATGTGCTATTCTAATCAATGGTTCTTTGAAATTGCAAAGCTTAAAAAATATTATGTCCACATTTTTAAGTTTATATCTCATCTTTGACTATCATATACCTTTAATAATTATGCAAACCTACACTGCTAAAATTTTTTATGTAGGCAAGAGTGATGGCTAGAGATAAGGATGTTTTTCGATGCAAACCTTCCAAAAAAATTATAGGTTTTCATCCTCTAGAAGTTAGAATAAGGTCAATTCATGGACAAAATGAAAATAAATATGCCTATCATGTATTTGGACAAGCGCGCTTCTTTTGGGATGCTATCCTTGATGGCATTAGGTATCGAAATTTGAGTTTCTTTCTTTTATAATCGATAATGAAAACAAGCATAAAAGCATAAGTTTGCCTCAAATTAGTTAGGTATGTCCAAGCTCTATTGGCTTACCCCAAAGAAAGGAAAAAAAGAATGAATGGTGGTGAAGACTGGTTGCTTTTTTTGTGTATATGACTGTGGATTGAGTGAGCAACTATCTCCTTCGTTCTAGTCTAATTACTGCACCAAAAACAAGGAGAACCTGAAATTATAGAACTTGCACCATTGGTTATCAAATTTTACAAAAGGTGACATAGGACAACTTGTATGTTCAATTCATTATTTGGCTTAAAGCCAATATTTGTTCCCTAAACTAGGGCCATTGTTTGCTTTTGTCTCTCATCTGAAAAAATACTCATTTTGGTCCATCAATTGAATGACACTTTTGTTTTAGTCCCTTTGTTCATCAATATGTTTGAAGTCACTTATGTTTTGCTTGTTTGGAGGTTTTGGATGGTTTGGTAAGATATGGTTTTATAAAAAACTTTGTTTGGATGAAGAGTTTTACACATAGTATGGTTTAAAGGGGTAAAATGAAGGTTTGAGAACCTCCACTTTACCCCCACTTTTCAACCCTCCAAAATGGGGGGTTGAGAGGGTTTTGTTTTTTCATTTGATTAAAATACCCTTCCACACTCTAAATAATTATCAACATATCTTATGCTATAATTAATGCATAATATTAGTTAAGTATATTTTTAAAAGTTTTAGCATTTATATAACTTAATTGTAATAAATAAAAATATATTATTAAAAAATTATGTTTGACATGTATGTATTTTAATCTTCAAGGGGTATTTTCATCATTTTAATATATAACTTTATTTTACATTACTTTCAAACCAAGCACAACATGGTTCAAAAACCTTCATTTACTCTACCTTTTGTTCCAAACAAGGTATGGTTTACAACCTCACTTATCATACTTTATCATACTTTACCATACTTTATAAAACTTTTAAAAACCTTCAAACAAGCAAAATATTAGGTGTTTGTTTCTTATACATGTTGGCATCCGCTATAGCATCCTACCTATACATACATGTCCGATGCCAATAAATGGACCTGTTGGACATTGTAAGTCACCTTGATGGACGAAGAGATTAAAATGAAGCAGTTTAGTTGAGGACCCAAAAAGAATAATTGTTGAGTTCTAGTTATTATCTCTCAAGGTCAATGTTAAAAGAATGAAAATGAACAATGACCACTAGTACAGAGACAAACCTTCATTGTTTCTTATGACGCTGCATGTACATCGTTCATGAAAATATTGTTGTGTTAAAGGATATGCATGCATACAAAAAGATAATGTTCAATCTTCTCATTTATCAATTCTGTTGTAATATTATAATAGCTTGATGAAAGGAGACGTGAACGCTTAGCTGAGCATCTAATGCAATAAACCAATTATTGAAGTGGATGAGTCTTATGGTTTCCTTATTTGTGGAGCTTCATGTGTGTGAGTCAGCATGTCATTCTTTGTTGACTCCATATCAAAAGAACCTAGTTGCAAGCTTCACTATTTTACTTTGTCATATTTTAAATAGCCCTTGACATTTTCCACTTCTCACATCCCAACGTAATGCAAAGGGAGATTTACAACACAAGGAGATAATCCACATGATGGGCATCTCTTTTTTCCCTAATCATGAACAAAAATGCAAGCTCACTAAACACTCTAAGGAAAAGTAAGCTAGGAATGATAGTAAAGAAACTACGCAATTGTTGGGTATTTAGAGTCTGATGTATGCCTTAACAATACATGATCGCCTCGCTTGAAAGAGTTCGAGGGCCCTGGAAGAAAATTTTTATTTCAGACCCAAAGCTCATATAGGAATTTTTATTAATTTTAATCTTTTCCCATAAAATATTCTTGTAATTGTAAAACCCTGATTTTTAGTGCGGCCATAGACATAAGTCTTCAAGATAGAACAACGTAAAATTCTTGTGGCTTCTTGAGTATGTGAGCTTTCTCTTCTTATCATTGCTCAAGTTGTCCGATCTTCAACAATCTATACATCTAATTATCAAGCTAGTTAATAAGTTTTTTGGTCCAAAGATTGGCGTATTAGTCTCAGTAGCTCAACACCTCTGCACAACTCAATTGAATACACCCCATTAAGCCAAGAGCTCTAGCGGCTTCATCACTGCTCATCAGTGACCTATGCTTGAGGATGTCTGCATCAAAGATTAAGTCTGTGGCTGATGATGTGAGTTTATAGTGAGGTATTAAGGTATTAATTTTCCTTTCTTTCTTCTTTATTTTTTATGGTGAATTATTGGCAGGAGATGGTGAATAGATATTAAAGCAATATTAAACAATATATTAAATTTGATTGTCCCCTTGACTGAGAGAATTGTAGCCAGGGATAAATGTTGATGGGTTTAATGCTTGCATGTGATGCATAATTCTTACAGGAGATAGGAGACTATCCCCTTGATGTATAATTTACACAATACTCAATTTCTCTATGCCATTGTGCTTATTGCCAAGATCTTTTATCTCTATATTTCCTTTTGCTTATCATGATTTTGGTCTATACAAATGTTTTTTTTTTCTTATAAAATGTATCTTTAGTTGGATGTTGATTGCCAAGTTTCTTGATTTTTCTTTGCAACACTATGATTTTCATACTTGGCTTTTTACTAGAAAGACTTAGGATTAGACTAGTCTCTTGATTCCCGGTGCCATTGTGCTTGACAACATGATGGTTTATTGTGAAATTAAGTAATAATTCTATATCAAATAATTTGGAAAATATAGAATTGAATATATAAGCCTGGATTTTATATAGCTGATTGTCACGCCCCAGCCCCAAAGCTGGGCTCGCTGACAGACCGGCGGCATTCGACAGGACTGGACCCCACCGAGTGCAAGGCCTCAGATTTCAGATTTAGTCGGAGTCAACCCCCAATAGACAACACAGGAAACAATAATACAGAATTACAAACCAAATAACAGTAAATAAAGATAATTCAAGTATGAGCTTTAGCAACCCTACAGACATACGAAATACGACACTTAACAGTTTGAAGTAAGAATACAATCTCACTCATACAGGATAGAACTATTCCAGACAGAACTGACAGCTACAGGAACTAGACCCCAGAAAACCCATGTTCCTAGGCTTATTTTTCACCTGTAAGAAAGAGAAATTACAGAGTGCATAAGTCACAATAACTCAGTAGGCACTACAAGAAATAGGACTTATAGTGGTGGAAAAATCTGTCGCTATAGACCCTATTTTAGTCTCAAAAAGCATATAGCGACAGATAACAAATTAGCCACTAAATCCTTGGTCGCTATATGTTTTTTGCAACATATGTACACTTCTGCCGCTATATTATCTGTTAGAATTAGAGCTACATAATAATTTTTAGTGACGGAAAATTTTGCCACTATAAATTCTATAGCGGTGGAATATTTCTGCCGCTATAAACCCTATAGTGGCGGAACATTTCTGCAATTATAGATTTTTTCAATATCCTATAGCGGCGGAAAAATCAGCCGCTATAAGTCTCACAATTCACCTAAAATATTAAATTTAATATTAACATTTGTGATGATAAGGTCTATTTAAAGAATTAAAAACAATTATATAAAAAAACCGAAGGGAAACAATGGCTTCACACTAATTAATCAAAGGAGTTGATCAAGATATAATATCAATTCAATAGTTTATACTAAAAATTGAGAAAAGAAAACTTCCAACTTTACATTTCAGTCTAAAAATACAAAAACATAAAATATATAACATTTCCAATGCCAATAATTAATGAATTTCACATCACACAATAACCAATTGCTTTTAACTATGTCTGCAAAACAAAGTATTTATATAATTAGTTTATACTTCCATACAACATTTAATTAACAAGATAATTAAATTCAAAATAACATAAACTAGTTCTCATGCAAAATTCCTGGTGGGAAGTATCAGCTATAACACCATTGAGTCTTGAATCTCTTCGATTCCCGATGGAGATTTATGTTGCATTCAAAGCAAGTTAGGCTTCATGGATAATCTCAAATGGGATCAATGAGAATTCTTGATCATTGGAAAGTTCAACCTTTAATGTCTCCTTCACAATCATCTACGAATAGTGATATACAAAATAGATTCAACAAATAAACAAAACAAAGGGCATGTTACCCGTCAACATAGAGGGCACTGTCTTTTGAAGTCAGCAACATCAAGACCATCAATGATCGTGACTGATGCAGCAGAACAACAACACATGTAGCAGAAGATATAGCCACATCTTAGAGCAACCGGATCAAATACAGTCTCCTAGTAAAAATATCAAATACATTGATCCTCATGGTAATGGTAGCATAGCAAGATTCAACAACAACATGTGATAAGGTTTGCTCAAGAAAACATTAATCAAGCTTGATGGATTCCAGTTATTAAAACAATGATGAAAATTAACATGAAGCAAAGGCTATTCAATTAATACCTAAATAATAGGTTCACTTGATCAAATTGAGGCCTTTTTATATGTTTGAAGAGAACAAGTAAAACAGTTTATTATAGAATTGGCATAGGATGACACTGTAGTCAACTTAGCAAACAATGCAGAACAAGGTCAATATCAGGATTCACAAAGTCAAAAGAGAAGGAATTAGTATAGAATTATATACCAGGAATTCACCCAACAAATAGAGCAAGAAAGATTGAAGATTCAGAGAGTCAAATAGACCATAAGTGAGCATTGGCTTTTCATCATCGATAGAGAGGGAGCAATCACCGAAAAACCAAGGTGTGTCAGTGGCATGGTTTGAAGCCTTTCTTCTCAAGTTAATATAGAAAGCCAATAACTTGCAAAGCCATGGCGATTGAAGAATCTCAAGATATACTGAACGCACTAAAATAGATAGCCAGAGGATGTTAAAGATAGCAAGAGTAAGAGAAACTTGATTGCTAAAGAAAAGAGTACCTTATTAAGCTTGGACATGGTTCTAGTCAGCTATGCAGCGACACCAAAATCACCTGTCAAAATGATAAGATATGTATATTCGTCAATAGGAATCATGGCAAATATGACTATTTAGCTGGCTCTCACTTAGCAGAAATAAGACAATAACTAAACAGCAACAAACCAAACATTTGATATTCTCTAGCAAACCAAATATTCAAAATATAAAAAATTTGCAGATAATTAAATAATTCCATGCTTTATGTTTCCTAACAATTCTTGATTGAAGTGAGTATAGCTAGTTAGCTCCCCGCTGAAGCTATAAAGACATGCATGGTTGTCTTTTTATGTCACTTAAGCAACATCTCCCTCATGAAAACTCCTGCAAGCACTAGAAGGCTGATTGGAAAGCCATGAACCAAGAAACTCCCAAAGGAAAAAAAATCAAATTGGATTATTCTAGTTAGGGATGCCTACTAGCCCTATATATGGACCTTGCCAATGAAGAACAAATTATTTTAAATAACAATACAATTTCATATATACAAGACATTGGCGCCGAATAAAGATGAATTCCACTAAGGCAAACTAAACACTCACTTGGTGGTAAAAGCAACAACAACAAGGCGACCTTCATGCAAAAGCTCAACAAATTGGCTCCGAGGTGAAATGGATCAGTCGCGAGGGTTCAAGATCCTTAGGATACCCAGTATAATACCTAAAATATACAACGATGCAAAAATTCTTCACAAAAATGAGTGCAAATGAACATGTTCAAAGTCTTCCCTATGAAAAAATTACATATTCCAAGCTCATACAAATGCAAACAACTCAAACCAGACAGCAACTTTAAATAAATTCATACCCTCAGATGTGGCATTGATCTTCCCATGTCTACACTTTTCAAATGCATGACAAAAATCTCAGCTCTCATTCTCTGTGCCAAACTCAAACTTTAATGCCCTCGAGAAAGAATTATATATCACAAAGAGTGCCGTTATTCTTCCAAACAACATCTAACATTTCACATTCTTCAATCATTCGTCAAACACAAGAGCACAAACACTCATACTAGGGCATCAATAAAATCGTAGCATCAGGAAATGCCAATGCCTCACAAGCTAACCTGGGCCGCCTTGAGATCGAACCGGATCTCGCAGTCCGGTAGGCGAAGCCGCAACTAGCCGGGGTCGAAGAAGGCAACGGCAACAAAAGGTTGTTGGCCTGACGCAGAGGCAAAGTGCTAGCAGTAAAATTATAGGAAATTCTTGCATCACGGAGATGTCAGAGACGGAGACGCCTGCAAACTCTGCCATGGATCCGACGGTGGAGAGATTAGGGCTTGGGAGGTGGACGCACTAGGGTTTCGGGTGGTGGGTTTGGAGAGCGGCATGGGGACTCAGCCGCAAAATTGAGAGAGAGAGAGAGAGGGCTTGTGAAGACAAATCGGAGGATACTTTTATTAATGATAACAAGAAAAAATAAAATAAAATAATACATAATGAATAAATAAATAAACATTATATATATATATATATATATATATATATATATATATATATATATATATATATATATATATATATATATATGAAAAAGAATTTGCAGGTTCTTAAAAATTTCAAAAATATAAAAGTCACCAATTGTTTTAATATATTAATTTTTTAAATATCATTGTAAAATTTATGTTTTCAATAAATTATGTAATTTTTTTGTATTTTATAATATAATCTATTATTATTTTTTTCAAACATAATACTAAATAGTCCAAAGTAAATTATTTCTTTAATAATTTTTTAAATAATATATTATGTCAAATATTTTTTAGATAATATTTTTATTTAAATAAAAGATAAAAAAAGTGGAGATCATTTTTTGATATTAAAATATAATTTTTAAAATTTTATATATATAGCGGCAAATACATGAATTGGCCGCTATAAAATTTATTGTTAATAAAATAATAAATAAACTTGTGCCACTAGTAGCTAATTTAAAATTTTGCCACTAAAAACATATCTATAGCGGTGGATATATAAATCCACCCTTATAAATATGATATATTATTAATTTACAGTGGCGGATTTCAACATTTGCCGCTATAAAGGTTTAGAGCGACTAATTTATAAATCGGTCGCTAAATTTAGTCGCTATAACACAACTTTCTTGTAGTGAGGATCGCATAATAACAGAAGAATTACGAAATAACATCAAAATAAAAATAAAAATATAACAGACAGAAATACAAAACTAATCAAAATACAGAAATAACCAAAATACAACAATAATCATAATAGAGAAAATAATCAGAATACAGATATAATCGGAATACAAAGAATAATCAAAATACAGATATAAACAGAATACAGAATAATCAAAATACAGATATAATCAGAATACAGGATAATCAAAGTACAGATATAATCAGAATAAAGAATAATCAGAATAAATAATAATCAGAATACTGATATAATCAGAATACAGGATAATCAAAATACAGATATAATCGAAATACAGGATAATCAAAATACAGATATAAACAAAATACAGAATAATCATAATACAAAGAATAATCCAAATACAGATATAAACAGAATACAGGATAATCAAAATATAGATATAATCGGAATACAGGATAATCAAAATACAGATATAAACAGAATACAGAATAATCAAATACAAATATAATCAAAATACAAAGAATGATCAAAATACAGATATAAACAGAATACAAAAAAATCAAAATACCGATATAATCAGAATACAGAATAATCAAAATACATATATAATCGGAATACAAAATAATCAAAATACAAATATAATAAGAATAAAGAATAATCAGAATACTGATATAATCAAAATACAGGATAATCAAAATACATATATAAACAGAATACAGAATACTTGAAAACCAGAAATGTACATCTCCCTGACTAATAAACAGAATCAACAGCTCGAGGCTGGATCTTCGACGGTGAAGTCAGAACAGACATAATATCAACAGCCGAAACCGGGTCTTCGACCGCAGTTAGATGGTAGCACTACAACAGAAAACATGTGCACATGGCTAGGACTTGCTCCTCCTAGCTAGGTAATTTGCTAGAAATGGCGGCTGACAGAATATCAACAGCCGAAGCCGGATCTTCGACCGCAGTTGAATGGTAGTGCTACTACAGAAAACATGTGCACATGGCTAGGACTTGCTCCTCCTAGCTGGGTAATTTGGCAGAAATTGGAGATGTACTAAAAACCGCAGAAATACAGAGTATAGACAGAGAAAATAACAAATAAATCACTTCGCAAAATAATCAACTTAATTCGTTAAATAAATAACAAATATAGAATAATAAACAAAATATCAACATAAATAATGTAAGAACATCGTAAATAAAATTAATTAATTACTTACATGACTATCCACCAAAAGTACAGAGTTATATTATACGTGTGAGAGATTACCTGGTTCCGAATTACGAAGGTGTAAAACTAACTCTCACGAATTAAAGGCACGCTAACCACAATGTTCTAATTCCAGTGTTTAAACTGCATACATACTTACAAGAAGAAAGCAATTGAGCTTCAAGCAATGTCCACTAACACGTAAGCATTCAACCATGATTTACTCAAACTCATATAAACAACCAATTAAATGACAACAATATACCCTCAAATAGCATAATCAAAATAAAAGGAATCGGCAGGTTTTAGAAAGAATTATCAGAAAATTATCGCTAACGTAAATTGGGTGAGGATCATAACATAACACCCTTCAGCATCCATTTCTTCTTCCATTCTTGTTTCCATAATCCAAAATACAACCTAAATTTTGGCTTCTAAGGTGCATAGGAAGGCTAAAACAAATAAAAGCCAGTATATCCATATGTATATTAGACCCAATTCAATACAAGATCATAAGAGGGCAAGACTGAAAGACCTAGAGTTATAAACCCCATTAACTAACGGGAACTATTAAATACCAAACACGGCTGAGTTATCACTGTCAACTTAACCCCATGCTCTCAAATGAAATTAAGCAATATCAGAGATTAACTAATAATTCCTTTAAATAAAGGAATATTGGTATGACATGTTTATCAAAGAAGATGCAGAATCAAACAATGGTTGCAGCAATAGCCACCAAGGTCACCTCGGCATTTGATCCCAAGACTCTTCACGCACAAAAATCACCACCTCTCAAAGCAAGAGCAATTAAGAAACTACACAAAAAAAAACGATGAGAGAGGACTTGAAATTCCATTCTCACAATTCGTAGCAACCAAGAAGTTATCCCCAGCCATGGTACAAACACATCACAAGCCACATACACAGCATTGCTTTCATCCCTTTTTCTATAATTGTTTTCACAGGAATTAAGAGAGAAGAGGCTCAGATCTGACCTTTTTTCATTTGAGATGAACACTAAATCAAGGGTTGCAGCAGTAGCTACCGCACCACTCGATCTTTAGAATCTTATAGAATGACACAAGAGGCTCGGATTCGCCATTAATCTATGATACCACCAAGACCCTTAATCTTCTCCCGCACCACCGCCTCCTTCTCCAAGAACGGGAGTAGCAGTTGCTTGCTAAGTAGCAGGCCATCCAAGCCACCACACCGTCGCTACAGAGAGAGAACGAATGAGCAGCAAAGAAGAGAAATCAATCAACGATCAGCGATGAAGACATCACCTACACTCACACGCTGCGATCGTCATTCGAAGGTGATTAGAGCATCGTCATTGCCTCCAAAGCAAGCGAAGAGAAAGAGAAGCAGAAGCAGCACCGGCACCAGCACCAGCAGTAGCCATAAGAATGGGAATGAGAAGAGAAAGGGAAGGTCGTCGCGCCATGAGATGAGGTGGAATCACAGAGAGCTTCAAGAGAATAGCGAAGAGAGAGCAGCGGCGGAGGCAGGAGGAAAGGGCCAAAACTTTGGAACCCCCAACCCCCTTTTTCTTCCCCCCTAAAATCAGCAAAAGTTCCCCTCCCTAACACCTAATTAAGCCCTTCATGAGATCTAATAATTCAGCAAAAGGACAAATGAGTGAGGCATGGCTGTCAGGGATTCTATGTTTAAATAATGCAAATGTTACACTGATAGTCTCACATCGATTAATTTGATAAATTTGGATTTACATATATAAGTCTACTTTCTCATTCTATGAGCTTCAGATTTTTTGGTAAAATTGAATCCAAATAATATGTTTGGTTTGCATTTGTGGAATGCAATCAATTGACATTACTTGATGATTTCATATAAGTGTCTCTTTTTGTTGCTTGTGAAGAAAGACAATTGGAAGATAAAATTCAGGTTGAAGCAATAAATTAGAAGGTTGAAGCATGATATCTAATGAAAAACTGAAGGACACAGATATCTTCGGCTGAAATAAAGCTTCTCGAAAATTAATAGCATGTGAAATCAATATTTTCAAATTGTGAAATTGAGAAAGAAAATTCTATTGATCTTCAATGGGGAAGATATGATAAAGAGTGATACAAAGATATGGTGTATTTTTTTAGTGTGCTTGTATATTGGCTATTAATGACTAGTCTTGGTTCTCCAGCATGTTGTTGATCTGTTGAAGTTCTACATGTATGATTCTAAAACTATCACACTCAGTATGATGACAAAAAGAAGGTTTAAGAGATAATATATGTTTTGCTGCACAAGATGCTCTACTAACCTTGCAAATGCAAACCTTGGCATTGATTCAAGATTTGTTGCTGCTTAACATATTGTTATAATTGAAATCTATGGAAGTCCACAGTAGTCAGTAGTCGTTGGATTATTATGTAGATAAATAGTGTTAAACAGTGTCAAATTGATAATGCCATCAATAATAAACAGTGCATATGTATATGCACGCAAATGACCTAAACCCTATGGGTGTGTGTGTATATATATGAAAAAGAACTTGGATGATTACTACTCTTATTTTAAAAAACTTAAATCCTAAATAAATATTTTTAAAATATTTAAATTTTATTAATCTTAATTTCACTAAATTAGTTTAAAATAAAAAACTCTTTGACCTCAACCAATTGTGGGAGTGATAAATCCTCAATTTCTCACACAGTCAACAAAAGACCTCTCATCTTCTTAATGGGAAGATGATAATCAAAAAATAATTTATGTATATTGATATATATATGCGAAGGAGCACACGTGCCAGAACATTACCAAAACCACGTGGCTCTTGTTCTTTGCATTAACGCCATGAATTATCAGCAAAACTGGAAAGATAGAGAGAAATAAAGAAGATAAGAACAAAGGTAAGCAAATAGGCTCCATTTGCCAACACCTATAAACTTGTCTACGTGTCACTTCTCTAACTCACCCTTCTCCCACCTGTCCACCACCCTTCCCTTCTCCCTCTTATTTCAACCTCTTTTTCTCTCTTTCTATCTTTTTATCATCACTATTAGTGTTACATCTCTTAAGCTTTTTGAAAAAGGAGAAGAAGATCATGCCTCCACGGCGGTATGTATTTGGCCGGACGGAAGACGCGGTACACCCGGACACCATGCGAGCGGCGCTCTCTGAGTTCATCGCCACCGCCATCTTTGTCTTCGCTGCTGAAGGCTCTGTTCTCTCTTTAGGTATCATCGAATTTCTAATATTATTATTTAGAAGGATTCTTCTGCATAAATATAAAAACGAAAAAAAAAACCTCTATAAATATTATATACTAAAAAACAAGTGTGGCATGGTATACGTAACAATATTTTCTATATTTGCTTCGCTTTTGGTGCAGTATACATGATGGTCTTTCTCATGATGTATATTATTTATATATACAATGGTGATTGTCATAAAAGTTTTGGTATTTTCTCATAATATTTCGATATAATATGATAGTCCTCTTGTACTATTTTCTATTTTACTTATATAGGATGGTACTGATCCTTTTAATTAATATTTTTTTAATTTTTTATTTTACATAATAATATTTGTAACAATTGTCATGTGGAGGGTTTGAAAGTTCAACTCCCCAATTCTAATTAAAATTCAGAAGTGCTTACGTATGCCTACGTCATATAAAAGGCCAGAAAATAATATATATATATTATAATCAAAGTTATTTCCTCAAAAAATTTATAGGCTGTCTAATGCTATAATTATCCTCTCCAAAGTGATGGTCCTTATTTTAATATTTTTATTTTCTTGAAGGTGTTTGTCTCTAAATTAAGTCTTAAGTTATAAATCATGATATTACCAAGTATATGAAAACTCATGCATGGCATCCATGCATGCATGCAGGGAAGCTATACAAGGACACGTCCACAGCCGGTGGGCTAGTGCTAGTGGCCGTCGCTCATGCACTTGCGCTCTTTGTGGCTGTCGCCGTCGCCTTTAACATCTCCGGCGGGCATGTCAATCCTGCAGTCACCTTTGGTGCTCTTGTCGGTGGGCGTATTTCAGTTATCCGAGCTGTGTATTACTGGATTGCTCAGCTCCTCGGCGCCATTGTCGCCTCCCTTCTCCTCCGTATCACTACCGGAGGCATGGTTAGTATCACTCCCTTTTTATTAAAATGAATGCAGCATTATACATATATGTTATATTTTATTTATGGTGTATATATATATATATACATCCTTTAATATTTGACCTGTTATGATCCTTTCATATATGTGTCAAGTGTGTGAGTACATATAGAGCCATGCACATACACGTGTGTGTGTGTGTGTGTGTGCGCGCGCGCCCATACACACACATGGACATGTACATAAACATACCTATATGTGTGCATGTCTTGCACACACATATCTCCTTTAATATTTGACCTCTTATGATCTTTTTATGTGTGTGTGGGTGGGTGGGGCTATTCACATAGAGACATGTACATCAGGACATACACATGTATATTTAAGTATACGGAAGTATGTATGTGTACATGTGTGTGTTCATTTTAATTATGTCTTAAGATTTTTCACTTATGCATGTGCGTGCCTATGTTTATATGCATTTATATGTATTGAATATGTGCGTATATATGTATGTGTGAGTTTATATACATACATGTATTTACATGCATGTGTGTGTACGTATGTTTAGATATATTAAATGCATGCGTGCGTGTGTGTGTGTGAGTTTAACATGCATACATGCATGTATTTACACACTCGTGTATATATATGAGTCCCCTTTCTTAAGTATTTCTTAAGATTTCTTGTCTAATTACCTTATATATATTTTCTTTTGTATATATATATATATATATATATATATATATATATATATATAATTCATTATTCCCATAAACATAATCTCTTATATCATTTTACATAAAACAATACATTCTATCAACACAAGATGATCAAAAATCACATGAAATAAATAATATTCATACATTTAATTTGCAGAGGCCCCTCGGATTCGCCGTCGGTCCAGGGATCGGACAGCTACATGCACTACTACTAGAGATAGTCATGACATTTGGTCTTGTCTACACCGTGTTCGCCACCGCCATCGATCCAAAAAGAGGTTATCTGGGGACAATTGCGCCGTTAGCCATAGGATTCATATTGGGGGCAAACATACTTGCTGGAGGACCATTCGATGGAGCGGCAATGAACCCGGCTCGAGCATTCGGGCCGGCTCTTGTCGGATGGAGATGGAAGAACCATTGGATCTATTGGGTTGGTCCGTTGATCGGTTCAGGCATCGCCGGACTTTTATATGAGTACGTTATGATTCCGGCGGAGACTACTCATATTCACCAACCTTTGGCACCAGAAGACTACTGAAGATGTTGCTTTTGGGCAGTTTGCATGCATGTGTGGTTTGTTAATTATGTTTGTTGGTTGGGTTTGAACCTTTTGTTGTGATGCAGTGTTGGTTTATGTTTGTGTTTGTCAACTTGGTTATGTTTTTTGGGCATGTTTGAAGTATGTGAACCTTTATTTGTGCGAGTTCATAAATAAAAAAGTAGTGTTTTGTTTTATAAACATGTTTAAGGGATTAAATTGATGTTTGCTGTTAGTGAAATCTTAGTTTACAAGGGGTTCATTCATATAATTACATTTTAGTATCCATAAAATTTTAATGTTGTTAGAGTTCTTGTATATACATATATGTATTATACGTATATGTATATGTATACATCTCTTTTTTTCTCTTTATATGTAACCATTCTAGATCTTTTCTCACATGGTATCAGACGCTCCAGCGTTCTTATCCTTTGTCACGGTAGAGATTCTGCTTGTTTTTTTTTTTTAATAAAGAATAATAATAATAATAATAATAATAATATAAAAATAATATAATATAGTATAATGAAAAGCAGTAGCTTTAGACAAAAGCTGCTGACTTTTAAAAAAAAGTGACATGTTTTGTCTGCTGTTTTGTGGAAAAGCATGGCTTCACGGGAGAGTTTTGCCGGATGATTGGTGAGTAGTTGTAAGGCTCGTCTTCAGTCCCGCCAAACACAACGTACCTTTGAGTTTCTGATGCGTATTCGTCCCGATTATGAGGCTGTTCGTAGCCAATTACTCAATCGTGACCCTATTCAATCCTTTGACGACGTTGTGCGCAGTGTTATGGCTGAAGAGACTCAGTTACATGCTCTATCATCTTCTAGATCGAGTCCTACTGATACGGTTCTAGCGGTCACATCTTCGCGCTCCACTCGGCTATCTCCTTCTGGTACCCAGTTCTCTTCTTCCCCTAGCTCATCTTTCTTCTGCCGATATTGCAAACGGCAGGGACATGTGAAGACTAATTGTCCAAAGCTTCAACACCGACCATCGCAGCACTCACATCCTCGTCCACCTCAGCGATCATCTGGCATTTCTTCCTCACCTCATGTTGCTACTATTGAGGCCGTGACTCCTGATTCCTCTGGTATTCTTGCTTCTCAGGTTGCTCAGCTTACAGAGCAAATTCATGCTATGCAGTCCAGCTCTTCCTCTGTTATGTATGCTGCTTCTGGTATGTCTTCTACCTCATGGATTTTAGACTCTGGTGCCACTCATCATATGACTGCTGATGCTACTAACCTAGTTAACCTTTCTAGCACTCACCCTTTTTATAGTGTTCGAACTGCTGATGGAAGTCTTCTTCCTGTCACGCAGTTTGGTCATCCTCAGTCTTCTTCCTTTACTATTCCCACAGTTCACCATGTTCCTAGTTTAGCTTTAAACCTTATCTCTGTCAGTCAGCTTACTGATCATGGTTTGACTATTACTTTCTCCTCCTCTGACTGTTCTGTGCAGGACCATCTTACAGGCCAGAGGATTGGGACCGGGCGTAGAGTTGGCGGGCTTTATCACCTAAACTCTCTTCATCTTCCTGTATCTTCCTCTCCTTCTACATGTAATCCTGTTCTTGCTGCTTCTGTTTGTTCTTTAGATCGTTGGCATTCTCGCCTAGGTCATGTATCTAAAGATCGCCTGAAACTCCTAACTAGTTCAGGTCCTCTTGGTTCTCTCTCCTCGGACTCATTATCTGCTTATGAGGGTTGTAAACTTGCTAAATAATCGATGCTTCCTTTTCCCTCTAGTGCCTCATTATCAGTTTCTGCCTTTGATCTAGTTTATTCTGATGTATGGGGACCTGCTCCTTCTTCTTCTCTCTCTGGATACTCTTACTACATAAGCTTCATTGATGATTTTTCTCGCTACACTTGGTTATATATTATGCGCTCTCGATCTGAAGTATTTACCATTTACTCTCAATTTACACAAATGATACAAACTTAGTTCGGTAAACGGATTAAAGTTCTTCGAACCGATGGCACTAAAGAGTATCTCTCTACATCATTTCGCAGCAGTCTTGTCCTTATACACCAACTCAGAATGGTGTTGCTGAGCGCAAGCATCGCCATATTCTTGACACCACTCGTGCTCTTCTTCTCACCTCATCTGTTCCCCAACATTTTTGGGCTGAGGCTGTTCTCACCTCCACCTATCTCATCAATAGAACACCTTCATCCACTCTTTCTGGTTTTACCCCTTATGAGCGTCTTTTCTCCTCGCCTCCTTCTTAAGGTCATCTTCGCATCTTTGGCTGTGCATGCTTCGTACTACTACCCTCTATCGAGAGAACTAAACTCTCTCCACGTTCTGCGATGTGCATTTTTCTTGGCTATAGCTCTGAACATAAGGGATATCGTTGCTATGATCCTACCTCTCGTCGTCTTCGTATTTCCCGTAATGTTACCTTTCTTGAAGACACACCCTTCTTTTCTTCTCCTTCTCAACAGTTTTCTATTCTTAAGTCTCACTCTTCTCCTACCCCTCTACCTTCTCTTATTTTACCTGCCTCTTCTCTTCCTGTCACCTCCCCAACTCCACTCACTGTTTCATCTGATATCACTGACATTCACCCGCCTCTCCACATCATTTCTTCTTCTACACACCCTCCCACATGTTCTGATGCTTTAGATGATTCTCCCGCCTCTTCATCCACTCCTGCCTCTCCTGAAGATGCTCCTGCTGTTCCCCGTCGTTACCCAGATCGTGTTCGTCATCCTCCAGCTCGGTATGCTCTCTCTATCTCTTCTACTTACTCTCCCCCTTTTTAGACCTTTCTTGCTGTCATCCACACTCATCATGAGCCACAGTCATATCGTGAGGCTGTTCAGCATCCCCATTGGCAGCAAACTATGACAGAGGAACTTGGGGCTCTTAAGCGCATGCATACCTGGGATCTTGTTCCCCTCCCCTTCAGGTGTTACACCTATTAGTTGTCGGTGGATCTATCGGGTTAAAACCCGAGCTGATGGCACTATTGAGCGTTATAAGGCGCGTCTTGTTGCTCGTGGTTTTACTCAGGAGTATGGCATTGATTATGAGGAGACTTTTGCTCCTGTGGCCAAGTTGACTACCGTCCGTCTCCTTCTTGCTCTTGCTGCAGCACGTCACTGGCCACTCTATCAGTTAGATGTGACCAATGCCTTCTTACATGGGGATCTTTCTGAGGAGGTTTATATGTCTCCTCCTCCTGGTTTCTCTCATCATCCTCAGCATGTATGTCATTTACGTCGGGCTATCTATGGGCTCAAACAGGCTCCTCGCGCCTGGTTTGAGCGTTTTTCATAGTGTGATTCTTGCTCTTGGATTTACAGAGAGCTCTCATGATTATGCCCTTTTCACTCGCCAGACTTCTCGTGGTCTCACTATTCTTCTTCTCTATGTTGATGACATGGTTATTTCTGGTGATAATGCTGATACTATTATTTCTCTGAAACAACGATTACACATCGAGTTTCAAATGAAAGACCTTGGTCCTCTTCGTTATTTTCTGGGTCTTGAGATTGCTTATTCACGTCGTGGTTATTTGGTATCTCAGCAGAAATACATTTCTGACATTTTTCGACGATCTGGCATCTCTGATCTTCGCACTGCTTCTACTCCCATTGAGCTACATCATCGTCTCTCCTCTACTGCTGGAGAGCCTTTGACTGATCCTACTCGTTATCGTGCGCTTGTTGGATCTCTTGTTTATTTGACTATCACTCGACCCGACATTGCTTATGCTGTTCGTGTTCTTAGTCAGTTTGTGAGTGCTCCTCGCTCTACTCATTATGCTGCACTTCTCCGTGTTCTACGTTACCTTTGTGGCACTCTCACTCGCTCTTTGTTTTTCTCGGCCACGTCCTCCTTTGAGCTCCGTGCATATTGTGATGCTGATTGGGCAGGTGATTCTACTGATCGACGCTCGACCACTGGTTTCTGCATTTTCCTTGGCAATTCCCTTATCTCTTGGAAAAGCAAGAAACAATCTACAGTTGTTCTTTCCACTGCCGAGGCCGAGTATGGCGCTATGTCTTCTACTACCAAAGAGGTTCTTTGGTTGCGTCAGATTTTGATGGATTTTGGTGTCTCCATATCTACTCCCACTCCTATCTACTGTGACAACCAGAGTGCCATCAAAATTGCCGCTAATCCAGTGTTTCATGAGCGCACAAAGCATCTTGAGGTTGCTCTTCATTTTGTTCGTCATCACTATCTTGCTGGCAGCATTCGCCTTCCTTATATTGCCTCAGCCAATCAACTTGCTGATTTTTTCACTAAAGCACATACTATTTCTCGATTCCAGTTTCTCATCGCCAACTTTCGGTTTATGACCCACCGTGAGTTTGAGGGGGTGTGTTAGAGTTCTTGTACATACATACATGTATTATACGTATATGTATACGTATACATCTCTTCTTTTCTCTTTATATGTAACCATTCTTTTTCTTTCACACAACATACTAGATCCTTTCTCACAAATGTATATGTATATTGGTAATATTAAAGTTAGTATTTAGAGAATTTTAATCATCGTGCAAGGGTGTATATACATATGGTTGAAGTTTAGTATTCAAAAAATTTGATAATGTATTTCATATGCGAAATTATTGATATATAATGAGGAATGGCAAAAACCGATCTAACATGTGGTCGGAGGGGTGGTTTTTTTGTTGGAGACCAGGAAACAGAGCAGGGCACGGTAAAATCTTGCCCCATCCAGTATATATCTTTATATATTAATATATACATATAATTTTGAAAATTTTTAATTTTAAATCAAAATTTTTGTTATATAGGTCGTAGCATGCAAGAAGAAACGGGGGCGGGATGAGTGTAAAAATCCAAGGAGCGGTTATGGTATTGAGAAAATGAAAAAAAAACATATCGGTGCGTGGGACAAGACATAAATTGGCGGGGGTGCTGCCCCACCCTCCCCTGCCTCACGCCTCTTTTGGTTTATTAGCACCGAACCAAATTTTATTATAGTTAGTTATATACGATATTTTGTGTCCTATTACAAAAAAAAAAAAATTGAACTTCAATTTATATATATATATAATGTGCACACAAATATGTCAACTAAAAATAGGACTAAAAATACTAACACATTTGTATTAAAAAATTAATTCCATCTGCGTGAATCTCACGTTTGGTATATATAAAATAAGAATTTGTCAAGTTTTTATTTTTTTTATTTCTATAAAATAAATTCTATTTATTAAATGCATAATATTTTTTATTTTTTGGGAGTAGTGATGATTATCAAATATATATTTTTTTAAAACCGAGTTAGAAGAAGAATCCAAGCAATTTCACGCAATGAAGTGGATCCTTAGCAGCAAAGCTTTTGCCATCAAATCATCCGACCAAATCTTAATGAACTTTCTCACTAAGAAAAATATTTAATTGAGCTTGGTTTGAACATAATTTACATAAAAAAGAAAAGTAAATATACATTTTCATAATATTGATAAGTATATTTTTAATCATAAATTTTACAAACAAATAAAATTATTATTATTATTTTTTTTTTTTTTTTTTTTTTTTAGACACACACATATATATATATGTGATTTTAATAAAAATATATTAATATTTATTTATTCATTGTTACACGGTATGCCAGCAATTCTCTAAAAAAGTTAATATAAATTATATTAAATTTAATTTTTTTAATGAATGAAATATTTAACGTATAAATATTTTGAAATACAAAATGATGGTTTTTTTATTTTTAATATAAATAAAAAGAGAGTAAATTATTGTTTAATATTTTCATAAAATTACCTCACCATAATAAAAGAGTGACAACATCAAACTCTCACGCAGATCATCGAGGATGTATGTGATAAATTATCCACATTGTCAAAACAATAAATAACATCAGAATAATGTTTTATAATTTTTTTTTCCAAATTTTTGTAAGTAAATAAAACTGAATTGTGGGTATATATATCTAAATTATACAAATAAAAAGCCCTAAAACTTAATGGTAATAATATAAAAATAAGAAAAAGAAAAAAAAAACCCTAAATGATGAAAATCAAGGGCACTGGGAGAGGGTGATAGATCCAATGGAGAATGGGGAGGTGTAAATTAAATAAAGAAAAAAATATTGAATGGGTTTGTGTGCATTAATATATATTTAATTTGCATTGATTCTGCTGGCCAGTTCAAGCTATGAATACTGCTGAGTTTAAAAAAGGGGTGATAGTTTTCATGCACATATGGATTCATTCTGTTTGTATTTGTATTTTTATTTTTTTATTGTTGGAATTATTTGTCTAAATTTAATTTTTAATAAAATTATTTATTAGACCTCTATAAGTTTACAACTTTCCCATCAATTACTTTTTATCCAACATTTCAATTCCTCAATTTGTTTTTATCATTATCCTATCAATAATGTTTTTAGGAAATTTTTTAAACAAAATTTGTGCTTGCACATATTTCCATTTTTCATTTTAAGAATCAGTATTTTTTTTCTAGTTAATGAAAAAAAAACTGTATTAATTCTTTCTTATTTAATAAGGGAAAAATCATCAATTCACTTAATAACATTGCATAAAAATATATATGTTTTTATTTATCAATTTATCTCAAAATTTTCCCAACAAACCAAATAAAATCATGTTGGAAATAATCATTTTTCATGGGACGGATTTTTAAATAAAGTGACAATTCTGCCCATGTCGAATAAAAAAAAAATTAACACCATTAACAATTTTTTTTTATATAGAAAAATCACATATCCTCAAAATAATAAAATTTCCGGTCTCTATTTTACAAATTTGTGAAATCACAATAGTTTTCTTTAAAAACAATTCTCTATTTTATAATACTAAAAATATACCTTATTAAGCTAGTAGATTTTAGACTAGAAAAGATAACAAGCTTTTCACTAAATGAATAATCTATTTCATATTATACACTAAAATAAATACCAAAATTTATAAATTATTATTTTGAATGAGCCACATCTTGGTTTATTGGTAGTTACCACGGAATCGTATCTTTAGAATTATTATTAAAAACATAGATAAGTTGTAACAAGCATAGTGTAAGCATTTACATCCATAATGTTTATAATGATTTTATTAATTATTTGTAAGTTTATGTTAAAAAAACAAGAAATAAAGAGTCAAAATATTTTGTTTATGAAGGTAATTATTCAACAAGGTTTTTTATATTATATAGGTAGAATACCCTAATTGGTCATTTTATTTGTCACAATCTGCCTTTTTAGTCCTTTTACTTTAATTTGGTCCCAATTAGTCCCTCTACTGTCAATTTGAGGTAAATCAAGTCCAACAACTGACCGACGTTAGTTTGTCCGTCTGGGTTTGCTAACGTGGTTTTATAATGAAGGGACTAATCGAGGTCAAATTAAAGTAAAGAGAGTAAAAGGGCATATTGTGACAAATAAAGAGACCAATTAGGGTAAATTGTGATATATAAAAGGACCAATTAGGGTATGCTACCAATCCATTATAAAGCCACATCAGCAAACTCAGACGGACAACCTAACGTCGGCTAGCTGTTGGACTTGATTTGCCTCAAATTGACAGTAGATGGACTAATCATGGCCAAATTAAAGTAAAAGAACTAAAAGGGCAGATTGTGACAAATAAAGGGACCAATCATGGTATTCTACCTATTATATATTTAGTAATGATGTTAATTTAAATATTAATAATTTGGCACAAAAGCTAAGGTTTACAATTTGATATATAAAAAAAACTTTTCACCTTCACCAATGTACATATTTGGTCAAAAACTTTTATGGTAGCTTGAATAACCCTAAAATAAGTGGGTCAAAACGTATGGATCTTGTCAACCTTTGTTTTTTTTTAAAAAGAAAAATTATTTTTACAACTATTAAGACTTGATGACAGCTTTAATGATCTTCAAATTCCAAAACACATTATAGAGTTTTTTTTTTTATTTTCTTTTATTAAACCATAGGTGAGTTATATATATGGTCGCATATCTTTAACTAACTGTGTTTATCATATTTGAAAAAAACATATATTCAGTTTGAAATAAATTAAAATTTATTTAAGAAAAAAAACAAAAATAGCTAATAAAATATTTTATTCAAAAATAATAACAATAAAACCAAGTAAAAAAAATATTTAAAGAAACACCAATTCTTTGTTAGGATTTAGTCAAAATTTAGCTAAATAAATAAATTAATCCCATTTGTAAGGCTATATTATATATATATATATATATATATATATATCCCAAGATGTTTTGCAATAAGAATTATTCCTTCCAAAATTTTCCTCTTTCCTCACAAATCTTTTCATTCTATAACCCAACTTCACATGACTTAGTTTATTAAAACCATCCATCCCACATGCTTTCATTAACTCTTCCCATTTCTCAATAACTTAAACAAAACCTCAAAACCCTAATCACTAATAACTCTCCACTAACTCCATAATTAAAACACTCATTGACTTCACACTAGCTTGACAACCCTATTCATGCCTATAAATACACTACCAAACCTTTCACTTCATCAAACCACACCAAACTAACTCATTTAGTGTATTTGTGCTTCATTGCTATATTAATTAGTACTAACTACGTACTAATAATTAGCAAGCAAGCATGAAACTACAACATGAGCATCATCACCACCTTCTTCTAATTCTGTTTCTCTCATGCATCTCAATGAGCTATGGAGATCTATATGGAAATGCTCCGCCGCCACCTCCGCCGCCAACCGGTGCTTTGGCACCACCGCCGCCTTTCGATGTGGCCGGAAAACAGTTCCCACCGGAGAGCATCGTTTGTAATGATCCAAATACTAAATGTTTTGGTAGGACATTGCAATGTCCTAAACAATGCCCTGAGCTTAAGCCTGCTGATCCTAAGGCTAAGGCTTGCTTCATTGACTGCAATAGACCCAGTTGTGAGGATGGTTCATGCAGGAGTGAGTACTCTCAACTTAAACTCAAGTTTTAGGTTGAATTGAGTTCACATAATACATATATACATAATTAATTAATATGTTAATGCATGGCCATGTATAGATTTAATAAGTTTGTATGTTATATTTCTTTTCACTTTCATTCAAGTTGAGTCATTGTGTTATTATATATATGAGGCATATATATATTTAATTAAGTTAAAAATAATTAGTTCTTGATAGAACAATTATGTGAAGGGACAAAATTGCTATAGGATTGATTAAAATGGATGTCATTGCATGTTATATATGTTCATATATGCAATTTTTTTTTTTTTTTGTTTTTGTTTTCTTTGAGTTGAGTTTAATTAATTGTGCAAATTCGACAAAACTAGTTTACAAATCACAAGCAAAAAAAATGCAGCAAGAAAGCCGAATTGCGAAGGTAACGGTGCCGCATGCTATGATCCAAGATTTGTAGGCGGAGACGGTGTCATGTTTTACTTCCACGGCAAAGCCAACCACCACTTCGCCCTTGTCTCCGATCATAATCTCCAAATAAACGCCCGTTTCATTGGCATTCGTCCTGCCGGCCGGCCCCGAGACTTCACTTGGATTCAATCCCTCGGAATTATCTTCGAAGATCACACTTTCACTCTCTCCGCAACTCAAAGCACTTCTTGGGACAACTCCCTTGATCACCTTTCCTTCACCTTCGACGACACTCCCATTTATGTCGAAGAAGGATATCTTTCTTCTTGGACATCCCCTTCGAATGAACTCAATGTCGAACGCACTTCGATGGTGAATAGCGTCACCGTAACATTGCAAAATGTATTCGAAATCATGGTGACCGTCGTGCCGGTGACTAAAGAAGATAATAGAATTCACAAGTATCATATTCCGGAGAATGATTGCTTTGCTCATCTGGAAGTGCAGTTCAAGTTCTTGAAGTTGTCGGAAAAAGTGGAGGGAGTGTTGGGGCAAACATATCGAACGGATTTTGAGAATCCGGTGAAGAGAGGAGTGTCGATGCCGATAATGAGCGGCGAAGAAAGGTACATTACTAGTTCTTTGCTCTCGCCGAGTTGCAAGTATTGCATTTTCTCGCCAGAGATCAAGAAGGATGCCGTCGGCAAAAAGCCGGAAATTTCACATGGTGCAATGGATTGCACTAGTGATGTTACTAATGGAAATGGAGTTGTTTGCAGAAGGTGATCATAGGAATAAATGCTGAAAGTTGATGGAGAGAAAAAAATTATATGATTGAATAAAAGGGTTTATGGAGTTATGTTTGCTTTTTAGAGTATGAAGATATGTATACTTAGGTTGATTTATGAAGTGTTTGTGTGGAGCTAGTACTAAGACTGTTTTTCTTAATGAATAAATAAACTTTCTATATTTATACTTGTGTTTTACTTGAGTGAGGAATACACATGCTTATATATATATATATATATATATATATATATATACACATTCATAAAACACTCATAATTTTATTTTATATATATCTATAAAATGTTATGTGATAATATTATTATAAAACTTTATGTAATCGGATTACATACATTTAAAAGTGAAGCTTTTTTATTCTTCAGTCTATTATTCGGTTTATTTTTTGCAGATTAAATTTATAAATGGATTAAGGTTGCGTTTCTACAATGGAAACAAAAATCGAAACAAAATGCATCTAAATTTCTGTTTCAAATCTCATAAATTCTTTTAATGAACAATGTTTGATCACCATATATTAAGATTAATGTAAAATAAAGATTGTAGGATATAAATATATCTGTATTTAAGTTTCATTTGAAACGATAACCATTGTTTTTGAAGTCAATTAAAGTTTTTTATTTTTATCAAAATAGACAAATTATTGCTAAGACCGTGTACGAGTTTATTTTAAATATACCATGCATTCTCAGCTTATGGAATAAGAGATCCTACATCACCTATGCACAGAGAATCATGTTCACTATAAATATTGGGCGAGAGTTGAAGACTATCTTCCACATGAAAATCAAATGCCTAAATCGTAAATCTACTCCAACATTAGTTTAAATCCGCTTTTTATTCTTGCCTTTTAATTATCTATTTTGAATTTTCAAAATGTTCATTTTCTTATAAAATATAGAAAGTAATGGACGTCTACATGTAAGAAGCTGATACCGTAATAGCTGATCACATTTTATTATTACACCCACTAGTGAATTTTGAATCATTGGATTAAATTAATATTAATTTCATAAATTATTATTAATATCCTTTTAATTTTACAATTTTAATGTATAAAAAAAACAAAAAATAAGAACAGATGAAATAGAGGCAATGATGTTAGGTAAATATTTGCTTTCTCTCATCTAATAATTTCTTTTTTATAATTATCCTATATACATGGAAATATATATATATATATTGAGGATGAATTATTAATAACTTTTACAATACATCCAATCTAAGCAAACTATTGTTTTCCCTCTGCCCAAAAGCTATAGGGGCCGTTTGGTTCGGAAGTAATTTTTTGAAGTGATGAGTTTCTAAAAGTGGCAACTTCAGTGAAAGTGTATAATTTAGTTAGAACTGTGGACTTCTGTGTGTTTGATTGTTGCTGGAAGTGTCATGTCAGTAACCACTTCCAACGTTTGGTTGGTTGAAGTGAAGTTTGGAAGTGGCCACTTCGACAGTTCATGGTGTTTGGTAAGAGGTGAAGTGGGTGTATGGTCACCACTTCAGGAGGGGGGTATGATTACCCCTTGTAATATGTGTGATTAAATTAATTTAATTATTCAATTAGTGTTTATTTATTTATTATATTAGTATGATATAAATTTCGTTCGATTTTATTTATTAAATTTGTAATTTTGTGATTAATATGTAATTACTCAATAAATGTTTATTTATTTGTTCACAAAAACCGTGATATAAATTTTGATCAATTTTTTTATTTAATTTGTAATTTCGTGATTAAATTTTAATTATTACATAATTGTTTATTTATTTTCTCTTTCAACATGGTCTAAATTTCATACGATTTTGTTTACTAAATTTGTAATTGTCTGATTAAATTTATTTAATAGGTAAATGTTTATTTGTTAATTCTTTTAACATGGTCTAAATTTTGTTAAATTTTGTTTATAGAAATTAAGATTTTTTGCTTAAGTTTTAATTGCTTAAGTTTCATTAATTTATTATTATTATTATTTAATTTCTCTATGAAAAGTTCCTACATAGTGATAACTAACAAAGTTCTTGAATTGAATGAATTTTTGTTTTTCTTCCCAAAATGGTCCCTTCGCTCACCTAAAAGATGCGATGGCTTCCAATTGAAGTGATAGTATTTCCTGGCCCAAGAAGGTTTCTTTTTCTCCATCGCCGGCGTTGTTCCAATCCGCGGGGTAAAATCGCCGTCCCCGGTCCCTGCCCCGAACCCCGGCCCAAATCGAATTGTACCCTTAGAGGCCAAAGTTCGTTGATGTCCATGTTGTCACATTAGTCAGCAATTAAAACTTAAGCAAAAAATCTTAATTTCTATAAACAAAATTTAACATGAAAAAAACTTATAAAATAAAAATGAAAATAAATATAAAAATTAATGAAGTATGAGGAATATCAGCTCTTGGTACTATATGAATAAAACGATAAAGCCGATAATATATTAAAAATAGAGAATTTGGAGAAAGTTGGTGAATTAGATTAATATTATGGAGATACACAAAGGTAGAGATGAACCGAAAGCATTTTTTATTTTTAAAATAATTTATAAAATGTTGAATTTGCATAAATTACATGCATATATATATATATCACAAGATCATCCTCGGAATTTGAATGGGGCAATAAATTTAATACCAACTCCTGTTGTATTCATTCATCTATTCCTTTCTGAAAAAGGTAGGCACACACAGATTGATCACAAATTATAATTAAAAACCCAGGAAAAAGAGAACTCCAGCTTAACAACAATGATAAAACCTGAATGCAAAACACACCATCAGAAAAATTCTGTCATTCAGTTACAACATTTCACACAATAATGGCAACCATCACAGTAGAGACTTGCACTCTAGAAGGCACGTTTTTGGTATTCTGAATTATAAATCAATTATCAAGCTCCATTGCTTGGGCAGCTAGATCGACGTCGATGTTTGCGAAAGGAGCACTATGCACAGAATGAAAACCACAACTGAAGTCCAAATCTGGAGAAAAAATAATGTAGAACCTAATGAGGGCTTTGAGATAAAAAAAAACAAGGGAAAAACGAAAAACAACCAGATCGACGGTTAGGGATACCTGTGAAAGAAGGACGTCCTCGCACTGCCTAGAGACGATGAAACCCAGATATGAGGCGGTAGCGGACATCGGCGACGATAGATCCGGCGGACTGTAGAGTTTGCTTCCGTCGCGTGGGATATGGCTGAGTCGTAACAGAGAAGAACTTTCAGGCTTTAAAAAAAACAAAACGAAAGAGAGAAGCACATCAGCCAATCAAAAAGAACATATCGGCCATGGAAACCAGTGGGGAAGGAACGATCTTGCCTTGCTGAGGCGATGATGACCGGAAGAGAGGCGATAGCACTAGGTCGGTGACAATGGAGACGGCGGAGACTAGCTTCGAGATCCAAGCTTCAAATGAAGTGGGTGACCATATGACTTCAGTCAAAAGGAAAAAGAAGAGGGGAAGTCCCTACTTCGGCCTTTTTTTGACTGAAGTGTGATGGGGAAGTGGGGGTTAGCTGGAAGTGTCCCATTACCCACTTCGGCCCCAAAATCCGGTAAACAAACATAAAGAACTGGGCTGGAAGTGACCACTTCAGGCACTTCAGCCCAAAATGAAGCGAAACAAACGGCCCTTATATACAAACAATCATCTAAAATATCTTGGGAGTAAAAATAAAACTCACCTCTTTTATCAGTTCTTTCAATAAATAAAGATTTAAACATATAATTTGTCAATTTTCATTACTAACTTACACCAAAAACCAAACAAACAAATAAAATAAAATAAAATAAAATAAAAAAAATAAAATCAGTTACAACAAGCAATCATATGAATGAAACCAGCTGAATTCCCTTCGGATCACCAAAATGGATGTACAAGAGCCATAAAAATGGGTGTATCAGCATAAAAACAGCACCAGAAAGCCCTCCACAAAAGCTACAAAAGCTTCACATCACACAAGCTCTGATAAATTAACTAGAAGCCTAAATTTTATCTTTAGCATCCGAGAATCTGTGTCCCTACTTGGATCTAAAGCGGTTGAGCGATCAAGATGTCGGAGAAAAAAAGGATATATCAATCATCTTCAGCACCTGAATCGGAATCATCACCCTCCGGTGGATCACTAGTATGCGGTAATTCAGCATCTTCAACACCAGCCATTTTGTTGAGCGAATCAACATCGCTTGTTTCAGATAGTGTGTGAATCCGAAGTTTTTCGGCATCCTCACTGTGGATGAGCAAAAGGTAACAATAAATAAAGAATCAAGATATGTTTATGCTGTGACACATTCTACGGGTTGACGAAGACGTACTCTGTTACTCCAAATATCTCTTTAATAATTAAAGAGCCATCCCTTGAGCAGAATTCTGGTAGCTGTTCAAAGTGCATTTACAGAACTTTTTGTGAGAACATGATAACAAAAATAATGTTTGAGGATGCAAATAAATGATCTTCAAAATGTTTTCAGCTTAAAAAATGTGAGCTTTTCTTTTGATTTTACTACCACATGAATTTCTGAGGTAACACAAACTGATGTGAAGAACAGTGACAAATTGCAACTGGCAATACTGAAATTTATCCATCAATAAAAGGTTCAGACTTTGGAGCATAGTTTTGTTTTTCTGAAGCAGAGGTATAGGCAGCGGGTTGTTAAGAATTTGCATGGACTAAATGAGAAATGGGACAAGCCCTCAAGGTAGTCAGTCGGCTTTCCCGCCAAAGGACGAATGTACTTGCCTTCTGGCTTCTTTGTTTCTAGACTAAATCAATTGAATTTGACATTTTTTCTGAAGTAAATACTCACAAAGCATGATTCTTAATGAAGTGAAAATTGCATTACCTCTGATAGATAGAAAACTTTCCCAAACAGAACTTGCACAGCGAGCTTCCGTTTAAAGCCCTTCTCAGTGAATCCAGACAAATCCATCACAACTGGGCCTGAAAGACAGACAATTGTAAGCAATTGAAATTCTGAACGCAGAAAAATAAAAATTAATAAACCAACATAATTCAAGAACTATTATATATTATTATCTCACATCCTTGCACACTTTGTCTACCCTTACAGTTCATCCCAGCTCTGCCCACTGCTACAAGCAGTTTTGCAAACTAAATCATGTTGCCTCCTGAAGTAATTCAAAGAACTTGAACGAATAATTAAACATGAGCTGTGACAGAAGCACAGACCATAAGCTAAAGTACGAAAGTCAAACCTCACGTATTTTTCTCCTTCACATTCGAACATATGTGACCACTGAAACTCACTCCCAGATATATCAGCACAACTCTATCAACATAGCGATAAACCTACTTATACCTTTTCTCGATTTAAAATTTTTTTCATTATTGCAATATAGTCAAAAAAATTTTATGCTGACAATACATAAATGATTAGGAACACCCACATAAAACATGTGTATTTATATATTAATATTGATATGTACCACCAACCAAACCTCTCTTCCCAAAATCCATATTTTCAGGAATTAGAATTGAGGAATTTGATGTGCAGACCATCTAGATCTACTGATATAAATATATATTGATGACACCCACATCCAAATTGTCAAACCAAATTGAGATAGCAGCACAGATACAAAGAAATATTAAGGCAGCAAAGATCACCTTTCTCCTTAACAATTCGTCTTGAAATCTCATTTAAAACCTCGGCAACTTGGGAATCCTCTAGCATTGATGCCTTCCTGATATGTAGCAGATCTACAACCAAACCTGGATTGAAGGGCTTTTCATTCAATGCATATCGAATATATTTCCTCAAAATTTCATCCATGCTAAAGCCTGTCTGAAAACAAAAAGAGAATGACAGCAAGTACCAAGTTGGAGATAAGAAAATTCAAGAATCTCCATTATTTAAGAAAAATGCGAAAGATGGCATACATCATTACATCATAACCAACTGAAGTTGGGACAATCAAATCCATTAACTAATTCTATAATATTTAAGGCAGCTTAGAAGTGAAAACTAGTCTAATCGCCTTCAAATGGAATCACGCTGAAGGACAAAAGGTATTTAGCATTAATCAGCATACTTTTCTCGAATTAAGTAGGGTATGAGCTTGCAGCAAAAGGTGGATACTTTTGTGTTCACATGGTACTTATTTGTTAAAAGACAAAATAAGCCAGCCCCTCATGTTAAACATTGAAAAGCAATATTCAAAATGACATTAGATACCTAAGGACAGCACCGACAGATTTCTACACTCTAGGAAAAGAAATATCCTCAAAAATAGACTGACAAAGCTGGAAAATTTTCATCGTTGATCACCTGTGATTTGTTTGACAAGGACATGGATAATATTATTCCACACGGCACAAGTTCCTACTAGATATCAAACTACTGACTGCCAAACAGATGATCAACTTGCAACTCCTCTAATCAATTAAAGTCACAGCCAAATAAGTATTTGTGAAATTATTACCGCAAGACAACCACAATCTCTAGGCCAAAGACGACATTTAAATACAGTGAAGTACAATATAAGATTTCCCTATAAAAATTTCTTCATTGCTTCTGAAGCCGAATCATCTTGTATGCATGGGTTCCAAGCTTCCAGCTACTACTATCTTGATCAAAGTGACAAGCTTTTAATCCTGAACTTCAAACTACCAGCTGATAACAAGTGAAACTAAGAGTAATTTAAGCTCTAACTTCACAATCAAGTAAGAAATTCAGTGAACATCCACCCAGAACGAATCATGTTGCCCATGAAGTGCCACTATTTTTCTCAGAAAAGCATGCAATGTGAGACCCCCTACAGGCTAGTGCTGCCTAGTCCACGGTGCTTATGGAACAAACTAAAAGCAGATGACCAGCAAAAATAGAAATAACTTAGGCTCCAAATTCTCTAAAAGCAAGTAAGAAATTCAGTAAACATGCAACAAACAATAAGTAAACTAACAGAAATGCACACAAAATCAACGCTATCACAAGAAATTCAAAGAGTTCAGAGACATGACAAGTTTCAAAACGTTCACGTTCTAAAGAAGCACCTTTTGAGCAAGATGCTGGAGTTCCTGATGTGTTACAGAGTTCTCTCCCTTCAGAACAAGCTCATCTATCGACTTCACTAGAAAAGCATTCTTGTTGACCTAGAAAACACAATTCCAATCATCCAACAGCTCAAAATCTATATAACAGATCAAAATAAATCAAATGCAAGAGCAAACCAGTCTCTTGCGCTGGGCCTTGGGGGAGGTGAACTTCTTGACAGTCTTCACAAAGGCAATGACAAAGGTGAGACCAAGGTACGCCAAAGGCACAGCGAGAAGCCATGGGAGAGGGCTCTGGCCAACTCTAGGCCCAGGGATGGCTTGAGTTACAGTGCCAGTGAACTCCACCAAGTCCATAGCTTTCTCCTGGATCCAAGGCAACTCTTCCTCCACCTCTTCATACTTTTCTGAACTCTGATCGGATTTACTAGGGTTCTTCGATTGCTCTTGAGGAGTTCTGGTGCTGGCTTTGGGGATGAGAGCTTGGAGGCGATGGCGGCGTGGCGACAGGCGACGGGAGAGGGAGAGCGGGCATAGTGGATGCGCGGCTAGGCGGACATTGGAGCTGGGGAGGAGAGGGCGAAGAAGAAGGGAGGAGGCCGAAGCCATGGCTAGGGTTTATCGTTAGCCTTCCAAATCCCGAAGTTCCACTGAGACTCAAATGGCAGAGATGAAAACCATCTCTTAAGAAAATAATAATAATATTGTAATAAGAGGTTTTTAACACCCAATTCGCTCTATTAGGTGCATTTGATTGTCTAAATTTTTCATAGACCATTTTTCACAAAAAAAACGGTTTGATTGCCTAAATTTTCCATAGAGGTGGTCAAGTGACTCTATTTTCCCTCAAAACAAGAGAAAATTTTTCCTAACTCAACCCTAGGAAAAATTTTCCATGAAAAATAGAGGGGGTTATTTGGAAAATTAAAGAGCTATGATTTTTAATTAATTCAGGGGTGATATGCAAATTGCAAGCTATATGACCATCATCGCGGGAGAGAAAGGGCGGCCGAGAACTTCAAGGTTTGCTTTTTTTTTTTTTTTTTTTTATCAATTCTTCCCCAATTTTTTGATAATTGTTTATATTTTCAAAAAATAATTAAAAATGGTTTAAGAAATGGTATAAAAATAATTATCATTGGTTTTAAATATTTTTTTAACAATTTAATAATTTAAAAAAAATAAAATGTAGTAATAAATTAATCAGAGTTAAACACTCGAAAAAAATTTGAATCAATTTTGAGATTGAATTCTTGTGTACACAAAAAATATCTATTACAAAATCTTAAACAATGATTTATTGGGATTAAATAGCATTTTAGGTAGGCAAAAATATTTTCATGGAGAAAACTTTTCATGGAAAATATGACATTTTCCATGGAAAATTGATTAATCAAACAACAAATGTGGTTTTTTCCATGAAAAATGTTATATTTTCCATGAAAAATACAAGCAATCAAACAACAAAATCAAAATTTTTCATGGATTGTTATTATTTTAAAAAATTATATTATTTGAACTCACCCTCTTCAACAATGATTTTAGGGGTTGTTTGGTTGTCTGTAAATGATTTTACATGTAAGTCAAATTACAGTGTAAGTGAAAATACTGTATTTTAACTTACATCACAGCTGTTTGGTTTGTTATAATTTGAAATGCTGCATTTGCTTTTTCTTTGTTTGGTTTAATGTAAGTTGAGGAGTATGATTACCATGCCAATAAAATGGTAAGATTACCTCTATCACATATTGTTAATACTAGTTATTTAATATTATTTATAAAATCTTTTAATTATATACTATGCTTAAATTTTATTCTTAAAAGCTATTAATTATATTAACTCTCATTATTCAGGATTAATACTAATTTAAAAAATTGATTAATTTAGTGGTGGTTTATTAAATTTAAAAAATGTAATGTAATTCAATTATATGCTATAAAAATATTTTTTTCTATATAAATTAAATAAGAATTGGTATTTTAAAATATAACATTAGTTTGTAATCATGTTAATACTACTAATTATGTTAATATTAGTTCTAATTATTTAATACTTTTCATATTAATTAATTACTTAATTTATTATTTAAAGTATTTTAATGATAATAATTTTTTTTTTAAAAAATAAATATTTTAAATTGAATATTTTTTTGAATTTGATTACTTAAAAATATTTTTATAATTAATTTTAAAGATAATTTAATTTATTAAATATTTTTATAATTAATTTTAAGATAAAATGGTGGTGAGTGGATACCACTTACTTTACTGTATTTCAACTTACAGCAAATTTTGATGTAAGTTGAAATGTTGTAAAAGTGTGTGAGATGTAAGTTCACTTACATGTAAGTGGAACTTTTACATCAAACCAAACAGTTACTTACATGTAAAACGACTTACATCACAGCTACTTACAACTAACCAAACAGCCCCTTAGTGCAGCTTGAACGTTATTTTTCCTTTTCCTTTTTTTTTTTGGGAAAATTATGAGAACAAAGGGGCTTTATTACAAATTAATATTTTGCTTTTCTTTTTTTCGTTTTGGAAAATTCAATTATTTTTCCTTTTTCTTTTTTTTTTTCAAATCTGAGAACATTATTGAAAAATTCTAAGAACGAAGGTGTTTTAAAACAAATTAATTTTTTTTTGAAACATCAAGAACAAAGGGGTTTTGTTACAAATTAAATTTCATTTTTAAAAAGAAATTTCTGAGAACAAAGGGGTTTTATTACAAATTCACACGCTTTCAAAGCAAACAAAAGAACACTCTATCCTCTAGCAAAACCCATTTCTCTCTCTCTCTCTCTCTCTCTCTCTCTCTCTCTCTCTCTCTCTGCTTTGCTTGGCGGATGAGACGATCGATGCCGGGGGCCATAGACCTCTCCCTCCTCCTTCCCTCCCCCTCAACCCCTTCCCGCAACCTCCTCTTCTCTCCTTTCCCTTTCAACCCTCTTCGCCCTAAAGCCCTCTCCTGCCGCCGCCGCACTCTTCGCCGATGCCGCGTTTCAGCGTCCTCCGTCGATCCCTCCGTCTTTGGGGGCACAAAGGAGCTCTCCGGTCCTCAAGTCGTAGTCGACGCTCTTCCTCCTCCGGCGAGAGCCCTGAGCTCCGCTGTCCTTGTTGCCGCAGCGTTGGCGGCGGGGTTTGGGTTAGGTTCTCGGTTTGGAGGTAGCCGCGCGGCGGCTCTCGGCGGCGCTGCAGTTCTTGGAGCGGCTAGTGGTGCTGCGGTATTTGCTCTGAATTCAATAGTCCCGGAGGTCGCCTCTGCGAGTTTGCATAATCTTGTGGCCGGGAGTGATGATCCGATGGAGTTGAGGAAGGAGGACGTGGACGGAGTTGCGCAAAAGTTAGTGTTTTTGGAACTGAGACTTTCTCATTTCTTGAGTTTTGATGGAATTACTCAGCCTTTGAATTCTCTGGAGTTTTCCTATCCTGGTTTCCTATTAAATTAGAGGGTCAGTGGTTTAATGGTTTTAGATGGTTGGGTTTGATATTTTCAGGCATGGTGTTGATTGTTTGGGGATTTGTTATTTTGAAGAATTTGGCTGAATTGATATTGCAGTAGGTATCAGTGCTTTATAGGATGTTAAAAATACTATTTTACACATTTTTGAATTTTTGAAATTTCTTTGTCTTGTCTATTTATTTTGATTTTATTTGTTGGGTATTGAAGCTAATTATCAGTATTTTTGTTTGGATTTTTCCCCTAAGATATGGTGTCAGCAAACAAGATGAGGCCTTCAAGGCAGAGCTTTGCGACTTGTATAGCCGGTGAGTAGCATCAGGAAGTTATGAATCATATGCATCTATCAATATTCTGAATAGTTACAGGCTATAATTTAGAAATAGTGTGAATCATCATTTTTGTTTGTGTAATGAATAATAGATTTGTATTTGCGAGGTGCATGTATTCTTAATACACTATCATAAAATCTCTCTCTCGCACACATTCACAAACAATACAAAATTGTTTATAGTGATATCTTATATTTGGGTTATGCCTTAATAAACTGAATGGTGACTAAGAAATTACTTACTGAGTTACACTTGTCATTTCTTTTTCCACATACTCAAATTTAGAGAATGAAGTAAAGCTTTGAGTTATCTTATTAATCAATTTAATATTGTGCAGCCTTATTTTCATCATCTGTTGGACGAGTCAAAATGTATCCTTGGATCTAATCAAGTTAGGCTTGCTTTTTAGGAAATAAATGCTGTGTGGATGACGCCTTTGTTGCCTCTCACAACAAACTAATGTATATATATATGTAGTATGTGTAGTTTGTGCATGATTCCTATCTATGTTATGTGAACAAGAGATGCTTGGTTGATTGATCTTTCTATCTAAATAGTAATTTTATCCACCTATATGGGTTGCCTACTTCTAGTTGTTGGCAATTTATGGTTGATGCAATTTTGTGATCTGAAATTTGCCTGGTATAAGAACTTTGGATGACATTAAAGATTAAATTAATTAAAATAAAATTAATTAAATCATTACAAGAATTATAAGAAGGGATTTAAATTTGTAGAAATGGCCAAGCAAATCTCTCAGAACTTTTGTCTAGGATATCTTCTTATTTATTGATTAGGCTAATCAATGGCAAGCGTTTGAAGATTATTTTCATTTTCTTCCCCTCAGAAATTCCGAATTAGAGATCATGGGCAAAGTTATTTCCCCCCAGATCTGAAGACACTTTTGGCAGATTTTACCATCTAATGATGAAACTTTCCTTTGGGCCAAAACAAAAAGCCCTTGACAAGCTTCAACGAAGGGGCAACTGGACCCCACAACAAACTGAACTTTTAGACGATCCTTTGTATTTAAATATTTAATTTCCAAATATTTAGGTTTCTTTTTTCATTTGATAGTACTTTAAGTCCAAATCATCTTTTGGTTTTGATTCTGAACCTAAGATCAGGAAATATTAATGTTGAATAATGTCACATCCGAAGGTATTACTCCTGTTACCATACAGTGCCAAAATTTCCTTTGCCTAAAAATTCATGTAGTATCTCATGAAATCATTCTACTTCCTAGTTCTCATTCGTAAAGTGCTAGAGAGACAAATAAGGAGGAAGATTAAAAAAAATAAAGTAAAATAGGTCATAATGGGGTTGGTCCAATATATTTCTTAATATTGTAAGAGATTAGACAAGCATAGTGAAAGATATAGCAAAAATGAGAATGACTTTCTTTGCTGTGCTTCTCTTTTATTTCTTTTCTTATCTTTTCTTCTTTCTTTTTTTTCTCATTTCATAAGCTTCTATTTGGATATGTAGGTTCTATAAAAATTCATGGACAGTCATCGATAAAATTTTGATAAGCATAATACCTAATGCAAGCCTTCATTACTATTTAGGTTTGTGTCTTATGTTCTTCCACCTGGAGGTGAAAACCTTAAGGGCAATGAGGTGGAGATGATCATCAAATTCAAAGAAACTCTAGGAATTGATGATCCAGATGCAGCATCAGTTCATATGGAGGTATGGTCAACTTGTTTGGACCTTTTGTTTTGTTAATTTCTTTATTCTGTATTATGTAATGGAGCTTGGTGTTGATCTTCTTTTATCCTTACAGCCTTATTAATTTATTTTGATTTCTTTAGATTGGAAGGCGCATCTTCAGAGAGAGGCTAGAAACAGGAGATCGTGAGGCTGATGTAGAGCAACGCAGAGTAAGTTTTCTACATGCTTGCATATTACCTGAGGCTTTTGCGGCTAGAAGAAATATACTCTGGTTTTTCTTTTCTTTTTCTTATAGGAAATTTGGTTTTCAGTTTGTGAGAGAAAATGATTGAATTGAATAAAAAAGCGGTAGTTTGGAAAGCAAAGCAGATTTAGGAAGAATATTTTTCGATTTTTCTAAAATGAGATCATTTTGAAAATTTTTTTGAAAATGTTCCTAAGATACAGTCAAACACATTGCAAGTTCAGTCTCTGTGGGTGGGTGGGTGTGTGTGTGTTTGTGTGACAATTAAAAAGAAACAGGCTCTGTGTGTGTGTCTGTGTGACAATTAAAAAGAAACAGGCTGTAATCCTTTAAATTCTTTAAGGTCTTTTTATAGGAGCTTTTCTTGGTTGATTGAATCAATAGCATGTAAATTTTCTTAACAGGCATTTCAAAAGCTCATCTATGTTTCATCACTTGTATTTGGAGAAGCATCAAAGTTCCTTTTGCCTTGGAAGCGTGTTTTCAAAGTCACTGATGCTCAGGTACTTTCTTTGTACTGATTATAAGATCTTTTTATCATTCATTTTTCTTATCTAGTTGTGTTATAATATTTGATCTTAGTTTAACTGCTTAATATTGCAAATGCTTGTATAGCTATCAATTTTCTAGTACTCTTTGTGAACCATAAAACAGTATCTTCCCTGTAGTCACACCTTCTGCCTCTGGCACAAGTAGTACTGAGATGAAAAGATTAGTTGCAAGTGTTACTTTAGTTTCTTTAATTATGTGATCCCCTCAGCAATACAACTGAAATAAAGCACTTTCAGGTGAGGGCACGTGTTGCTTTCTGTTGCTTGCAGGAATCATTTTTGCTTTTAGTTTGTGCCAAGGCTTTTCCTTCTGATTCCTATGCAGTAACTTTTGTCTGCTTCCAGGTTGATATTGCCATACGGGACAATGCTCAGAGATTGTACGCTTTGAAGCTAAAATCAGTTGGAAGAGGTAATGTCTAGAATCATTCTCTTTGTTCAAACATGACTTTGAATAGCTTGGATTGGTCACTCATAATCAATGGGGTTGGTTTTATGAATTCTTTAATATTATTGGTACATGCGATGTATTTTATGTTGGATAGTGTACATCCTAACTATTACTTTTAGTAATTAGCTTTGCCTTTTAGTGATGCTTCATATAAAAGCTATTTCCAAACCTCTTTTGGCACTATTTAGCTTGGATCTGAATAATTTTTTTAATGCACATTTTGGTTTTTCAGATATTGAAGAGAAACGACTAATTGATTTGAGAGAATCACAGCTTTTATACAAACTTTCTGATGAGGTACAAGCGTCACATATGTTTCATCTGTCTTTCTTCCTGGACCAGCTGTTACTTAGTTGTGGTTATGTTTGGTTTTTCATGTTGCAAACTTTATTCCCTTAGCAAGTTATCATGGTATAGCTTACATTAAAATGTGTGGGGCTTAACTTATGTGTGTCACTGTGTATATGCATACATATAATTTGCTATATTATTTGTGAACTTCTTTATCATCTTGGTGTTGTATGAGCTTTTATTTGAATGCATTATGAAAAGAACAACTTTCTAGAGAGAACCATGAGATTCCTTCTATTGGTTTGTCAACTGTTGTTGATTCTCAGGTCTTTTTTTTTTGGGGTTTGTCTGATATGCATATTTTTCGAATGTATTTTAAAAATAAAATCAGGGAAGAATCTTAATTAATATATTTTTACATAAATTATCATAGTGTTATAGCATATGAGTCCCCTATGTGACCATGATACCTTTGCAGCTTGCTGCTGAGATGTTCAAAGATCATGTCCGGAAACTGGTTGAAGAAAACATTTCAGCAGCTCTTGATATCCTCAAGTCTCGAACAAAAGCAGTGTATGATCTCTATTTCTCGGCTTCTTAGAAAAGGCTTCTATTTTCTACATTACCATCTGATTTACATTTGTTGTTTAATGTGCCTTCAAATTTGTGTTTTTTTCCTTTTTAAAGTTACATCATACAAATTGAACTGTAGCTATATTATTCAATGATAATATGTTTATCTGCCATTCTTAATCATATGTGGAAACTTGCCATGCTTGCTATTGCCAACTAATTTTGGCCTTCCAGGACAAGATAATTGCTATATTGGTGCTAATTATCACTGATAAGACTTTAAAGTTGGTAGTGTTCACCTATTTAGTTGTTGCTTTCAATTGGAGTGGCAAATAAGCTTTCCATTGAAAGCATATTGTACCACCTGATTAGCTGAAATTTATTCTAGGTTGAATATGATGAAACCTTGATTGAACATGCAAAATAATCATTCAATTTATCTACAAAATCCCCCCACAACTAGTTAAATTATGTATCCTTTTCATTATATTTCATTATACATGAAATCTTGGTGTAGGAAGGTGCGTTCCATATCACAAAACAGAAAGAATGTAATATTGTGCAAACACTTTATGGAAGGAGAAGAAAAGAAAATAGTAGAAAAAATATCTTATCTGTTCATTCACCTTATTTTCTTTATCCAGCCAGGTCCCTCTTCTTTTCTTCTCTATTTCTCCTTGATCAAGACAGAGGACTATTAACTTTATTGCGTTTAAGAGGAATTTAATCCTCAGCTGTTTGTCTTATTTCCTGCTACAGTAGTGTCAGAATCTGCTCTTCATTTTTTGTTTGTTTATTTCTTTGTTTTTGATTTTGAATTCATAAGTTGAAGGATTTCTTTGTGATAGAATAATTGAGCTTTGAACTTCTATTTACATAAGGAAATGAGCAATTTATGTATTAGTGTTTAATTTAGTTTAGTTGGCCTTATTCTAGTTCTCGTTGTTTTTTTATGTTACCCTTATCTAGTTGGTTTGCTCACCTTATCTGTGATATATCTATATCTATATCTATATCTATATATATATATATATATATATATATGTTAGTCTCTAGAGTTTACTGATTGAATAAGAATTCAGTTTTTTACGAAAACATTACGCGATTAAAAATTTGAAATACAGATTATATTTTGTTAAGAATTTGATTGTTTATTTTTGTTCTTTATTATATTTGTTTTATATACATGTGCTAACAATCTAAGAGGCTGCCAGCAAGGGAACAGTCCAAGTTATTGAAGAACTTGAAAAGGTGTTGGTGTTCAATAATTTGCTTCTATCATTAAGCAAACATTCTGAAGTTGGTCGGTTTGCCCCAGGACTTGGACCTATTTCCTTATTAGGTAAATGTGTAACTATGAAATCTTTCAATCTTTTCTCCTGTTACTTGCTGTTCCAATAACAATGTTTGCATTACCTATTCTAGGAGGAGAGTTTGATGGTGATAGGAAGATTGATGATCTGAAGCTACTTTATAGGGCTTATGCAACAGAATCATTTTCAAGTGGATTCCTTGATGAAAAAAAGGTAAAGAAATTTCCATGACATGAATCATGGCTGTGCCCTGGTTAAAACTTAAAATCTATAGTAATGTTTTTGTGTATTTGCACAAACATTTCACTGCAAGTGGGGTGGATTAGCCTGAGTCCAATCTGCGCTTAACCTTATGTCAACCTTATCCTAGGCATTAAAAAATGACTCAAGCTTTGGTTTAAAAGCCCTGATACTCGTCAAATTGGTTTGTATTGGGAATGATAGAAATACAACCTTTTATAAGTCATAACATCAAGCCATACTTTGCATGCAAAATATTGCCTTCCCTTTTCCTCTCTTTATCATTAACCTCTATTTCTCTACAGCTAGTCAGTCAGATAAGTTTAGGAGGAAACTTAATTGTATCTGAAACTGACATCTGCAGACTGAATTGGTTGTTACCTAAGGTGTTTAGATGTGAGCTCTATTCATTACTTCTTGGGTTATTTGTTGAACTTACACATGTAGGGGATTCACGATACATGATGTTATAATTTTTTCACATCTAATTGTTAGAGTGGTACTATTGGATAAGCCTTTTTGCAGTCATATGTCATGCGTGAATTAAGCTTTATCCAAAATGCTGAATTCTTTGGCACAACTTTCTAGACAATTATCCCATGTATTGTTGTGAGTTGCTTCGGGAGCAAACTAAACTGTGATGTTGGTTGTAATATTTAATTTGGTCTTTTTGCTAGAAGGGAATTTGATTTAGGTACTCAAATAAGATTATAAGAGGAATTTTGTTGGAGGGTGGGATGAAAGACACATCAATATTTAACCAAATTTCCTTGTAAGTTATGAAATTTAAAAGAAATTTTCCAGGTTAGAACCTTATACTAAATAAAATCTAGTTGCTTGTAGCTAAGCGAGACAGATTGATGTCACAAATTTAAAGTGTTACGCATTTTACCAGGAGAGCTGCAATATGGAGAGAGTATCCCAAACTAGCAAGCTCACTTTGATTGTCAAGATATTATGGAAATTTAATCCAAGTATTTTCTGAATATTGTACTTTCAAGTATTTTATACTTTCTTTATCGCATAAGATAACATCATTACCTAATCCCAATCTTGCTTTTCTTGATAATGTAGCTTGTGGGGTTGAACCAGTTGAAGAACATATTTGGTTTAGGAAATCGTGAGGCAGAAGCCATTATGGTAGATGTTACATCCAAGGTCTATCGGAGAAGGCTTTCACAGGCCTTTTCTGGTGGTGAATTGGAAGCAGCTCCTAGCAAAGCTGCTTTCCTTCAAAATCTTTGTGATGCATTGCACTTTGATCCACATAAGGCTAGTGAAATTCATGAAGGTACTAGGTTATGTTGAAGTTATTATTCCTCTTCAAGTATCTATTTGCACTTCGATACCATCTTTTGTTCTATTCCATGTGTTTCCTACCTTGGACATGCTACTATTAATTTCTTATATCTGTTTTTTAGCCTTTTGATGACTCTAGAAGATGTTCTTAACCAGCATGATTTAAATGCCCTGAGTACATCTTTATAATTGTCATGGGGTGGGGGGAAAGTTTGAAACACTTCATATGTTGATAATCTTCTTCCTTGATAAAATTTGTGGTTTTTGAGTTAAATAATTCCGATCAGCTACTGACACTACAGAGATTGTTGAAAGCCAGTTAATACATGTCACATGAAGTGACTCACTTTGAGTGGTATTGTAAATTTTCTCTGATACATTCCCCTCTTCCCATTTGAACAAGGCATCAGTTAGGCATGATCCTCGCTTTCGAATGTTATATTTTTTAAATGCTTAGTTGATAAGGAAATCTTAGTAGTTAAAATTTTAACCTTTGAGTTTTATGTCAAATGTGTGCAATAACATATGACAATTAGCCTTAGCTGATCAGCGAAAAAGGCAAAGCAAATGGCTTAAATGGAATTCGGTTCACTGTTATCTTAGTGGGTCTACTAAAATGTGCCATGATTAACTTCAGCAATCATGACTTTTTATTGCCTATTGAAGGAGAAGTGGAAGTTGTGAAGGGTTGAAGACTTGTGTAAGCCATGTAGAACTCATGAACCAAGCACCAGTCATAGGTATATTAAGGTTGAGTTGAACTGTTGAACCTAGATCCAGTTACCAGATAATTATGGTTTTGGAAAATAAAGGCTGAGGGATACAAAATAAGAGGGTAAATCATGCTGTGAGGAATGCGCCAATGGCACTTGACAATGTGGATCATAAACTTCATGTAGTTTATTTTTCTCCCTTCTTCCTTGTTCAAACACTATTTTGATATTAGGTATTAAATTTTTGGGGTCCTCACTTTAATGACATATCATATTTCATGTTTGTCTATTTGACTATGTTTTAAAAATTGCCTTTTGTCCTAATTTCTGAAGTTTTATTTTATATATATATATATATATATATATATAGAAATTTATAGGCAAAAGCTCCAGCAATGTGTTGCTAAAGGCGCGTTGAGTGAGGAAGATGTTTCTTCTTTACTACGTCTAAGAGTCCTTTTATGCATTCCACAACAAGTTGTTGATGCTGCACATGCTGATATTTGTGGCCGGTTGTTTGAGAAGGTAAGTTGCATATAGGGATAATTGTTTTCTTTAGATTTTCACAATTTTTCCATTGAATTTGTTTTATGAGATAGTCTAAAGGACATTTGTGGTTATGTTTTAGTTTTGTGTCATTGACTCATTATTTTGTATAGACAAGTAATTGAAGCCAATCTAGTGTATGCTCAGCCAATCTAGTGTATGCTCACTATCGTCATATCCTTTATTTATCTCATCTTATTTCTCGAGCACTTTGTTCAAGGGCCACCTTGTTATGTGCCTTCGCTTTAAAGTGAATGTTGTTCTTAACTGCAAAAATTGTCTCTAAGAACTTTATTTGTTTCCATCTTAAATCTCTTTTTTATTTTATTTTTTTAGGGTTTGTGTGCTCATATGGTTTGTAAAACAGCATAACCAGAGTTGCAATGTTCAAAAAATTTAGGAATTGCTATGTTTGTAAAGTCCTTATCAGGGACTATGAGACTACTGAATCATTTGAATTGGCCTAATATTAGTTTTTCTGTGGACAGCCCTGTTTAGTATCAAGTCCATTTTAGAAAAGCAAAAGGTAGATTTTTCCTGCTATTGCACATCTGTCATTACATGAAAATGTTAGAACAATGTCTCCTCTATTGGTAAGTGATGAGAAAAAATTTTGTTGTATGATTATTATCAAATGGTGTATTTTGAAGGTCTAGCTATTATATAGCACTCTCTTAAGTTTGGTTGAGCTACAATTATAATTACATGCCAGGTTTTGTGTGCCCTATATTACTGTAGGTTTGATTTCACTTTCAGCTTCACCCTACTTACACTGAAGTAACTGTTGCAGGTTGTCAAGGATGCAATTGCATCAGGTGTTGAGGGGTATGATGCTGAGATTAGAGCTGCTGTTAGGAAGGCTTCACAAGGCTTGCGGTTAACAACAGAAAGTGCCATTGACATAGCTAGCAAAGCGGTAAATATTTCAGCTTGCCTGTGAAATTCTACTTGGCCCTCTCTGGCTGAGAGGGCTGCTTCTTTTGAATGTGAGATTTAGTGTATTACAACTTCTTGATTGCTTGCTGTACACAGGTGAGGAAAGTCTTCCTTACGTACATACAACGTGCACGCAGTGCTGGCAACCGCATTGAATCTGCAAAAGAGCTGAAAAAGATGATAGTATTCAACACCTTGGTTGTCACGCCATTGATATCTGATATTAAAGGAGAGCCTATAACATCAACTGAACCGACGAAGGATGAATCTAAGCAAACTGAAGAAGAAGAAGATGAGTGGGAGTCCCTGCAAACGCTACGGAAGACTAGACCAAGTAAAGAGCTTGAAGCTAGGCTTGAAAAGCCTGTCCAGACAGAAATAACTCTCAAGGATGATCTTCCTGAGAGGGACAGAACCGACCTTTACAGGACTTACTTGCTCTTCTGCCTTTCCGGTGAGGTTACTGTAGTTCCCTTTGGAGCGCAGATAACCACCAAGAAGGACAATTCTGAGTATTTGTTGCTTAATCAGCTTGGCACCATATTGGGATTGACTGGTAAACAGATTGTGGAGGTTCATAGAAATTTGGCGGAACAGGCATTTATGAAGCAGGCAGAGGTCATACTTGCTGATGGACAGTTGACAAAGGCCAGGATAGAACAGCTAAATGAAGCACAGAAGCAAGTGGGTCTGCCTGCTGAATATGCTCAAAAAGTAATCAAGAACATAACCACCACGAAGATGGCAGCTGCTATTGAAACAGCTGTGACTCAAGGGAGAATTGGTATACAGCAGGTTCGTGAGCTGAAAGAAGCCAAAGTTGATTTGGATAGCATGATCTCAGAACGATTACGTGAGAACCTCTTTAAGAAAACTGTGGAGGAGATATTTTCATCAGGTACAGGTGTGTTTGATGCAGAAGAGGTTTATGGGAAAATTCCAGCTGATTTAAGTATAGATGCTGAGAAGGCGAAAGGAGTTGTTCTTGAACTTGCTAAAAATAGGCTATCAAACTCTTTGGTGCAAGCTGTTGCACTGCTGCGGCAGAGGAACCGAGAAGGAGTGGTATGTTCTCAGCCCATTATCACATCATCATCATCATTATCATGTTGACTCTTATAATTTCCCTTTCATTTCATCAAGTTTCAATTTTGCTAATTGCTTACTCTCAGTGTTTTTACACTTAAATATCAGCATATGCAATTTTCTTTGGACTTGTTCTGTACTGGAGAAGTTCTTTTTTATTCCCAAGTTCAAAATGCTACGAAGGGCTACAAACATTTATAAAAACTAGCTCTTGCATTTGCTAGTTCCTTTGAGTAGTTTCAGTTCTTGTTTTTCTTCTGAGAATTGTTATGTAATTTTTTTCACCAGTATATCACTATCAGACATAACTTTGTTTACATCAGAACAATGTTGAATCTAAAATAATACGGGTATGATAAATGTCTGTACTAGCTTAGGTCTCTGAACTTGTCAGCTTCAGCTTTTCGGTTGAACTAGACATAAATAATATGTTGTAAGGGGGTGTATTGAAGTAGCTAAAGAGCTCCATATTGATTTGCTTATATCAATGTATTAGTACTTTGTCGCTTATCTATTAGCTCAAGCTTTTAGTTTAAACAATACGAATTTGGCATGCATGTGAATGAAAAGGAATTTTTTTGGTGCAGGTTGCCTCTCTCAATGACATGCTTGCCTGTGACATGGCGGTCCCTTCAGAACCCTTAACATGGTCCTCGCCTGAAGAGCTTGCAGACCTGTACTGCATATACTTAAAGAGTATCCCAAAGCCGGATAACTTGTCCCGATTGCAGCATCTTCTCGGCATCAGTGATGCATCCGCTGCCATTCTGAGAGACACAGCAGAACGAGGTGCACTGCCCATTGAGAACGAAGAGGAGGAATTCGTATTTTAAATGTCGAACTTAATGGCAAATTATTAATAGAGTGTCTAAACCTTCCCCCATTTTTGGTAGTTTCATTGTGCTTTATAGTTTATCTAGGCATCTCGATAATTTTGTACGCCTGAACTGTTGTTTTTTGTTCGGCATTGTATTTGGGTGAAAGAAAAAAGGTTTAGGAATGACTTCGAAGTACTGTGATAATGTACTTATCCTTCAATGTTAATTAGCTATATTGTAGGAATTCTTTTTATGGGATATTACTAAGGAAAATTGTATGATGAAACATTGGTTTGTTATTATATTTATTTAAATATTTGTAGGTGATTATTGATGCTGAGAATGTTACTGGTGTTGGTTGCAAGGAACCATGTCAGTCATAATAAAAACCAAATATATTTGTAAATATATAGATTTTAAAGTACAATAAAGTTGAACCATAGTGTATGGTTAGACATATCTCAGGTACTGTACTATAGGATTTTGCATTATTTTTAATTTGATGTATTTAAGGAATATGGTTAACCATGATTATGTTAACCCTCTGTACCTTAAATGTGCCCATTTTTTTCTTAGTTATGTCATTATTATAATTTTTGTAAGTATTATATTAATCAATTTAACTAGTATATTTATTATTAAATTAATCATTAGATCCATTATTATATTTTCTAATTATTTACTTTAAGGGTTGATCACCTTACCTGCTTAGTTTGTGCATGGTCTTTCTTCAGCGCCCTTCAAAACTTAGGTTAACATGGGCACTGACTAGAGAATATAATAAAACTATGACAAACAATTTTTGCTTCTAAGAGTTCTTTTGCTTCTTAAAATTTTAAGAGCTAATTGGCCGCCTCTTGCCCTATGACCACTAGGTTATTTACGTAGAGTGTTCATTTCAGGAAGAACTTAACATCGAATTCTAAAACTCACACAACGTGAGAGTACAACTGCATAGAATGATTAACTCAACTATGCATGCCCCTGGCTCTCATTAAATGGGGGCACTTGTCATCTATTAGTCCAAAAAAAAAAAATCTAAAAGCTAATACATTGATAAAGTATTAAAAAAGTTGGATAAACTCAGATAAGATAACATGATTTCAAGCTGAAATTTACTCACATTACCATGCTAATTTACTGTAATTCTTGAAGCATTCAGCAGAATGCAGAAAAATGAAAATAGACAGAAAAGTTTCTCTGGTTGATGAAATTTTCTGAATTCTGTTCTCAATCTCCAATTCAATCAAATTACTTCATCTCATCACACTTAATATCAAAACAAACTGATAATTCTCAAACTGCAAAAAGAAATCAGAAAACAAGTAGAGGTCCATTCAAATATCATGCATTCCTCACATTAAACTGCAATTCAAAGAACATACATCCTCTTATTTAATGGTTATCAAAACATACCCAGAAATCAGGACAGTTTGACTCAATTTTTGAGGAACTTGCCAAGCCACAAAGAAGAACTCTTAGGGTATCTCTTCAAGCCATCTTTGTAATCCACATAGTTGATCCCAAATCGAACAGTATAGCCACTCCCCCATTCAAAGTTATCCAACAGAGACCATGCAAAGTATCCTCTGCAATCAACCCCTTTCCTGTTTTTTTTTTTTTGCCACAATTAAACAAATAAATCTCTTAACTCATTGTAATTTAATTGTTTTCAAAATTTAATTTACTCACTGGATCGCTCTTCGAAGATAGATTAGGTGTTGCTTGAAATAGTTTATTCTCATGTCATCCTTCAGTGCTGCTTCAAGCGGTAGTGTTCCGTTGTTCACTTCATCAACCCCTTCAAAATCATGAAACATTTTTCATCTCTTTTAATCAAAAAGGAAAATATATATATATATATATATATATATATATATATATATATATATATATATATATATATATATGCTTGAGGTCAATCAAATTACCATTCTCAGTGATGTAAATTATTGGATTTTGATACTTCTTCTTCGTATAGATCAATAGATCTCCAATTCCGCGAGGATAAACAAATAACCAAGGAGAAGCAGCCTGAAACATTACATTCCCTTTGAAATATCCATACATTATATTAGATTAAGAAGAAATTTTCAATTACCTGTGGTCCTATTGGAATACCATTTCTCACACCTATATAAAAAATTACTCACTGAGAATTAAGTCGGCATAATGAAAAAATAAAACTAAAGTTCGTAAAATAAAAGTTACCTGTTAACTCCACGTGTGAATCTGTGTTGAAGCTTACTTTAACTACGTTTGATGAAGGAATATTTTGAGCATACTTAGAAGTGTAGTAATTCAATCCAATGAAATCAAATGATCCCTTAACAATCTCTGATTGCTTCTTGGTAAACTTTGGTAGACGATCTCCAACATAAGCTCTCATGCTAAGGGGATAGTCTCCAAATACTAAAGGGTCCATGAACCTAACGATTAACACCAAGTTAATTAAATCATTTAAGAGAAGAGATTGCCACATAAAAAGGAAAAAAAGAGAATTTAACAAAGACTTACCATCCATACATGAAATCCAGAGCTCTTTGAGCTGATATATAATTGGACTTTGAGATGGTGTACGGGATATACCAATCGGTGTTCAGAGTTATGCCGATTTTTCCTTTTTGACGGGTCTAAATAAATTATAAGAGATATAATACGAAATCATTAAGATATAAATGATAAACATATACTTGACTACAAATTAAAGAGTAATAAGATATTATATATATACACACACAAAACAAAAAAGAAATTACCTGATATTTCAGTTTGTATGTGGTGACTGCAGCAGCATGAGCCAAGAGCTGATGATGAGCCACAATGTAGGGCCCTCTGCTTCGGTCATCAACGAGACAATGTTGAGCCTCATCAGCAGAGCAATGACGTGATCCACCATTTCCAATGTAGTAGCCGAAATCAGAAAAACTCCATGGTTCATTAATTGTAATCCAATGTTTTACTCTGTCACCAAACTCTTTAAAACACACTTCTGCATAATCTTCGAAGTCCGACCTAGAAAGGAAGAGAAACAAAGTTAGTAGAATCAGTTTTCATAAAGAAAATAAGTCAGTGTAATAATTATGAAATTAGTTTCGAAAAAACAAAATCTCTTTTCTTCCAAATTTTTTGGGAATTCCTACTCCTTTCAATTATTTTCTCAAAACTTTTCATATCTGCTTCATAAATACATACATACATCGCTACATAAAACAATCACTCAGATTTGGTTGATATGAAAATATTTGCTTATCCTTTTCTTGACAAGTGTATCTGATGAATTTTTTAGTATTTGCTCCGTAAAATATTTAAAAGAAATAAATTTTCTAAGAACGAAAAAAATTTTGAGAGTTTCAAGAATCGTTTTAAAAGAAGCATAAGGTCAGCATCCAAACATATAAAAAATGGAAGGGATTAACACATTGTCCTTACACAATGTTTTCACTTCGGAAACCTCCATACTTATCTTCCAGGCCTTGTGGAGAGTCCCAATGGAACAGTGTCACAAAGGGTTTTAATCCTGATTAAACAAAGGGAAACCAAGATAATTAGAACTTACGAACAAGTTAACGAGTAAGAGCATAGAGTGATTTGATCGGTAACCATGCGATATGAGTTCATTAATCAAGTCGTTATAATAGTCCACCCCTTCTTTGTTTATCCCTCCGCTGAGGCTGCCGTCTGTCAAGATTAATTAGATACTAAATTACTGATCGATTGGTTCCCAAATAAGTAAAAAATTTTCCATTAACAAACAAACCACAATAAAAATAAAGTCCCAAGAGACTTCATCATGGCTCTTCTTACTTGGAAGGATTCTAGACCATGAGATAGAGAACCTGTAAGCATCCATTCCCATTTCCTTCATAATCTTTATATCTTCCTACAGATATTCAACTGATTAGTACATATTCCTAAAAATTTAAGAATGTTATTCTTTTGAGAAAAACATACGAAAGGAAAAATAAAAGTCATCCAGAAACAATGTATCTACCTTATAGCGATGATATGAGTCGACGGCAACATCACCGTTACTTCGGTCTGATATTTTCTCTGCAAGAAGAAAAATATATATTAATATTGAATATAATATAAACTTATATTATATTTATCAGTTGAGAAGAGACAGTAAAGAAATCGGTGTGATTAGTGATGACATAGTAAACACCTAAATGGAGTTCAAGCCTGAAGTTTTCTTGGTCTGTCATGAGGACTTTCAAATGGCCATGAGAGTCCTAAAGTTTCTACACTAACCTTTTGTATAGAAAGCTACTTACATGACTAAACTATGTTGAAATTTCACCTTATTTTTCTTCTTCTTCCCGCAACAAGTTCATTAAAGAGAGAGAGGGAGAGAGATAGAGAATATGTGAATACAATGTCTAAGGCATCTTCTATTTATCTTTGGAAATTAAAGTTTTTTATTTATTTATTGAAAATGTCTTAATTGTTTATCAGACCAGCAATGCTCAAGATATGAGGATGATTATGAATTTATACACACAAGACAAAGTCTTGCTCTGATGAATATAAATTTATACGAACATGATAAAGTTTTTCTCATAGGATATCTGCTGATGGTCAACACATGAGGTCAAACCAGCCACGAAGGATGATTAAGGGCCTCTATATCTACACAAGTAAGGCCATGAACAATCCATGCATGCCTTAACAATCTTGGGAAGGCTTAGAAACAAACCTAAAACCCTTGTGTTTAAACTATAGTAATCAAGTTCACAATCTTTCAACATTAAGAACATTATATAAATCTTTATTCAAAAGTGAAAATGATGACAAGGATGAACCTGGGTGCGAGTGAGTGAATGTGTCCCATATGCTCGGGCCCCTGCCATCTTCATTCCAAGCACCTTCATACTATATATTTGAAGATCATAATTACACCAGTATCAATAATTAAAACCTCACCAGAACATTATTCTTAATAAATAGATGACTAACTTGATAGGCAGAGGAGGCAGTCCCAAAGATGAAGCCAGCCGGAAAACTGCTCCGATTGAGCCCAGCCACAGCTCCAACCAGCAATGCAAGCAAGAAGAAGAAAAATAGAGAAGAGCGTCCTTTCTCAGCCATGGAGAACAAACTATAATATAATAAAAAGGTAAGTCTCTTTATATAAAAACTCTATTGACATTTGCCGAAGGAGAATACCTGCATTTATGGAAAGAGAGAAAAGGTTTGCTATAAACTAAGTAAAAGTATAATGCACTACCTAAGTAGTTTTTTTCATAGTTCCGCAGCCGTTTCATATGACGCAAGAGAATTGTTTAGTTGAATCAAGCATAGATAATATGTTTGGTTCACATTTAATTAGGCATGAGAGCTTCTGACCTGGATTTGTTTGGTTTGTTTGCAATGTGACTAGTTAAAATACACTAACATGGTTTCTCATCCTATCAGCTTAAGAATTTGGGTTGAATCGAGCCCAAATAATATGTTTGATTCCATCTAACGATAAATATGAACAGTTAACTCATGTGTTCTCTACTGTACTTCTAAACACTCTACTCTTGCAATCCACACTCCCAGACCATTCCTCTCATTCTAACTCTTGAGATATTCTGCTTAACAAGGATTTTTGTAAAATGTTCTAGAAAAAAAAAAAACTTCAAGATATATTCCACATATTTTACTTAGTGTGTAGAGTAACAGTTTTTGTTTCATTTAGATCAAGTCATTACTCATCAGTCCTACATCTTCACCCAAATCATCTGCCAAATTAAGTTTACCACTAGTCATGGTACCATCCAAGATCTTTCTTTTAATCAAGATAAAAAAAAAATAACTTTATCTTCAATATATATGGAATTAAGTTCATCTGTACAGATTGTGTAGTTATTAGAGTGAGCGAGAGAGAGAGAGAGAGAGAGAGCTAAGCCTGAAATTAGCTTGACTTCTAAGATCTAACAACAAAGAACAAAAAAATAAAAATATATATAAATAGCCACAAAGAACAGGCTGTACATTGTGGCATTAATTCTCACCAAGAAGAAGAGCACACCACGGGCCGTGACCTCAATGCCTCCTCCGGCAGTCCTCGCCGTCCGGCTCGACCAGCACCGTCACCAATGCTATGTATATATTGTCAGACAAGGGTAAAGTAACAGACAGAAGTATGGGAAAAAGAGACAGAAGTATGGGAAAAAGAGAGTGATGGAGCCTTTATTATTTTAAGGGATGTTTGTTGGTAAGGATGGGAATGGGAGTCCTTGCTCTCCCATTCCACTCTTTTATTTGGATAGTCATCAATGGGAGTGAGAGAGGTTTGGAAAGGGGATGAAGGGGCATTGAGTGGGGAGTGGTAATCTTCCCAAAATTGAGAGGATTGCTTATTCCTCCTCACTCCTAGAGTGTGAATTACAAATTTGCCCCTTATTTAATAAGTAAACTATAATTAATTAATATAATAATTAAATATTTAATTTTAATACTAAATAATAATTAAATAGATAATAATAACTAACAATTAAAATAACAATTTTATTCAAATATTAATAATTAATAATTAAAATAATAATATAAATCAAATAATAATTAAATCGATAATTTTAATAATAAATAATAATTAAAATAAAATAATAACAACTAACAATTAAAATAATAATTTTTATTCAAATAATAATAATTAATAATTAAAATAATAATTAAATCGATAATTTTAATAATAAATAATAATTAAAGTAAAATAATAACAACTAACAATTAAAAAAATAATTTTATTCAAATAATAATATAACTCAAATAATAATTAAATAGATAATTTTAATAATAAATAATAATTAAAATAAAATAATAATAACTAACAATTAAAATAATTGTATTCAAATAATAATAAATAATAATTAAAATAATAATATAAATCAAATAATAATTAAATCGATAATTTTAATAATAAATAATAATTAAAGTAAAATAATAACAAGTGACAATTAAAATAATAATTTTATTCAAATAATAATAAATAATAATTAAAATAATAATAATATAAATCAAATAATAATTAAATAGATATATTTAATAATAAATAATAATTAAAAGTGAAAATATTTAATTCAAATATTTAATTATAAAATTAAAATAATGATATTCAAAATATTTTATAATTAAAAATAGTCGTTATTTAACTTAACATTTTATTTTATATAAAATATTATTTACTTGTTTCAAGGGTATAAAAGTCAAGTTACTTCATTTTTTTTCTTTTACTTTTCCCATTCCCAAGGAACTACACTCTCATACCTTACCAACCAAACACATTTTTCATTCTCAATTCTCCTCCACTCCCTTTATTTCCATTACTCCCTCACTCCTTTCCATTCCCAATCCGGGACCCAAACGACCCCTAAGTGAACTGCATCATTGTCAACGGTCTTTGGGTCAATTGGTATTTGGCCCCCCCGTGAAGACGCTTCGTAAGTGGCGAGAGTTCAAATCCTCGGGGTGAGGGTGCATGTCTGAGAATTGTGAGCACGAACTGTGGATGGTACCAGCGCCCATGTGTACGCGGCCCCACAGGCCACAATCGAGGCATGCGCACGCCCCTGTCTTAGTTTAGCGGGCCCATTAAAGTTTCGTTCTTCTTGACAAAAAAAAAAACTGCATCATTAGTCACTCAATTTTTGATCTTTCCCTAGTTTAGGCATTTAAAAAAAATTTAATCAGGTCAAGGGCATTATTTTTTCTTTATTCTTTTTCACCTCACCTTTCGCATACCAATTGTTGCTGATTTGATAAGTCCTTTCTATCTGTGTTATTGATGTGGTATTCCCTATCAGCCAATAGTTTTTTATATCATCATCCATTTTTTTGCAACTTGAGTGAAAACATTTTATTTTGTCAGTAAAATTAACAAAGAGTAAGTGAGATAACAGTCTACATCAGCATCAAAATAACTTCTTTAATATTAGTGACTCAATTGGAAAAAACAATAGTATTGATGATCAACATCAAAGTTTTTATAATTTGATAATCAAAACATAAAAATACAAAAAGTTTAATTACAACCAAGTAGTTTACCGTTATTTTAATTGAGTACCTCAAAACTTTCCATTTTAATTTCTCTCTTATTTTTTATTATTAATTAGTGTGTGTGATTTGTGTGAGCCTTTTTTTCTATTATTCTTAGTTAAGGCACATATTTTGCTTGTTTCGTTGTTTAGTGTAAAATTATAATGTGGAGAAGGAGATTTGGGAGAGCCACACTACACTAGCCTTCTCGGTACTTTGCTTATATACTCGGTAATGCGCAGGATAAGGAATGGTGCCATCTGGCATGGGGATTACAATCAAAGAGATTAAGGCAAAGAGAGATTGCAAAGATTGTATTGCTTTAAACGGATACCAATCCAAACTATCTATACATAGCACAATTCTATTTTTAACACCCTACCTCAATCATAATTGGTAAGGTTGAGAATTCGATTTATCTCTGCGAGTTGTTGAATAGGGAACGGTTTTGTAAACACATCGGAGACTTGATCTTGTGACGAAATAAACCTGATCTCCAGGGTCTTCAACGGCACTCTTTCTCTTACAAAATGAAAGTCGACCTCGATGTGCTTTGTTCTAGCATGAAAAACTGGATTGGAAGAGAGATAGGTCTCACCCAAATTGTTACACCATAGACATGCTGGTCTTGAATGATAAACACCTAACTCTCCCAACAAGGATTGAATCCAAATTACTTCAGCAATAGCATTAGCCAGGGTTTTATATTCAAACTTTGTACTGGATCGAGATACTGTAGCTTGCTTGCGAGAGCTCCAAGAGACAAGATTAGAACAAAAAAAGACTGCAAAGACACCAGTAGAACGATAATCATTTGGACATCCCGCCCAATCCGCATCTGAGAATGCATTCACCAAGGTTGAAGAAGACTTGTGTATAGACCGTTGAGGATTGGGCAATCCTTAGCAATGGCAAGAATAGAAAGCACACATAAGAAGACGCAAGAATTTTACGTGGTTCGGTCTTGAAGACCTACGTCCACAGCCACACTAATATTAATTTATTTCAATTATAACACACTCAGCACCTTAGGGTTTATAATTATAGGGCTATTTATAGAGAGAAGATAACTAGGATAAATCTTAATCAAAAGCAAATAGTTTGCTGAAGGAGAATATCTCTATGGAGGTCATGAAACACTGCTAGATCTTCTGACTTCTGTTTCTGGAGGAGTTGAAACTACATCTTCTTCATTTATTCTCTTTGAACTCCCACTATTTCCTGCAATATCAGCTTCTTGAATACCTTCCAATATAACATTTTCTTTTTTATTATGTTTCCCTGTACCCTCAGATTTCGCTGTGAGCCTATCTTTATACATCACGTTCTCATTGAAAGTGACATCTCTGCTTCTGATAATTTTCCTGCTCAACTCATCCCAAAAACGGTAGCCCATCTCATTTGACCCATAACCAAGGAAAATGAATTTTCTTGCCTTTGGATCAAGCTTGTCTCTGTCACAATTTTTAATAAGAACATAACAAACATATCCAAATACCTTCAAATATGAAAGAGACACTTCTTTACAGTGCCACTCCTCCTCAAGAATCTTGAATCCCAAAGGAACTAAGGGTCCTCAATTAATTAGATAAGCTAGTGCACTTACTGAATCTGCCCAGAACATCTTCGGTAACCTTGCATGAAGTTGCATAATTTTTGTTCTCTCATTCAAGCTTCTATTCATTCTTTCAACAACACCATTCTGTTGTGGTGTCTCTGGAATAGTTTTCGATATCCTTATTTTATTTTCAGCACAGTAATCTATAAATTACGCACTACTATACTCACCATCATTATCAGACTTCAAACACTTGATTTTCAACTCTGTTTTATTCTCAACAGCAGCTTTCCACTTCTTGAAGGTAGCAAAAACATCAGACTTATGTTTCAAGAAGTAAATCCATACATTCCTATTGGAATCATCGATGAAAGTAACATAGTAGCGTGATCCTCCCATTGAGGCAACTGATGTTGGCCCATATACATCTGTATGAATTAGCTCCAGCTTCTTAACCTTGGGGATCTTCTTTGATTTTGCAAAAGTAACCCTTTTTTGCTTCCTAAGCACACATAGCTCACAGAAACCTACTTCCACACTCTTAAAATCTGGAATCTTTCCTTTTAAAACTAGCATTTTCATATCTTTCTCACTCATGTGACCAAGTCTTTGGTGCCACAGAATTGAAAGAGCACATCCACTAGTAACTGCATTAGCTTCATCTGACGGATTCAATCACGTATAGAGTCCCCTTCTTCTAGCCATAAGCAACGACGAGATTTTTTTGACTATTTTCCACCCACCGTTTTCAAACATGACATGATATCCCTGATCATTTAACTATCCCACAGAGATCAGCATCTTCTTGAGATTAGGAATATATTTCACGTCCTTGAGTGTCCAAACAGTACCCAAGGAGGTTTTCAAATTTATGTCTCCTATGCCTCTAATCTCCAGACTCTAATCATCAGCAAGGCGTAATTTACCAAAATTTTCACTTTTGAAATTTAGCATCATATCCTTATAAGGAGAAGCATGGAACGAAGCACTGGAATCCATGATTTAGGATTTGATTGAACATTCAACACAACAAATCAATGCGTCGTCTACCTCTTCTGTTGCTGCATTGACGGACTTATCTTCCTTCTTTTCAGGAACTGAGGGAGCTGTACACTGATTTCTAAAGTGACCGGTCTTCTGGCAATTTCAGCATGTTATACCTTTACGATATTTGGATTGATCCCTCTTTTTCGACGTCGATCTACTACAGCATTGAACCTGATATTGACCGGTCTTCTGCCCCTTGTCAAGTTTTCTGCCTTTGCTCTCTGTATTCAGCAAAGAATCTGATAACTCCCCTGAAATTCTCCTCCGAATATCTTCTCAAAGGATCAAATCTCGAATCCCTTCGAATGTCAATTTAGTAGTTCTGGATGAGCTACTAACGGTTGTGGCTATCCCTGACCAACTCTTAGGCAACAAGGATAACAACAGCAAAGCTTGCACTTCATCATCGAATTTAATATCTACCGAGACCAATCTAGTCAAGATAGAGTTAAATTTATTCACATGAACTGTGACAGATGTATCTTCCTTCATCCTTATATTGACTAATTGGCGGATCAAGAATACCTTGTTCGAGGTATATGGCTTTTTGTACATATTTGACAATGCCTTTAGTAAATCATGAGTAGTCATCTCCTTGATAATATTGTGACTTTCTTCGCCAACATTAATCGGATCACGCCAAGAGTTTGGCGATCTAATAATTCCTAGTTTTTCTTGCTCATATGATATGGCTTCTGCCCTGACAAAGGTTCATGTAGCTTCTTCTGATACAGTTAATCTTCGATCTGCAACTTCCAAAACCCGAAGTCACTGCCATCAAGCTTGTCGATCTTGATGTTTCTTTTATCGGCCATCGCTCTCACTTGCCTTACAACCTGTAGCTGTGCTACCACTTATTGGGGATCGGGCAATTTTGAGCAATGGCAAGAAGAGAAAGCACACACATACACAAGAAGATACACAAATTTTATATGGTTCGGTCTTAAAGATCTACGTCTACGGCTGTACTAATATCGATTTATTTCAATTACAGCACACCCCGCACCTTAGAGTTTATAATTACAGGCTATTTATAAAGAGAAGATAACTAGGATATTCATGGGAAAACATAAATCCTAATCCTAATCAAAATTCTCATATTGTAGATGAATCCTAATCCTAATCAAGACTCCACATACCCAACATAGACAACCCGACTGAAGGTGTATGCTTAAGATATCTCAAAATGCGTTTAACAGCTATCTAATGCAAGCTTGTTGGTGCACTCAAGAACTGACAAACTTTGTTCATAGAGTAGGTAATATCTGGACAAGTCAATGTGAGATATTGAAGAGAACCTACTATGCTTCGATAAGTTGTAACTTCTGTTACAGATAGAGCTTTTCCATTTGTTTTTGTCAGCTTCTCAGTGGTGTACATTGGAGTTGCAACAGGCTTGCACTCTGTCATGTTAGCTCTTTGCAGCAAATCACAAATATATTTCCTCTGAGTTAAGATCAACTCCTCGAGCTTTTTCTGAACTTCAATGCCAAGAAAATAGTGTACATCGCCTAGGTCTTTAATAGCAAACTCTTCTTGAAGTTGTTCAAACAATCTTCTTGTAGCATGAGTTGAGGAGCTTACCAGTATAATATCATTGATATAAATCAACATATAGATGATGTTACCTTGATGATTGTATATGAATAGTGATGGATCAGCCCAAGAAGGTATGAATCCCAATTCTTGTAATTTCGAGCTCAGTTTTGAGAACCAGGCCCGTGGAGCTTATTTCAAACCATAGAGTGCCTTCTTGAGCTTGCAAACACGATACGGATGTCTTGAATCTTGATAGCCTGGGGGTTACCTCATATAGACTTCCTCTTCGAGTACTCCATGCAAGAAGGCATTTTGTATATCAAGTTGTTGAAGATGCCATTCTCTTGACACTACTAGCGATAACACAAGGCGGATTGTAGTGGGTTTCACAATTGGAATGAGCGTATCCTTATAGTCAATATCATGATGTTGTTTGAACCCTTTGCTACTAGCCTCGTTTTTTATAGATCAATGGAGCCATCAGCCTTTCGTTTGAGTTTAAAAACCCATCTGCAGTCAATGATGTTTTGTTGATGCAGAGGAGGCACCAGTTTCCAGGTTTGATTTTTTAGAAAAGCACTGTATTCAGCATCCATAGCATGCTTCCAGTTACTGTTTTTCAGGGCCTTAACATGTGATGTTGGTTCAACCACTGCCGAGGAAGCATGTCTAAGATGCCCATAAGGTACCGTGCCATCAGTGCGCAGCTTCGGTTGTCTAACGTTGTCGCGCAGCCTTATTGTCATAGTTGCTGCCGCAGTGACTGCGTAAGCGAGGTCGAACTCTCCGGTATCTTTGGCAAAGACATATCAGACTGCACATGAACACTATTAGGCGATAAAGAATAATCATTATCCTTGTGATCATCCCCATCATTCTAGTGTTGAGAAGGATGTAATGTATCCGAAGGAACAATAGAAGGAAGAAGTACAAAAGACTTCATGGAAGGTGGATTAGAAGGTGTAAGTAGCGCTTATGTGAAAGGAAAAACCATTTCATCAAAGATGACATCACGAGAGATATACACCCAGCGTGTTGGCACATAGAGGCACTTATACCTTTTGTGAAAGGGACTATACCCAAGGAAAAGACATCGTTTAGATCTAAACTCAAGTTTATGGGTATTGTATGGTCTAAGATTAGGCCAACAAGCACAACCAAAGGTTCGCAATAATGAATAATCTAGTTTAGATCCAAAATGATGATGCATAGGTGTGTCTAGGTTGATGACTTTTCTTGGGGTTCAATTGATAAGAGAGCAAGCAGTTTGAAAAGCATCATCCCAAAACTTGATGGGCATGTTCACGTGTGCTAATAGAGAGTAGCCAACATCAACAATGTGCCTATGTTTTCGTTCTGCCATGCCATTCTGTTGATGAGCATGGGGACAGGAGATGTGGTGTGATATGCCAACACGATTGAAAAAAGAATGAAGTTTCCTGTATTCACCACCCCAATCAGTTTGCATGCAAGCAATCTTTCTATTCAATAATTGTTCAGCATGAGATTGAAATTACATAAAAATGGAGAACACTTTGGACTTATGTTTCATCAAGTAAATCCAAGCGAATTTGCTATAGTCATCGATGAAACTGACATAGTATTTATAAGTTGAGACAAATGCTTGTCCCCAAACATCTGAATGCATAATCTCTAAAGGAAAAGATAAACTTTTATTGGAAGAAGGATAGGGCAGTTGATGAATTTTGCCCTGTGCCAATGATCTTGAGTTGGCTTGACTATGGAGGAGGATGACTTGGATGCAAGTGCCATATGGGTTGGTGCCACTAGATAGAGACCACCCTCACATTTCCCTCGAAGAAGAACTTGGTTAGTTGCTTGATCCTTTACAAAGAAATATTTAGGATGAAACTCAAGGAAAACATTATTATCTTTGGCGAGTTTATGAACAAAGAAGAGATGTTTAGAGGATTTGGGAACATGAAGGATGTCATTGATATTAAGAACATGATTTGGGTATGAATTTGGGAGTAACCAACATGAGTAATGATCATACCTGTGCCGTTTGCAACCTGCACTTGATCCTTGTCGTGATATTTCTCCTTCATTGTTAGCCGATCATGATCACTAGTAATGTGATTTGTGTCACCGGTGTCTGTATACTAGTTTAGATCAATGGTATAGGACTGTGTCAAGGCAGCAGCAGCAACACGAGGTTCTTCAGCTTCGTACGAGTGATCGAAGTGATGGTAGTACTTGAGTACAACATGCCCAACCTTCCGGCATACTTGGCACGTTGGGTGAGTTCCTCATTGCGGTGTGTTATGATTGTAGTTGCCGCGCACACCACGTGATCTTTCCTGTGGCGCGCTCTGGTTGGTGTAGTTGCCTCGGCTGCCATGGTTGCCGTGCGACACCGAGTTCATAGATGCACTTGAGACTTGGACCACAGAATTGTTCTGCTCCAGGCACATCTCGAAGCTCATAAGATGAGCTTATAGATCGCTCAGTGTTACCTGCTCTATGCATGTGGTGTGGGAGGTCACCAGCGGGTTGTAGTCGTTGTCGAGTCCGCAAGTACATAGGTGACAATTTTGTCATCACCAAAGTGGTTTTTGGATGGTGGCTGATAAGTATACAATTATACTATATTTTACATATTAATTTGTATACTTATCGAGTTATTATTGGAGTAGTTTGGTGGAATACGAGGCTAAATCGGGTATAAGTTGTCTTCGCAGGCACCATGTGGAGGTTAAAGACAAAGGAGAGCCAAAGAAAGTAATTAGGAGTCAAAATGTCGAAGATGGCACTCTCCTGACTTAGTAACTTGAGAGACAGCACCACTTACGGGCTCCTTATGGCTAGGCTTACTGCTGTAAGCCACATTCAGAAGGCCTTGCGGGCATCCTTATGCCCGTAAGACAAGAAGCCATGTCAAACAGAGAGCCTTACAGTCGCACTTACAGCCATAAGTGAGACCGTAAGTGGAAGATAGAAGAGTTTACGGGTACTCCTTATGCCCGTAAGGAGTAGAGAAAGAATTATTAGATGAGGTTTACGATCACAACGTTACGGCCGTAATGGGGACCATAACCCGAAGACAGAGACCCTTACGGGAGACGCTTACGACCGTAAGCGGGGTCGTAAGGTATGAGATTAGATGAAACCCCGAGGCTTACGGTCGGTCTTACACCCGTAAGTAACCTGTAAACTTACATGTATATAAACTTTACTGAATTTGAAGAAAGGGGGAATCTAGGTTTTCATACCACTTTTGGGAAATAGAGGCTGGAGATGGGGAGAGAGCACCAGCGAGATCAAGGGCTATTGGATCTTCTTCAAAGCAAAGAAGCCGCGTGGGTGTTTATCATTATCATCGTCATCATCAATTAGGGCATCCTTGCGGTATAGGGTCAAAATTACACCAACGTCAAGGGGAAGTTTGAGCCGACTCTTACCTTCTTAGTTTTTTGAGGGAGTTTCTATTTGTATTTTCATTATGAAGATGAACATATGCTATCCCTTGAATTCTTGGTATTGTATAATGAGCAAAAGCCTCTTTTGGGAGCTTGGATTTGAAACCTTAGGGATTTGTGAAGTCTATTTGTATTCTTTTAGTTTCAATCTATTATGAAGTTTGATTGTGGAATGCATGTGTAGTTTGATCCAATTCTTATTGCATGTTGCGTGGTTATTGACAAGCTGTGAAAACCCGTTAATTGCCTAATCCAGCGCACGGTGAAAACCCGTTGGTTCTTAAGAACCATCTTGCGTTGAAAACCCGTTGGATCTTGGAAAGTAGCGTGCAGTGAAAACCCATCAGAATGCCACATTCCTATTCGACTTATGTTCTAATTGATTAAGGAGTAATTGTAAAATTCAGAAGTTCATTGTTTAATCCCTAAGGGAGTATTGTACAAGTATTCCTATTGATCTTGATAATTTTAATCCTCCTTTTTAAGACCCTATTCCCCGATTAATTCCTGTTAATTGCAACTGTTAAACTTGTCCTTTATCACATTTTTCAGGCTAGATTTCTTAGACTAAAGTTAGTTCTAGTAGTCTTGCTCCCTGTGGTTCGACAACCCGACCCTTCATTGGGTCCACTTTATTACTTGACGATCCGTGCACTTGTAGTGACGCAAAGGGCGTGTCAGTAGCGAGTGTGTCGACGAGGTTCTTAACCTTGTGGAAGTACTTAGTTAACGATGAAGTTGCATGATCCTCGCCCTCAATCCTAATAAAAACATTCGTTCCAGGGCCTGCCAAACCTCATGCACAGTGGAGAGCAGCATCACTTGAGCAAGGGCCTCCTCAGTGAGATTGGTCAGGATGGCGCTAAGGCCATCTGGTCCTTGTGAAGCCATGTGATGTAATTTGGGTTTGGAACCACAGTGAGCCATATTCCGCGGTCTACACCACAGTCTTGCTAGGCACGATAGCAGATCCATTTACGTAGTCCAAGAATTGATGGGCATGCAGATAGGAAGGAACTGAGCCTTTCAAAGAAGATAGGTTTCTCGTCCTAATTTCACATTGATCATATGACCAATGGAAGGGGACGGGAGGATGCCGGCCGTTATGGAAGCAGTCACGTTCGAGATTGCAACAGCAGAAGTCGAGTTTACATTGGATGATGATGACGGCATGGTGGCATGGATGGATCAACGCTCTGATACCATGTAAAATTATAAGGTGGAGAAGACATTTGGGAGAAGCCACACTACACTGGCCTTCGTGATGCGTTTATATACTCGGCGATGCGGCCAAATAAAGAATGGTGCCGTCTGGCATGGGGATTACAATCAAAGAAATTGAGGTAGAGAGAGATAACAGGAATTGTATTGCTTTAAACGGATACCAATCCAAACTATCTACAAATAGCATAATCCTATTTTTAACACTTAGGTTGCTAGATGCTACATCGATTAAATTGAATTTCTATTTATTTACTTATTTTGATGCCCACACACATTTTAAATCTTATCATGTTTTTTGAAAAGGAAATTCAAACTCTTCTCGGTGAAGTAATGGCACTATCACTCGAGATATCAACTCCGTCATATGACATAAATTATAACTTAGCTGGCAATCCAACTTGTTAATTTTTTTATAATAAATAGTATATATAAATATCGTTTTCTCATATAATAATTGTGTTTAAGAAAATTGTGTATAAAATTGTGTGGGTATATACAGGGACGGAACTAAGGGGGGGCTAGCAGGGGCTTCAACCCCCCCTCAGCCACTGATATTTTTTTTTAGTTGGAAAACCCATAAACCAGCCCCCCCCCTTGGATCTTGGCTAGCCCCTGTGAATGTGAAACGAATGAAGAAGAAGAATGAGAGAAGAATGAAGAAGAAGGCCAGTCCCTCTGCCCCTGTGAAACGAATGAAGAAGAAGAATGAGAAAAGAACGAAGAAGAAGAAAAAAACCAATCATTGAGTGGCTTGCAGGTGGGCCCACAAGCCCATTTATCAACTTCACTTTTCACTTTTCAGCATTTTTTTTTTCAAATTTTCATTAATATTTTTAATGGAAAAAAAAAATTAAAAACTAGTGTAATTGGGCTGGGCCTTTGTGCAATTGAGTGGGTTGTGGACCTTGTTTGTAATAAAATCATAAGCTTGGCCATTGAGAGGGTGGTTTGCTGCTTTGTAATAAAATTCTGAATATGGTTAGTTTGAGTCAAACAATCTAAGACTAAAAGCCTTGGAGATAATAGTGAGTATATTACATTATTATTATTTTTATTATTGGAATAAGAATGAATTTATTACTCCTTGAAATGAGAATGAATGTATAAAATTCATGGGTGAAAAATTAGACATGAATGTTAAACTTCATTTTTATAAATATGCCCACAATGTGTTTGATTAAATGCCTCAATGAGTTAAAATGTTGAGAATATCAAATATCAAATATTAATATATATATAATATCAAAATATATATATATATATATATATATATATATATATATATATATATATATATCATAATGTATATTAGTATATATGTATAATTAAATAATGTTTAGTGTTAAATCTATATAGCAAAATGTATAACAAGATAGCCTTCAAGACTAGTTATACCAATTACCAAAGGTTTCATATTCATTGACACATAACAAAATGGATTCAATAACATAACAAAATTGGTTTCATAAGATATATTTGATTATTTAAATGCATGAATGTTAGCATTACCATGTTCAAATAATTTTGTTTTTGATTCTTCTAATGATGTTAGTTGTGTTATGATTAATGTTTTTTGCTTGTTATTTTTTATAGTCTATAATTAAAGTTTTTTTACTTATTTTTTTATAGATCATGGACAAATTTTTGATCAAACGACTAAGGAGTGAAGAGCCATCAAATACTCCTAAAGTACCATTGGGCTCTAAATCAAGCGAGGAGAACATTAATACAAATTTTAATCTCAACGACATTGTTAGTGACCCCGGATTAAGAAAACCAATTGAAAACTTTGATATTAGGATTAGAGATCAAGTTAGAAGAGAGTATTTGACTAGAGGCCCATGTCAACCAATTGGCCATAATTTTCCACGGAAAGATTTTGGCAAATAAAAGAGAAGTTTTCAAGATGCTTGGTTTAAACAACATCTATGGTTGGAGTATAGTATGACAAAAGATGCGCCATTTTGTTTTTGGTGTTTTCTTTTCAAGCCAAGTAGAGGAAGCCGAATGGGAGAAGATGCATTCACCAAAATGGGATTCAATAATTGGAAAAATTCGTAGAACATATCGGCGCCGTAAATTGCATGCATAATGATGTTAGAGTAAAATTTCAAGGGTTCCAAAGTAAAAGACAAAGTGTATCACACTTGTTGGATGCGCATTCACATGAGATGGAGGTTGCATATCGTATTCGTTTGACGGCGGTTTTGGATGTGGCTCGTTTTCTATTGAAGCAAGGTTTACCTTTCCGTGGAAATGATGAGTCTTCAAACTCACTAAACAAAGGCAATTTTCTTGAGTTGCTTGAGTGGTATAGCCTACGAAATGAAGAGGTTTGGAAGACAGTCAATCAAAATGCCCCTGGAAACAATAAATTGACTTCCTCGAAAATTCAAAAGGAGTTGGCAAATGCTTGTGCAACGGAGATTACACGTGTTATTATTGATGATATTGGAGATAGTTATTTTTCTCTTATGATTGATGAAGCTCGAGATGCCTCAGTAAAACAACAAATGGGAGTTGTTTTGCGATATATTAATAAGAATGGGCATGTGATTGAGTGATTCCTTGCATTGGTTCATGTCCCTAATACCTCTGCTATTTCTTTAAAGAATGCCATCGATTGTTTGTTTGCTAAACACAAGTTGTCTCTTTCAAGGTTAAGAGGGCAAGGATATGACAGGGCTTCAAATATGCGAGGTGAATTCAATGGTTTGAAAAGACTTATTTTAAGAGAAAATCCATATGCAAGATATGTACATTGTTTTGCTCACCGACTACAATTAGTAATTGTTGCCGTTGCTAAAGACAATCGAATTGTGAGTGATTTTTTTTCAATATGTTAATATGATTGTTAATGCCAACGGAGCATCATGTAAAAGGAGAGATCAACTTCGGCAACATCATCATGATAAATTGGTTGAGCAATTGGAGAAAGTAGAGATAGTTAGTGTCAAAGGAAAAAATCAAGAATCCAGTTTAGCAAGACCGGGGGATACTCGTTGGGGATCGCATTACACTACCACTCTCTGGCTAATTTCTATGTGGACCTCAATTTTAGAGGTACTCCAAAATATGCATGATGATGGTGCTTCTAATGATAATAGAGGCATAGTAGCAAGTTTGATTGACAAAATGGAGAATTACAAGTTTGTGTTTGTGATGTACTTGATGTGGTATTTATTGGGGATGACAAATGAGTTCTCACTTGCCTTACAACAAAATGATCAAAATATTGTTCAAGCTATGTGATTGATTGAAGCGGTAAAAGCTCGACTTCAACACTTTAGGGAGACATGTTGGGAGGAATTTTTGGGAGAGGTTACCTCTTTTTGTAAGGAGAACTCAATCGATGTGCCTAATATGGAGGATAATATGCCAATTCGTGGTCGTTGTAGGCGGGAAGGACAATTCATTACTCATTTTCACCATTATCGTGTAGAGATTTTTTGTGAGGTAATTATTTTTTGTATTTATCATAAATCTCATTAATTGATTCCTTTTATTAATATTTTCTATCTATTTCAATGTTAGGTTATTGATTTGATTTCTCAAGAAATGCACAACCGCTTTCCTAAAGCTAGCACGGAGTTACTTCTTTTGGCATCATGTCTTGATCCAAGGGACTCATTTTCTAAATTCAACATCCATAAGCTACTTCGTCTTGCAGTGATGTATCCTGAAAACTTCTCGGTGACTGAACGTATGATGCTTGAGGATCAACTTGCTACTTTCATTTATGATGTGCGACATGATGATGATTTTGCAAATATTGGGGACTTGGGTGGTTTTGCTATTAAGATGGTTGATACTGGAAAATGTGCTATTTTTCTACTCGTTTATCGCCTTATTGAGTTGCCATTGGTTTTGCCAGTTACGACAGCTAGTGTTGAGAGGGCATTTTCGGCAATGAATGTTGTGAAAACTGACTTGCGTAACAAAATGGGAGACGAGTGGATGAACGATAGCATGATTGTCTATATTGAGAAAGAGATTTTTGCAACTATCGACAATGAGACAAGTCTACAATGCTTTCAAAAAATGCAAACTCGTCGTATGCAGTTACCTCCTCTGAGTAGCATGCGTCACACAGATGGTAGTTCTAGCTCGAATGTGCATAGATAAACGTTTTATGTTTTATGTAATTGTTTTAATTAAATGTCACAATGTCGCACTATTTTGTATCGAAAACAATTGTTATGTAGACTAAATTTTTTTTTTTTAACATTTTACCTTCAGCCCCCATATCAATTAATCCTGGTTCCGTCCCTGGGTATATATATATATAAAGTCTTTTAATTTTTAAAAAATCCCAAATGAAATTTTCAATTATTAAATCAATGTTGTAAAATGCATAAATAATGGATATCCACTGTAGCCGTCGAGATTATTGTACCAAACTGGCACTGTAACAGCTGCCCATATTTTTACTATTCTATCTACAAGTTTATTTTGGACCGTCAGATTGAATTAATCCCGACCATCCATTCATTTCTTAAATGGCTATAAATACCCTTTTATTCTTGTATTTAGAGGATATAGATAAGAAGAAGAAGAAATAAGAAAAGTAGAAATAGAACTATGGGTATTTGGTGTATATATATATATATATTTTATCTCGTATATATATATATATATATATATATATATGATGAATTATTTGTTGCTTTTACAATAATCAAATATTTATATAGTGCATTAATTTTTAGAATAATGTAATCTAAAAATAATTAAAATTCTAAGTGTATTCATGTGATATTTAGGAGCACCTGGGCCTCTGCCGCAACTTTTTTTTTTGGTCATGTCATCACAATAAGGGAGACATGATGGATGGATATTCAAATTTAACAATCTTTAAGATGTAACATCTCTTTATGCATGTTAATTTACAATTTATTTCACATACTATGGATGATGTTTAAGTGATCAGTGGCGTGTGTTTTTATCTTTCTTTTTTATGATATGGTGGACAAGTCACACACTTTAATCGGTGTCGTGAGAAAAATTAATCCTTTAATTTCTCACTTGGCAAGAGAAAGAGTTCCTATACTTTTAATATAAAACTGGTCAATGATTTAGTTGTTCATCAATAACCATTCATTATGGACAAGGGAGGTTTTGTCACAACTTTAATAATTATGTAGAAAAAAATAAAAAATTTGTAAATTGCTACACTAGAAACGCCCTTTCTAAATCTAAAATTGTAAATTATTGTTTATTGATACAGTTCAATTCTTAAGGTTTAAGGTTTAGGTTCTCAAACTTTTGGATATAGGAATTTATAACATTTGGGTTTATAATTTCATGATTTTAAATAAATTCTTATAATATTTTATAATTTTTAAACTTTAAAGATGATGCAGCTCGCTGCTAAATTCCAAGAAAATTACTGCAAACAAACAAACACAAACACCATACCGAGTGATAAGGAAAATGAAGGGAAAATACAAGAGAAAGAATAAGGAAAATAGAATTCTATTGAATGAGAGATGTCTTCTCAATTGAAATTGCTCGGCTTCTATATTCTAGCTAAATAGGATGCTAGTTCAGCACCAAAGTTCTCTCCACCAACTAGCACGATAATTCTTCGACCAATCAACCAAATTTCCTTACATGGCCTTGTAACATCTTTATAATAGCTTTTAACCCTTGGTGATAACTAATGAAAATTCACTCTTTCTACTAACAATTCAATGCTTGTGTTATTACAAAAATATCCCAACATTCTTGAGTACCAATCTTAACTACCATGGGTTGTTAACAACTTTTTTTTTTTTGCATATAATGCTTCCTTTCAACATTCAACTTAAACACACCCATTCAAACATCTGCATATAAACTGGCCATTTCAAACATGACACCTTCAATCTTGTAACAATATCCTCCCAATTATGATTTCCCACCATTTTGAATTGTGAAAAATGGAACACATCATGAATTTTAGCTTCTACTAGTAACTAAATGCGATAAGCATTCTTACCAATTTTCTTCTTTATCTCGATAGGGAGTAAAATATCTTGCAAATAATTTATGATTGTGTCTTTGTACCACTGAAGACTGTCTTTATGGCTACAACTTAATGTAGACCATATATCTCTCTTAAATTTCTTTGTCCACTCTATGTTTATCCGACCAATTGCTTCATTATGTTTCTTGCCATGCACAAGTGTTTTTTTGAGTAATTTCAATATATTCTCCCTTGCCAAACAAACAACCGCCTAGTAATTTAAACTTAGAACTAACAAACCTTTATCGAAAATGCATTGGAGGCCCATGACCTATACTCCTGTTAGACCACCACTCAAGTAGTGATCCCAATCTTTGGGTTTTTCTTTAGTCATACATCGAAGATATTGCACTAAAAGCGATTAAGTAACTCAATTTGGTTATCGGATTGGAGATGATAAGCTATGAAATAGCACAATTTAACCCCTTGCGGCGTAAATAATTAGTTGCGGAAATTGCTAACAAATATAGGATCTCGATCACTTACTATTGACTTTGGCAAACCATATAATCTATAAATTCAATCAATAAAAATGAGCCACTGTCATAGCTGTGTAAGCTTGAGATAAAGCAATAAAGCGACCACACTTGCTCATTCTATCTACCACTACCATTATTGCATTTTTTTTGTGAGGTGAGCAACTTTGTTATGAAATCTACATTGATGTCGTCCCATATGCCTTCTGGCATTGGTAAGAGCTGCAGTAACCCAGCTAGCGCTATGTTTGCAGATTTATTATGATGATAAACTTCACACTCTTGAACAAAAGGCTTAAAACTCATATTTCAAGCCTTTCCAGTAAAAATGAACCCAAATTATCTTCTTAGTCACTTCAACTCCTGAGTGCCCTCCAGCAAAACTAGCATGGAACTCTTACAAGATCATTTTACCTCAAAGTTTCATTACTACCTACCATAACTCTTCCCTTTCTCCTAAGTTGTCATTGTACCCAACAGATAGTGTAGACTAGGTTGTTGATTCTACTGTAATTGGAGAATCAACTAAGATAATTTTGGACCTCTTGCCAACTCCTGTGAATCTTGTCCCAAATATCTGATTTGATAGTTGAAATGGCCTATAATGTGGGTCTTCTTGACGAAGCATAAGCTGCAACATTATTTGCACCCTTTTTATATATCACCTCAAAGCTATATCTGTCATGCCCTAACCTGCAGGACCAGCATGCGATAACCCGAGGAGAGGTACCCACGCCACTCAACCCTCAAATCGCCGCAAAACTAATAGACAACCAGGGGAGAACAGCTTTCAACAGGGAATTCACAAAAATCAATAATGACAAAATAGAGTACAAGGATACATAGAGGAAGCTACCAAACATTATCATGATAATAAAGTTCAATGAAACATACCTGTCATAAATTCAACTAGGGTTCCAAGAAAGTTAGACATGCATACAAACCAAGCACAAAAGGTGATAGATACACTAGTGGATTCATGTCCTTAAACAATGTATATGTTCGTGAAACAACCGTACATGAAACATGAATTAAGAATAAAATAACTGGAGGATGCACGAGGACTCCGGTCCTCGGCAACACCTCTACTAGGTAGAGCCCGGAAGGAAGGGAGAGGGTGAGTCATTAGAGTCACTCAAGAAATGGGTTAGCACGGTTCTAAGGAATACAAAATATATTATAAAATAACAATACAAGCTTTTGCAATAATACATATAATCCAAAACATTTCAGTGTATATATGTATATATTTATAGCAACATAAACACAAGTGTAAGGAAAACATATATAGCGTAGAAGAATTACTTTGCTCAAATGAGGTTTTAATAGATAGATCTCACGTATAGCAAAATACGAGTTTTAAAGTCATAAAACATCATAAAACATGATATCCCCCATCAAAACAATTTTTGCTATGCATAAAGACATATTTTCTCAAATTACAAAATTTTTCATTTTGAACAATTGAACAATGGTCTAGAAATCTCTCAAAACTTTAGTCATGGCCGCGGCTAAGTTCAGAGCCTTCAAGTCTTTGATGTTGACCCACTGGGGTCGTGTGGTAACTCCAGACTCTCGATGTTCGTCCAGTCAGGACTCTACGCACCATCTAATATGGATATATCAGCTGGGTCCACCACGCCACCTCTAAAGACTGGCCGTGGGGATCTCCTACTGCAGCAGACGGGTTTTATCCCCATCACTAAAAAAAGTCACAAAGTGTAGTAGCAATGCAATTCAAGTAAATCTTTTTACAGAGTCTTTGTCCATGAAAAATATTCACATATCAGTTATAACATCATTATCATATTAAATCAAGGCCAAGTGTGCAATATGTATATATATGTGTATATATATATGAGGTTCCACACTTTAAAATCACAATGAGCAAGTCCGTGCATGAATTCTTGTATTTACCAAATCAGGTCACTTTCAAAGATAAGCATGCCCAAAACATTATATGCAATCCAATAAGTTTCCTCACAATCTTTCATAATCAAGTTGGCAATTCATTTCATACGACGTAGACGGGTAGACGAAAATACGGATATAATAAATAGCATATGAAAATACTCTTATTCCTATTAGAACCATGCAATCGAATTAATCCACTCACAAATTTAGGAGAACAACTCCTCAATGGCACTACTCCTCTGCCGGCTCCTTATCTCTAGCCGAGTTTTCACCACATACACTAACACAAGCCACAAGGGCTCAAAATCAAGAGAAAAACACAAGACGAACAAACAAGCATGAACTTCTTCATGCTACAAACCAAGAAACTCTAACAAGACTTGGGTATGGCCTGAACTTGGGCTCCAAGGATTTCAAAGAACCTCAATGGAGATTAACTCTCATAATAACTAAGAATACAAATGTTTAGCAATGGATTTCTCTGTGCTACAGTAGCTCTGCTTTTGAGAACCAAGAAAACAAGTTTCATTAAGATAAAAAGAGGTGGATTTTCACATCCACTTCATGAAACAAGAAAGGGTGAAAAAATTGAACAAAGTACTCAAGAAATCATCATCATCAAGATAAGATTCAAAAAATCTAAACCTAGGGCTAGCATGCTTATCCAATTAAAATGAAATAAGAAGAATAAGGAAGAATAGAAAGCTTACCTTCAAAGATCTCTGCCAAATGAGAGAGGGGAGGTCAAGCAATGGAGGCTTTCTCTCATCCAAATCAAAGGGAACAAAGGTAGGAAAAAGAAGAATAAAAAGAGGTTATGGCTCAAGTTTAGGAATTTTAAATACCATTGGGCAAACATGGGCTAAACACGGGCATGCTTCTCGGACCCCTGCCCATGCACTCACAAGCATGGGCACGAAGCAAGGTTGTGCGTCGTCCCCATGCACTTTATGAGTTCTTTGAAACAAAATCCAAAACATCTTGTGAAGTGCACGGTTAAGAGCACGATCACGGGCACGGTAGTGCTTCTTACAGGAACTATGTTTTAAGCCTAAACCGAATAAAAATGTGCCAAGACTCAAGACA